>JADLZN010007894.1:465000-777317 GCA_018155175.1 Sinocyclocheilus anophthalmus
CGCTGGACACATCTGAATATTGGGTTGAACTGTTCTGGAACAGTGTTGGTTAATACAACTTAACCACTGATTTCTAAATGTGTCCTCTTTTGGAAGGCCAAACAAAATATTTTCGCTTTTGCAACGAAACACAGCGTTCACACACCACCGCGGCCTACAGCGAAGAGGCCGGGGGCTATAGTGAGCAGAGGCGGGCGGGCTTGAGAACTGCGCGGCCGGCAATATCGACGAAGGAGCGTCCGGAACGACATGTGACGACTCCGGGCTGGACTCCGTTTCGTCCACGGTGAAAGCCGATCCGGGGATCGACATCGCGAAGTTGATGTATTTCCTCAGCACCCAGCACGGATCAGCTCCAGGCATAAAGAAGCAGATATCGTCCTCTTTTGGAAGACCAAACAAAGCAGTTTCGCTTTCACAACGAAGCACACAGCGTCTTCACGACATGGCTGCAGCGTCAACAATACTACAGTGAGAATAAAAGTTACGCCTTCTTCTTTGTGTGAACATTTGGGCGGCGTTATGAAAACCTTCCCACATAGTGACGTAGACATGTAGGGGCGTGTTAAAACGAGCTGTTTTAGGTAGGCGTGGTTGACTCTAACTTTTATAAAGAATATCTATTGGATTTAGAACTGAGTCTTTGCAACGTTTACCAGATCTTCCTTTATGCACCAACGCTTGTAACATCCAAAGAGAAAGCAAAAAGTGAAAAACGCTCATAGCCCCTTTAAAATAAAACTTGGCTCACATTATAAATGTCGTTATTTTACCTTTGCTGAATATAAGTATTAATTTATTTTTAAAAATACTGAACTTTAGACTTTTGAATGTTACTCAGATAGCACACATACGTCTGCAAGATGTCTGTTAAAGATCGCTTCATCTGGAAAGCATCTGATGTGTACAAACATCTGATAGACGGCTTTAAGAAGTCAGTTTTACATTCTAAATCATAAACATCCTAAAGATATTTTCTAAACGTTTTCTAATGCGTCTTGCAGATGTCAAATAGACGTCTTCATGAGGTGTGCTATCAGGGTACTGTATTAAAATACACAAAGTGCAAAGAAACAGGTTATTTCATACACATTTAACATGGACACCATTAAAACACAGAAGAGAACTGGATCATTAATTTATATTGGACTAAGTGGGACATTTGCCTCCTCATTTCAGAACTGATACATGTCCAAAACACCATGAGAGTACCATGGCCAAACGGATGCAACATGTTCAATAGCAGATTTCTGTAAGTGGTGTAATGACTTTCCAGTGGGTTTCTATCAAAGCTAATAAAGGACATACTGTATATAATGATCCTGTCCAATCAAAACACGCCGTTTTAGAACAGATGACAATACCACGTGATTGGTGTATCGGAAGGTCGGTTGTAAGGTTAATTGGGTTTAACAAATTGTTACAAATCCTAATTCCATTTGGTGTTTTATTTCCTCCCATACTCTATCAAAATTTGATAAAATACCAGGAAAACTAGCTGAATTTCACAGTCAGGCCTTTTTATCATGGTCTTTGATCCACAAGCACAATTTTTTCACCTCATAGGTACTATATATGGAACAATATGGATATATTATATGAACACAAATCACTTTATCTAAAACACTGGTTTGATAAAGGCATCATATTGGTGGATCAGTTATTTCATTTGAATGGTTTTCTTTTTACTTATGGTGAGTTTTTGGCACATTATAAGACTCCTGTTACACCAGGGGACTATGCTAAAGTTTTTGGGGCTATTTCTCCTGAAGTTTGTATGTTATTTAAACATCAGACAAGAATTTACATCCAACAGTGGTCTCTGCCTAATATAATAAGTTCTTATATAGGTAACATCTGTTTTTCTCTTAAATCACACAACAGTTCCGTAAGAGCTTTATTTCAACGAGACATTGTGTCTTTGCCTTATGTTTATTCATATTGGAATCGCCTGACAGACAATATTGTTTGGAAAAATTTTAATCTGATATTGATTTTAGTTGCTCCTTTTGTGTCAGTTGCCCTGAAACTGTGGTACGTTTGTTTTTGGCATTGCCCTTTTGTAAAACTATTTTGGCAAAATGTATGTAATTTTATTGTACAAAATATTGATAATCATTTTGTTTTGTTATGGAAAGATGTATTATTTGGTACATTGGAGAACAGCAAAGAAAAGCACAGTCACGTTTACATGATAAATCTTGTTTTTTTTACATGCAAAATTTAATATTCACAAATGTAAGTTCTCATGCAAAAAAAATTGTTTTTTTCTTTTAGGAAGGAAATGGAGCATTATATTGATACTATACGATTTTCTATGAAACAAAAAGCAATTAAAACGGTGAAAGTTTGTAAACGCTTTAATATTTTTATATAAATTTGTATTTGTATACAGCCCCTCTAGTGTGAAATTGTTTATTTAATGTATAATGTTTATTGTTTATATCATGTATAGTGTTTGTCATATACATGTATTTTGATCTTGTTAATAAAATAAATAAATTTAAAAAAAAAGGTGTGTGTGTGTGTGTGCGTGCGCGATTTGTGACAAATGAGGACATAAATTTGTATAATGACAAAGGTATGACATAGGTATTACAAGGAGAAGGTGACTTTTCAGGACATTACCCCATGTCCCCACTTTTCAAAACGCTTATAAATCACACAGAATGGAGTGTATTGAAAATCTGAAATAGCACAGTCATTCTTGAGAAGTGGGACAAAACAGGGTGCAAAATTGAAAAAATAAAACCTTGTACTCAGACAAATGAAACTACATTTATGTATCTTATATGTACTAAGCTACTGAGCTATGCTTTGATACAACCTCCCAACTTTTCTTTTTTAACAAAATGTGCTTTTTTAGCTTGGACTGTGTAATATAATTTCAGCTTTATCTTTAACAGCATTCAAGATGTTTTTCAAAAAACATTCTCGTGTTAGCAGACAGATTACACGTTCACATGTGACCAACAATTCCACAACAAATATAAAATATCATAATGAAATATTATCAAAATATTCAACTGACGGAGTTGACACATCTGACGGTGGTGACTTATGACGGGAGACAAAAACCTGAATTTGTAGTAATTTTAAATATCAAATACATTGACTCAGTCAATTACTGTATTAAAACAAACACAACAAACAGTGAGTATGTTATTGTTTATAAAGCTTTTATTCAAGAGTCACATTTAAGTATTTTGATATATCATTGGAACACAAAATCTTATGGTGGTGACATCTGACGGAGTTGACAAATTTGGCATTTCTTTCACAAATCCAATGGGGTTCATGTAGTAGCCATTTTATTTGTTTCTGTTGATGCTAGATGCCAACAGAACCTGCTTCAGGAGAATAAAATTATCAAAATATTTCAAATAATTTCCTCAGAAACTGGAAGATGGTGTTGACATATCATGGCTGTAACACAGGAAATATTAACATTAGGATTTAAAATATTCTAAAACAAAAACATAGCAGAGCCTGTCTGACACTGATGTACACTGCAGAGGTGAACTGTGGCAAGGGGGTCCTTTAGAGTGACAGCAGCCCCTGATATTCCCTAATTTTATTAAATTTTATTGAATGTCTGACGGTGTTGACAAAAAGTGGGGAAACTTTAAAATCTTATTAAACATGCATGTGTCATTAAAGAAACAACCTTGCTTGATAGGAGATATTATTAAGTGTTGATTTTGATAAAACAAGCTCTTTTTCATCATAAAAAAAAAACATTTTATTGCATATGAATGATTGAACCCTTCTCTGTGGACACAGTTTTAGATGCAGCGAGAGGACATTAAGAAACATAGATTTGATATAATAATGAGAAAATTAAATTGAACGTGATAATTGTGTTAAATACATTCTATTATTAATCCCTCATGACATTTCAAATTTAAAATATTTGTATTTTTAAACCTAATAGCAGTTACCCTGGCTGGACCTGTTTTGTCCCCTGTCGCAAGAATGACTGTTTTCCTGTGAGGGGTAGGTTTAGGGGTAGGGTTGGTAAAAGGCAATAGAATATACGGTCTGTACAGTAAAAAAAACCATTACGCCTATGGGATGTCCCACTTTTCACAAAAACAAACCTGTATATGTGTGTGGGTACACTTATTTGGGATCAGTAGAATAGTTTAGAATATACCTCAACACCAGACAGAAACTGAAATGCCATCACAACACTCTATGGCATTTGCTCATGTTCTGCGGGGTCTAGAGGGACCCGAACAGCTCACCCAAATTTTTACTACTCAGGTCAATTATTTAATTATAATCACACACTTGTCTATTTTATTATTGACTGCATATGTGAATCCATTGACCCGGACTAAGCCATTGACCGTGTGGTGGCTCGTCGGGGGAGGCACAGCTTCCCAAAAATGTTAAGGTGAAAATGGCAGGAGGACAATTTAATGTTAATAAAACTCACAATTAATTTCAGTTCATGTCTCAGAACGTGTATTTTTTGTTTGTAATTTCACAGCTGTAATACCATAATCATAACATGTTACTGAAGTGACAGACCAGGTAAGTGAATGTTGGAGTTATATTTATCTTGCTGTGTGTAGGTCGTTTTTCGTAGTGTTAGCTCTAAAGAAACCAAAAAGCCATTTTAAAGTGGTTAATCAAATAATAATAATAATAATATTAATAATATAATAATAATAATAATCGGAAGGGATCCCCAGACCAATACAATTAGTGCCTCCTCTATTTTAAAACCCACGAGCTGCCACCGGTTGGCACAGATTAAAAACTTTTTCAAACCATCCTCTGCTCCACGATGTTTCGTTAGATATGCTGGAGAAACCGAGTCTGACCACCAGATGTCGCTAATGCGCACTGTGTTAAAAAGCGTCGAGCGATGAACCGTTTTTCGGCACAATTTGATGAAAGCCTCAAACGGTTCAGAAAGCCTCGGTTTCCCATCACTAACTGCAGAACAAAACAGGCAAAAACGGTTGAGTTAATTATGCAATTGCACTCGGATAGTTGAAGAGTGCAGGAAAGCAATCCTGAACTTCACTAAAATGCTCTGGAAAGAATTGCATTCTGCTTCTCTTGTGTTGTGTGCGTGACCTTTACCTGCCACTAGAGCTTTACTGCCCCCTACTGCGAGGAAGCACAAACTACAGCACAACGCTATGACAACTATCACAAAACACTGTAGGAAAGCAACATTAAGATGCTATAAAAACTTAACTGTAAGTTACCTTAACATAGAGGTACTGTAAAAATGATTACAAATATTTTTAAGCAGATGAAATAATATTTTATCATCCTTAACAGGAAAGATCACAGTCAGTTAGCCTAATAAACAATAGCTTAAATGGGATTTTCCTTTCAAATGTTTTAGTACATACAAATAGAAGTAGAATTACGTTCTAATTTACAGAGAAAATCGATATTATATTTAACAAATCAGGGTAAAATATTGTTGATAACAGTGTTTTTAGAAATAAAAAGTGCATGCATTATCATTTAAGGTGAAATGGTCGTACCCAGAATGTACATTGAAATGTTTTATGTTATGTATTTGACGTTTGTTTCATTATTTTTGTGCCGTGTGTTATGTGTTTTGCGTTTGTATGACCACAGTTACTGGAAAGGGCAATTCTGATTAATTTTACGTCATCATGTGACCTTTCATTATACATCTGTTTTATTATCAGTTGGCTACATTTTACAGTAACAGCCAGATTGAATAGCTCCAATAGATAGTAGCCTATTATATAATTGAATGAGATAGCCTACAGTTTCTAAAATATACAGTCACCAAAATGCTTGTTTCACTGATTTTTCCCTTCAAATTCTGACAACCACAACATGTATGAATGAATTATATAGCTACCCTAGTCAACTTGAATGAGAATGAGATATTTTCAGTAAAGGATTAGATATTAAATAGTATTTAAGCTGTTTTTGGCATTTATTGTTTGCATATTTCTAATTGTAATTTAGCATAAATCTGATCAACAACAGTTAGAAAATCATTTATAATATAGGCCTAATGCTTTATAACATTGTTGTATATCTCAGCATAGTTGAATGAAATCATAGTAGACCTAATTCATGTGATTTTGAATAATTTTATCTTTACTTTTGACTACATTTGTAACATGCAGACTACATTCCTTGTTATTTTGATATTTAAAGTCCGGCCCGACGTCTACACGAATAGACAATAAACAGCAGTGTGGTCGAATACTACACTGAATAAGGAAATGCGCTACCAAGCAAAAGTCAAATTAAAAGTCAGGAAGAGCGGGGACACGCTTCAAACGCGGAAGATGTGTGTTAAGCGCTGTTTACAGGGGCTCCCAGGCTGTGAATGTGAGTCCACGGACTCACGCTAAGCCAAACAAAGCTATCTGGATGGAGATCGTTTGTTACATAACTTACTGGAAACAAAGCCTCTGACACGCTGGCTTTACTTTAGGGGCCCCCTCTCACTATCGCAGCGTGTGGCCCCTCGGACAGAGGTGGGATAGCCTAATCTGAGCCCTCCAGGCACCTCGATGCCCAAACAGAGGCGGTGTTTTCACATTCGTCTCCGGTTTGCGACGGATCAGGGAGAGGAGGAGGAGGAAGACGCGCAGGAAACTTTTCATCCACAGACAATTGTGATGATCAAGCACAGATGGCGGAACAGTACAGTGGGCAAGCAGGCTTTTTCTCCGACGGTAACCCGGGGAGAGGGTGCCTAGTTCCGCAGGTGACCATCACGTCTGATGGGGACTCACGGGAGATCACTGAGGAGGATCTGGAGGAGGAGGTGAACGGACGGTTGCGCCGCAAACTCTCCAACTCCTCCATCTCCTCCAACGGCTCCTCCACAGCGTTTGACGAGTCGGAGGATGACTTCCTCAGCGACAACGAGACCAAAAGCAAAGGCATCGTGACTCTCGAGCATTTGGGGGACTCGGTAGATTCAGGAGAGGTAGGTTATGTAGTCATTCACGTGCTATGATCTATAAAGAAGGCACGAACTACTGGGTAGACAGAGGTAGGTGTTATAGTTTGTAAAGTGACTAGTTGTCGCACTTTTTACTCTTGTGAATATTTTTCAGTATAGAGTCAACATTCTAGTTCTAGTTCTGGCTGCAAAAAGCTGTATATTTCAACCGTTATTGCACAGGGGGAAAAGGAATCGAGTTCATTAAACAGATGTTGATCTTTTGTGATAACCTGGTGCAATAGTGGGTCATGTTATCAGACTATACAATTAAAAAACACAACAGATTTAATGAACCCCTTAACTGTCACCGTCCCACCTGTGGGACGCTTGGCGCTCTTTTATATTGTTGTCCTTTTTCTCTATCAAATATTTTTGTAATCATCATAAATTATATATCGTTTGAAAGCTTAGAAGTCCAAGATTCATTCTGTGAAAACCATTTTGAAATCGGACATTGCGTTACCATGGGAATGGTGCTTTAAAATGTTTTGGTGGTCTCCTCCCCCTTAACAGGCGGTGTCAAGTGTTATATTACAAAATGCATAACGGTCTTTTACAATAAAAATGTTTTATAAATTGACATAAAACATATAATTGGAAAGGTCTAAGTCTCAGGATTCCATATTTGATATTTGACATATTTAATATTGACAGAGAAATCTAGACATTTGTGACAGAAAAATACATTAAAAAAATTCAATGGAGTTTGGATGGCACCCGGTGGCTGTTTGTGGTATAACGCTCTAAATAAAATCTCACAGAAACCTGCGTCCATGGTTTTTTCAATGCACTTCAAATTTTGGAACATCACTTATTTATACATAAAGGCTTTATTTTTTTTTTATTTTTTTTTTTAGCAATTTAGAGTAAACCCTGTTTAGTCCAATATTATTTAATATCAAATAATAACAACTGTCAGTGCAGTTTCTTTACAATAAATTTAAACGTATAAAACTTTTTTTGATATGTAATTTGTTTTTTGAATAATCCACTTCTCCAATAATCTGCTAACTGTCTTCTTTAAAAAGAGACCAACCTCTCAACCAAGTGGTTCATGAATTATAACAAGTTTGGATAGTGCACTTTTACGTATATGTTCAAAAATGGGGGGGTGACAATTACGGGTTTATGAAACACACTATAAACATGTATTGACAATTTTATAAATTTGTTATAATTATTTTATATTGTTTATTGTTTAGTTATATATATATATATTACATTTTTATGCATTCATGTAGTTTTAATTTGTGACAAAATATATATTTTTCCAACCAAAACTAGGGCTTTGACCTAATTAAAATAGGTGTTTAAAACCCACATACAAAACCACTTCTAGAGCATCACATATTTGTGTAAGTGGACTTATGACTCAAAACCTTACTAGATATAGTTAAGGCTTACATATGTGACAACTATAAGATATATAAGAAATAATCGTACATTTTTATTGTGATTAATTTATTATATAGTATATATAGACTTCTGGTGAGACTTTGGGTGAAGTAAATTATGGGCTCTTTATTCTTACAGATCTCTTCTTAAAATAAAAGCAGACAATTCGAAACCCATCATGAGAACATGAGACTAGTAATGAGGAACTGTCTTGTTGAAAGTTATGAAATCTTTTGTATCTGTTCGTGAGTTGCCAATGAGGCTTCTGACACCTGTCGTTGTATCTTGAGGAATTTCATTTTTTGTACTTATAACTGAGGCATTAGAAAACTTTTGATTGAACTCTTCATATTCAATAACAGCTTTGTGTTCAATCAATAGCTGTAAAGAGCTCGTGAAAGGTCATGATTATGGTACGTTCGTGTGGGTGTTTGTCTGTACTTGCTCCTAATTGTGAAAGCGTGTCTGTTCACTGCGTTGCCAATTCAAAACTACTGTGACACGACACATGGCATTTGCGGCTAGATTTGTATCATGTGGCTCTTCAATGTTTTTTCTGATGAAATATTTGCAGTAGTAAATAGCTAAAAAATATAACGGAAACATCCATCCATCCATTGCAGTTCGATAAGTTTCTCCTTCATTGTTTACAAAGTAGGCTGTTCAGAGTTTTTATCGGAATTGTTTATTTTTTGTTTGCATTAAGCATCTTCAATGTAGTTTGAGTTGGGCAAATATCACAGGCGTGCAGCTTTAATAAGCTGGCAGCACTTTGAGTGTTAAAATAACAAGCTCAACAGGCTTAACCGCTATGTGCCAAAGCCTTTTTTTCATATACATACTCACATGCTGTTAATTTCTGAAATAGAGGTGAAAGTGATGACCTTTGCAAATTTTTTTGAAAATATTGCAGTTAATGGATGGGAAAGTTACTTTGAATACATTAAATCCCAGTTTGGATTGAAGCATCTGCCAAATGCATTAATGTAAGGGTGAATGTAAATTAAAGGACTATAAAAGTCTTAAAAAGAAGAGCAAATAAAAATGTAGAAGTAATATTTTTTAACACAGTGCTTAATAGATAAATCTCACCAGTCGTCTCTGTTTTGTTTCTCACTTCTGCCATGTGATTATTCGGAATGGATGTCTTATGTTTTGTGGTCCTCAAGCTCATTCGCAGCCATAGAAGGCCTTTGCTGTCATTGTACTTTAAACACTTTGCCTCTGTAAATCTTGACACCATGTCTGCGTAGTATCTACTCTTTCTTTTTCGGAAAGTTACACATCTTGCACTGAATGAACTGATCAATGTTCATCTTCTTTGGCCCAATAAAAGTCAAGCTCAATTACACTGTAAAAAGCCATTTAGAGCTTATAAATTGAATGTTTGCGCAGAGCTGTTGCAGGCACCTATTCTGAGAAGGAAAACACATACAGTGACAAACACTTTTTATCAGCCTATATCAAAACATAAACTCATTGCAGCTTGACATTTAAGCAGAAGCCACAGTGTCACAAACAAGTTTCCACCCGCAGTTCGATGGTAGAGCAGCTCAGGTCAGTTTTATTAACTAAACAGATTTTAATACTCACATTTGAAATTATTCTTTTTATTGTTATTTTTTTCAAAAACTGACAATCCTCTGTTGTAGTAAAAATGTGCTTCAAAATGTAGTCATGGTAAAACTGAGTTGTGTCTTTTTGTCTAACTAGTAAATAAAAGATACCAAAGATGTCATGTTCAGCTATTAGCTTTATATTTAATTTTTAAGTCATAAATGCCTCGTTTTTAATAATGAAATATAATTGTATTAAAAATTCTAATTACTGCTAAAATGCCATTTTTAGTAGCAAAGAGACCAAACAGATGAGTGTTGACTCTTTTTTTTTGGTGATTCAGTAGATATGTTTATTGAAGTTAAAGCTTTTTATGTTGTCGTAGAAACGTGTCACATTTTTATAAAACGTGAATGGTAGTTGTTTGAGAGTTGGCACCACAATGTTTGAATTGTCTGCATGAGTGTCCAGTTCAATATTTAGTTATGGGTGTGTTAAAAATGTGTATGTACAGCTTCACAAAGTGCAGGGCATAGCCTTTGGTTTATGGCTTTTCTCTGTATTTATACAGGGCCGTACGCAGTCTGCATGACTTTAAATAAGATGTACTCTCTGGATCTTGTCCAACCCCCCAAAGCAAAGTTTTATGTACCACATCCATTTTAAAGGCTCAATAATAATTGCTGCACACTGTATTGTAAAGAAGGTTTTCCATTCAGCTTTTGTACCTGAGGTAGGCCTGGACAATAATTCAATATCAATATGTATCGCGATATAATTTTTTTCAATAACGGTGATATGATTTTTAAACACATTTCCGATATTTCAATACGCGTTACCGGTGTTTCCCATACATTGATTTATCTGTGCCGTTTGACTTCGTTGAATAAACATGAGCACTGCATGTTTCAAAATCATAACACGGCGCGGGTGTTTTATATGAATGCATCTCTGAAGGTAAAGGACTGTCTTCAGAAAAGTTTCGATTACATTTTCATTTTTATCTGATAAAGTAGCGTTCATGAGCGGAGCTGCTTTGATTACAGCCATTACTGGGGAAACCGTTAGTTTTATCAGTCTAAAAGCGCCTCCTGCTGGCAGAGAATGAGTTTGCATTTTCAATAAGCCCGTCTCCAGCAACATTTCCAGTTTTTGTTGTTGTTCATTTTTTTTGTTTTCTGCAGCGACTCAGAGCACTTTTCATACCCTTTTTTCTGGCTGAAGCACATTTGGTTTCATTCTCTAAATAATCAGCCTAACATACCAGTCAAAAGTTTTTTGAACAGTAAGATTTTTAAGTTTTTTTTTTTTTTTTTTAAAGAATTCTCTTCTGCTAACCAAGACTGCATTTATTTGATAAAAAAATACAGCAAAAACAGTAAAATTTTGAAATATTTTACTATTTAACAATTGCTTTCTCTTTGAATAGATTTAAAATGTAATTTATTCCTGTGATCATACATAAATTTTCAGCATCATTACTCCAGTCTTCAGTGTCACATGATCCTTCAGAAATCATTCTAATATGCTGATTTGCTGATTATCAATATTTAAAACAGTTGAGTACATATTTTTTCAGGATTCTTTGATGAATAGAAAGATCCAAAGATCAGCATTTATCTGAAATAAAAACCTTTAGTAACATTATACACGATTCCATTCAGTAGAATTATAATTGTTTTTTTTGGGAAAGAAATTATAGAAATTAAAAATTTTATTTAGCAAGGATGCTTAAAATTAATCAAAAGTGATGATAAAGGCATTTATATGTTACAAAAGATTTATATTTCAGATTAATAGTGTTCATATCGATATCGGAATTATATCGTATCGACCGAAATTAAGAAATATATCGTGATATCAATTTTGGCCATATCGTCCAGCCCTACCTGAGGTACACAAATGTTGACAAACTTCACTCATCTGCTTCATCTCGCCTCAGCAAGAGATAAAAGTAACAAATGTTTCTTTCCATATCGTGAAGAACAAACTCTGCACTTCAGCTAACCCTTAACATTTCAAACACCTGCATACCATTTTCCTAAAGGGTTTTGTTCTGCTTACATTTTATTTTACATTTTAGTAAGTACAGTACATGATAATTAATGTTAAAGTATAAAGAATCTTTATATCAAAACTATTTTTATTGTAGGGCTAAGCAATTAATCAAAAAAGAAAATTTTTGTTAATTTACTATTTTGGATCCCAATGTTTCTGAAAACAACATAATATCAAACTAATTAATGTTTATTTTAAAGTATTTATTTAAATGTGTGTGTGTGGAGAGCAACATTTATTCAAAATAGAAATCTTTCCTAACAAAGTCTTTACTATCACATTTTTTAAAAATCAATTTAACACATTCACAACAGAAGTATTAATTTCTTTCAAAAAAAAAAAGAAAGAAAAAATTTTACTGACCCCAAACTTTTGAACGGTAGTGTGTATTGTTACAAAATATTTCTATTTGAAATAAATGCTGTACTTTTGAACTTTATATTAATCAAAGCATCAAACAAACAAAAAATCATCACAGGAAATTCATTTTTAAATTAATTAACAAGAACTGAAAATAGTCCTTTTTTAAATTGCAATACCCTTTCACAATATTACAGTTTTTTTTCTGTATTTTTGATCAAATTAATGCATCCTTGATGAGCTTAAGAAAACTCTTTAAAAACATAAAAAATCTTACTGATCCCAAACTTTTGAACGGCGTGTGTGTGTGTATTATATATATTAATATGCATACATATACATATATATATATAATTATATATATCTAATATAGATATATATGTAATATATATATATATACAGTGGTTACGGAAAGTATTCAGACCCCTTTAATTTTTTCACTCTTTGTTATATTGCCGCCCTTTGCTAAAATCATTAAGTTCATTTTTTTCCTCATTCATGTACACACAGCACCCCATATTGACAGAAAAACCTAGAATTGTTGACATTTTTGCAGATTTTATTAAAAAAGAAAAACTGAAATATCACATGGTCATATGTATTCAGACCCTTTGCTGTGACACTTATTTATTTAACTCAGGTGCTGTCCATTTCTTCTGATCATCCTTTAGATGGTTCTACACCTTCATTTGAGTCCATTTGTGTTTGATTATACTGATTGGACTTTTTTAGGAAAGCCACACACCTGTCTATATCAGACCTTACAGCTCACAGTGCATGTCAGAGCAAATGAGAATCATGAGGTCAAGGAACTGCCTGAAGAGCTCAGAGACAGAATTGTTGCAAGGCACAGATCTGGCCAAGGTTACAAAAAATGTATTCTGCACTTAAGGTTCCTAAGAGCACTGTGGCCTCCATAATCCTTAAATGGAATACGTTTGGGACAACCAGAACCCTTCCTAGATCTGGCCGTCCAGCCAAACTGAGCTATAGGGGGAGAAGAGCCTTGGTGAGAGAGGTAAAGAAGAACCCAAAGATCACTGTGGCTGTGCTCCAGAGATGCAGTTGGGAGATGGGAGTAAGTTGTAGAAAGGCAACCATCACTGCAGCCCTCCACCAGTCTGGGCTTTATGGCAGAGTGCCCGACGGAAGCCTCTCCTCAGTGCAAGACACATGAAAAGCCCGCATGGAATATCCTGGATGAAAACCTTCTCCAGAGTGCTCATGACCTCAGACTGGGCCGAAGGTTTACCTTCCAGCAAGACAATGGCCCTAAGCACACAGCGAAAATAACGAAGGAGTGGCTTCACAACAACTTTGTGACTGTTCTTGAATGGCCCAGCCAAGCCCTGACTTAAACCCAATTGAGCATCTCTGGAGAGACCTAAAAATGGCTGTCAACCAACGTTTACCATCTAACCTGACATAACTGGAGAGGATCTGCAATGAGGAATGGCAGAGGATCCCCAAATCTAGGTGTGAAATACTTGTTGCATCTTTCCCAAAAAGACTCTTGGCTGTATTAGATCAAAAGGGTGCTTTTACTATATACTGAGCAAAGGGTCTGAATACTTTAGGACCATGTGATATTTCAGTATTTTTCTTTTTTGAATAAATCTGCAAAAATGTCAACAATTCTGTGTTTTTCGGTCAATATGGGGTGCTGTGTGTACATTAATGAGGAATTTTTTTTTACTTAAATTATTTTAGCAAATGGCTGTAATATAACAAATAGTGAAAAATTTAAGGGTGTCTGAATATTTTCCGTACCCACTGTATATCATATATTTATATATAATATAAATATGATATATATATATATTATATGTCTACCTTTTTTTGCCAAATCGAGCAAATCTGTGTTATTGATATTATTGTGAACAAATGATCCATGTGTAAGCTATATATTTTTTTTTACCTTATAATTTTTAATCAAAATGTCATGACTGAGTCTTCCGGTAAAACAACTTTTAGAATCATGACTACAAGGTGTTATTTAGATCTGCCTCTATCCAGTCAACAAGTGATCGATAGAACCAAGTCCTGCCCTGCATCATCATATCTGTTTTAATCTGATTTATGTCACAATATCGAAGATACGATCTGTCGCTGCGTCTGTTACATCATGACTATAAAATCTAAATTAAATCAGAAGTGGATACAATTAGATCTCCTGGTTCACTGGTTCACCTGGTTCAATTGAAAGTATGTCACATTATTAAAGTAAATGGCGTTGTAATGTCACATCGACTCACATTCACATTGACTTCAAGAAACAGCGTGCTATGCAAATGTTACTCCTCAAATGAACAGACATGTTTTTCAGAATGCTTATTTGAAATGGGCAGCAAACCATACGTCTATGTTATGGGCTGAAGTGCTAGATTACAGAGCTTCACAGCTCCAGCGGAGACCATGTGTGTATGACTCAGTCGCACACACTTGAGGAACATTGTGCAGTGTTGAAAAAACACGGTCAGTTGGTTTTGGTCACTGGTCACACTTCTTTTATCTCAGACTTATTGTCAGATGGTCAAGGGTTGAGTTTTGTTTACAGCAGAGTATTTGAAATATTTAATGCACTTATTCCATAGTCATGGATGATTATGTTTTAATGTGTTCCAGCAAATCAATGCCTGGTGGAAGTTGAAGACTATTGTCAGTTGCCCATTAGTGACCTCACAGCGAAGACGACTGTCCTGGGTTCAGTTAGCAGGCCATAAAGGTAACCCCACCCCCCAAATGCTGCACATTTTAGTCCAATGTAAATTCATGTTTCAGTTCCATATTTACACATTTTGCACAGTTTCCGGGGTAAATGCACATAGGACAGAAGTTTACAATGTAAGCAACCAATAATTTAATATTTATAGTATACTTTTTTCAACAAATTATTATGATAATTATTAACCTCAACCTTCAGACATGAATATTGTTTTTAAACTATTATTTTGGTGAATTTTTTTAGAAAGCAATTATTAAAACCAAATCTGACTTGAATATGCTTTTTACTCTGTAATTATTATTTTTGAAAGCAGTTATTTTGTATGTAAATTAAAAATCAAAAAAAGTATATTTTATGTAGCTTTGCTTTTATTTGTAGTTATTAACTAATTTTTGGACATTATTTATTTCTGTACTAGCAATAATCATCTCCATCAAAGTTATTTGTGGACGGATTGCTTCCTTGGCAAAAACGTCACTGTTTTTATCACATGTCTTTTGGCTGTTTTATTGTAAACAGCGATATTTTTTTAGTAAAATACATGAGGAAGTACAGTCATTTGATACCATTTTAGGGAAGCGGTTATGAGTAGTGTTATGTAATGACACTGGACTCACGCATATTCACATGCCAAAAACCATGACAGTGTACGTATATAAACGTATTTTCATCAACACATCTGAAGCGTCGCTAAACACATGCAGATATCAAACATAAATTATTTACACCATGAATGTGTGCACAGTCATCATGCAATATTCATATTCACTAACAGATAATTAAGGCACACATCCTGACTAAGATCGGCTCAGTGTTGATTATATGTGCTCCAGTGACTCCAGTCATCCTTTGTCTGTGTTTGTGTTTCTGCCCAGGCAGCTTTAAAGCAGGGGATGAGGGCTCCATACTGAAGAAGTTCTCAGAGAATGAGAAGCTGTGTTTCGAGAGGCTGAAAGAGGATGCTTTACATTCCTTCGTGCCCAGCTACTATGGAGTAGTCGAGAGAGACGGAGAGCTTTTTCTCAAAATGAAAGACCTTTTGGCCAAATTTGATTTGCCTAACGTTATGGACTGCAAGATGGGAGTGAGGTAGTCATTGTTTTGTTTGTTTATTTATTTATTGCCAAAGAAAGGAATTTACTTTATATTTTGAGTGGCATTTGTTAATTTTCCCATACTTTATTTGTTATGATGTATTTGTATATTATAATGTTTACAAGTGATACAGGGAATGCGTGTGGAAAAAACACATTTAGAGCTTCATGAGTTTGACTTTTTCTGTATGATCAATCAAAACAAGTTTGAATCATTCATTACATTTTAAAAGAATAGTCACAGAACCACCCAATCAAATAAAATGTAAGCTAAATTAATTATGCAGATCACTTTAAACTTAATTACCTGAGATTAAAAAAATAAGATTCATGTTAATTAATCAACTGAATGATATACAATACTGTTCAAAAGTTTAGGGTTAGTAAGATTTTAAGTGTTTTAAAGTCTCTTATGGTCACCAAGGCTGTATTTTTGTTATTATTATTCTTTTTCAAAAACACAGTAAAATGTTGAAATATTAATATATATTGTTACAGTTTGAAGTGACTTTTTACAATTTTCTATCTTAATATAATTTAAAATGTAATTATTCCTGTGATGTTAAAGCTGAATTTTCAGCATCATTACTCCAGTCTTCAGTGTCACATGATCCTTCAGAAATCATTCCAATCTGCTGATTTGGTGTTTAAGAAACATTTCTGAAAACAATTGTGTTAATATTTCTGACAATACATTTTGTCAGGATTCTTTAATTAATAGAAAGAGCACAGCATTTATTTGAAATAGAAAGAGCAGTGCAAATATTTAAATATACTGTTAAATATTAATCATATTAATTATATATTAGTTATTATAATCTATATTTATAATGAATTATATTTCTTATTAATGTTATATTTTAAATATAGTAATAATATATTCAAATGATTGTTATTAAATAAAACACAGAACGTATTACTTGCTTTGCTAATGTGTCATTCTTTCCTTTTTATAGTCATGCTAATATATTGTGCGTGGCAGGTTTACACCTGTTCTGGTTGTTGGCCTGCATCCTGTCAGGGCGATGGGTGGAGCTCATGAGGAGAGAGAGAGGCCCTCGCACAACAATAATAACCACTTCCTGTGCACATGCAGTCAAAACTTAGATGCACACTTAGCGAGGCAGACACAGGGCGTCCCTGAGGGCTTCCTTCTCACATGCATTTCACGCATTCTTTTACATGCTGAGAGACATTTTGTGCAAGGAGTCCCTTGGTGACTTCCTCTTCTCACACAGGAAGTCAAGTAAAGTTCAAGCATGCAAAAAATAAAAACGGCAGATGACTGAATTAACATTTCAGGCATGATTAATTGACCTTTCTATTAGGTTATTTAAAAATCTACTTCGTTCTTTCTTTCTTTTTTTCAGGACATATCTGGAGGAGGAGTTGGTGCGGGCCAGGGTGAAGCCAAAGCTGCGTGAAGACTTATATAATAAGATGCTGGAGGTGGACAGAGAGGCAGATGGCTCGCTACAGAGGTGGAGAAAGAAAAGAAACAGAAGGGACCCTGTTACCAAACCCGTTATATGCTAGTGGAGAGAATCGAGACTCTACTAAATCTCTGGGCTTCCGCATTGAGGGTATCAAGGTAGCCACAGTGCCTAAAAATCACAGCCTGCTTGTTCACAGCTAGCAGAATGTGAGTTCAGCTGAAAATCAGGACTTTGAATCTTGTACTGTAATATTAATGAATTAATATTAACTTGCTAATATTAATTATTAATATTCTTATTATTAATAATAATAACACTTCATATTAAACTATTAAATACATAAAGAAATAAATGCATACAATTATAACTAATTATTATTCTATAATTTTAGTAATACTTGATTAATAATTAATGTCCTATAACAACAAAACTATTCAAATATAAAATAATGTAATAATAATCATTTGATGTACTAACACAAATCAGTTTAAGATCATTTACAAATCATTTTAAACACTATTAAGTGTACAAGAATTCACGTATTAACTGACATGTTTTGTACAAAAGCTGTCACTGGGGCAGAACCTTTTCAAAAGGTACACATTTGTCCATATTGGTACCTTAAAGGTACATATTACTACCTAAAGTGTACATATTAGTACGTACAAAAGTGTACCTTTTGAAATGGCACTGCCTCAGTGACAGCTTTTTTTGAACACTGTATTATCCTCAACCTGCTGTTTTTGTCAGTAACAGCTCTTCATCTGACTTTTTTTCCCTTTTACATTCGATACAATACATTGATTTTTTTTACATTGTCTTATTTCAGAGGGGGGAAACCTGCAAGACAGACTTTAAAAAGACCCGGTCAAAGGAAGACGTCATTCAAGTCTTTAAGGATTTCGTCGAGGGCAATAAAAACATAACTGTACGTGAGTTCTTGAGAACTAGACCAACCTGTTCTGTGATATAATGCATGCACACCTACACTTCAATGGAACAATATTCTCTTTGTGTCTTAATGAACACCTTAAGTGCTTTTTATCCAGGATATATATACGTCTGATGTAAAAAGGCCAGCTATCGTTGCTCCCATAAGGCAGATAAAACAGTATCATAAAAGCTCATCTGTTCAATATGGGGTCTATATGGTTTAAAGTCATTATATTTAAAGGATATACTTATTTTAAAACAGGCACGCGTAGGAATATATAATGCCTCAACAGAAAAAATCTGAAACAAATTAACTGCACTTATAAGGTGTCCTTGTGTAATTGGAGCCTCACTCCAGTGAATACTGAAAAATAACTTCTAGCATAATTCTAGTTTGCAATTAACTGATTCATTGACCTGTGCCTTTTCCTCACTACTAACAGAAAATCCATAGTATTTTTTTTTTTTTTTTTTTTCAAGGCCTTGGAAGATATTTTCAACAGGCACTGAAAGCCTCAGAGTTCTTCAAGAAACACGAGGTAAAATCTGACTTTTTAAAAAAAAATTAGTATATTATTTATTAATGCTGTACTGTATTGCAATACACTTCCAATTAATATCTAATTAGTGAACATACTAAGGGAGTAAAAAACAAGGATTGAGTTGTTAACAATTTTAAAATTAATATCTAGCTACTTAATGTCTAAGAATATATGTTTTATTTTATTCATCATGCACCATATTAATGTTGTACTGTACTGCAGTATTTGGGGTTGGTAAGATTTTAGGAAATAAATGAATATTGTTATTCAGCAAGGACACATTAAATTGAAGTCAGTAAATACATTTATAATGTTTCATAAATGTTCTATTTCAAATAACCGCTGTTCTTTTTAACTTTATATTCATTAAAGAATCCTGTAAAAAAAAAATTGTTTTTAGAATTTAGTAAAAAGTGTCATGGTTTATGCAAAAATATTGAGCAACACAACTGTTTTCAACATTGATAATAGTAAGAAATGTTTCTTGAGAGCACTAAATCAGTATGTTAGAATGATTTCTGATGGATCGTGTGACACTGAAGACTGGAGTAATGATGCTGAAAATTCTGCTTTGTCATCAGAGGAATAAATTACATTTGAAAATATATTAAAATAGAAAACAGTTATTTTAAATTGTAATAATATTTTACAGTACAATTTTACTGTATTTTTGATTAAATAAATGTCACGTTGCTGAGCATAAGCAACTACCATCAAAGACATAAGAAATCTTACTGACCTCAAATGTTTGAATGGCACTTTCAACTATGGTGTTTTTTCCCCTGTATGATATGGCCCACCTCAAAAATGTTTCATGTCTTTAAGGTAATCGGGAGTTCGCTTCTCTTCATTCACAATCACACAGAGAGAGCTGAAGTCTGGCTCATTGATTTTGGTAAGACCACACCGCTCCCAGACGGACAGAACCTGGATCACTACAGACCCTGGGAGGAGGGCAACCGAGAAGACGGATACTTGTGGGGCTTGGACAACCTGCTGCAAACCCTTTCCTCGTTGGCCAGGGAGTGACCTTCTTACTGCAAACTTCTCGCGTGACAGCAACAGCATGCTGATAGACACTTCTAAACCTTCTGCAGTGCATTATAGGGAGGCTACCAGTGACATAGTCCATTACTTTACAGTGTTAAGCTGTAAAAGCATTTCACCCATATCATGGTTTTCATAAATGCACATTTGTTTGTTGTCATAATACAGTTACTCTTCCCCAAAGTCCAAAAAAAAGGTTGAAGACAAAATGTAGTTTGTAAAGTAGAGATGCACCGATCGATCGGCCAGGGATCGGAATCGGCCGATTTTTGTCATGATCGGCCCGGATCTCACTTCTTTCCGATTCCGAGGTGCTATTTTGAATAATTTTAGCCGATCCGTTTTGTTACCAGCGGGCAGCGGCACAGGCAATAACATCAGCCGTGCTTTCTCGCTCTCTTCTCTCCGACAACCCCTTCTCTCTCACACACGTCTCATTCACTCTGGTTAAATAGTGCTTGTATTGCGCATTATTTTAGTCATTGCCGCAGGTTTCGCCGCTGTTATACAAACGGGCCGCTCGCCGCACAACCACCACTGATCTATATTAGTGGAGTGCACAATCCACGCTCAATCTCAAACAGCTTGTGAGCCTACATAAAAAATTGTCAAAATGCCCGTTTTGGCGAGTATCCAGTTAAACACAGTAAGTTTTGGAATGTTAAATAGTTGCAGAAAGAGACGCCTGTTGTGAAACAGTATATTGGGTTTGTTTTTTTTTTCTTCTATTTTCTGGATAAAACGATTGAAGGCCCGAACCGCAGTCCAATATTCCTGCTGCTTTCTGTCATGTTAATCAAAGAACAAAATACAAAGAAAATCATTTTCTGCTCTTGACTGAATACGTTTTATAACTTTAATGGTAAGCATTAATCTATATAAAATTTTTCAATGAAGACTACAGAAATTAAAGAGATCAAATGTAAAATAACACTGGATGTGTTATTTTACATTTGATTACTTTAATTTCTGTAGTATTTCTTAACTGAATAAAAACTTAGTTTAATAGCTCTCTTTATTCTATTGCATTTATTTGTGCTGTTGTTTGCATTTTTTGTTTTGTTTTTTGTTCTTATTTTATTACTGACTTTTTACTTATTTTTTTATGGAAATAAAACTTAGAAACGTAGATTTTTGTTTGTATATGCAGTCAATTATAGTTCTTAGAAAGAAAACTGGAATCGGCAAAAATCGGTATCGGCAGATCACACTAACAAAAAAATCGGAAATCGGAATCAGCCAAGAAAATTGCAATCGGTACATCTCTATTGTAAAGTAATTCATATGAGGGCACAATTTACACGTGCCTACAAAAGGAGTTTTTAAGATAATGAGGAACAACATCAGTCAAGCTTGTCCAATTTCTTTGGCTGGGTTTGCATGCTGGAATCTATCAAAATTAATTGTTTATTTCTGCACGCTTCATATTAGACAAAATCAAGCTTACAAAATTGTAAGCAACATTGTTTAATGTCTAGGCCCTGCAAACACTAGCACAACTGACTGTTTCTTAAAGTACCATCAAACTTAAGTGTATAGTAGGTGCAGCACATGCATTCAAGTGTGTTACGTAGAATGCATATACAGTGATACAATGTGAATGATGCACAACACTAGTGCATTTATTGTACAATAGAATGATATTAATCGTTTTGACTGCAGTGATCAATCAAGGGTGGACTTATAAATTCTTTCATGGATATATGGATGCATTTCATGGATATATTGTATTGGTTTTTAGAACCTGGGTTGTCATTTTCTCTACCTGCGCACCACTGAAAGTGTTTCATTATCAGGCAAACTTAACCTTGTGACACTATTTTGTTTAGGGGGGCAGGTGAGTTTTGTTACAGTGTTCCCTGTGCAGTATGTTTGTGATAAATAAAACATCTGCTCAACAATCATTCTGCATTTCTGAAATTCATTTTAGTCCTTCATATCAGGATTATAATCAAAAACAATTTATTTAAGGTTTGCCATTACGCAGCAATGTCCATCTTTTAACATAAAAAATACAGGTAGTACAAGTACGTTCAAATTCACTTTATGTGATGGTACATTTCTAATCTGGCTGTTTAGAAATGAACCCCTGCAAAGTCTTCTATAAAAAGCAAGACACATGCAGAACATTGGCAGTGATAACCTCAACAAAATAATAATTATAAAACAAACACCATTAAAACTGAGATTTCATATTACAGCTACATATCATAAGGGTTAGTTCAGTGTGAAAGGAACATTAATCCAATATTACAGCACTCAATTTTCCTGGCTAAAGTAAAACCATTTCTACCCTTCTATCCAGTATTCTACAAAAAGCTCTTTAAAAGGCAGTCAAAATATGAAACATTTAAATGGTTAAACAAGACAAAAATACACTTAAGATTGTGCTAATACACTTCAGTCTCATCTGTCTGTAAATTTGCATTAGGCTTTTCTCAGCAGTCCCTAACTAAAATAACTAATAAATGCACACACAAATAAATCTTGCCACACAAAAAAACATTATTCACCGAATAACTACAATATCTAATAAAATATTTGAGAATAATTAGTAAAAATACCGAAGAATAATTTCAAAATCAAACTTCTCATGCATCATATTAGCACACTGAGGTGTTATGCGGTTTGTGTAATACTTGGAATTTGCCTGCAGGTGATCTGTAGGAACACAGTCACGATTCACATAGGGTAGCTAAAGATAAAACGCACTTCTATTTACTTGTTTATTTTTGAGGGAAATGTACTCATAAAAATAGTTCTTTTGAGATTGATTTTTGAGAATGTCTCAAAAGAGCTCCCTAGAGGAGTGCATTGACATGTAAATCAATACAATCTCTGCAGCAGCCACAACAATTATATCCCGCGTCACATCCCTCATTTACTTCTAACATATTTGGGTGCAACACCTTTGTGAAGGCCTCACAATTATCTCAATGTTTTGCACACAGAACACACGCTCAGTGAAAAGGCAACATACTGTTTGTAAATGTGTTGGTTTTTCAAAGCTAACAGCAGACAAAACAAAGGACAAAACACTAAATCTAGTCTAAATAAATGGTCCTTAATGCTACTTTCTAGTCAAAACACCATGTAAAGTCCACCTGATCTGAGATCAAAGGTGCTTTCTGTCAGTATTTCTTTATTACTAATACCTTTCAACACACTGTCACCTTTTTATTGTACCTCTGAGTTACTGGTGACAGTGCTAAACTTTAAAGGGACGCCCACCCCCCAAAAAAGTCATAATTTATTCATCTCCATGTAGTTCCACATCTGTATGACTTACTTTCTCCCGCAAAACACAAAAGAAGATACTTTGAAGAGTGTTTCAATGGACCTCTTTCACATTTCCAGGGTTTCTCAAAAGCGGAAGTCGCCGAATAGTAGTTGAGTAAACTTTTATAGCGGTGAATATCAAAATAAAAAAATCCATGATAGTGTTTCCACAACTTTCTAAAAGAGGAGAAAATACAGACAGGTTGGCTACAGCAGTCCAAAACAACATATTGACTTTTGTTGTATGGAGAAAAAACGCTTTAAAAACTAATTTCATCAGATATTTTTGAAAATATCCAAGAAAGAATGTCATACAGGTTTGGAACATCTTGAGGGTAAGTAAATAATGACCATTTTAATTTTTTTGTGAACCATCCTTTTTTTACACGAACCTTTTTTGTTTCTTTTAAAGTTGGTCAAGTCACTCAAATAACTTAAAAAAGCAAACAGCTATTTTTAACAAATCAATTAAATATTACTAGATTTGGTGACTGATCATTATGTGGCATGGAGTAGGATTTTCCATTTGTGTGAGGTCTGAACATGCTTTGGATCTTCCTGTAATATACACTTAAAACCAAATGCAAATTTGTAAAGGACATCTAAACCTACATATATATTCATTGGTAATTATGACTAATCAGTAGAAAAGGACTTCTCACTTCATGTGGTCCTTAAAGTGAACATCATGTGTTTTCACAGTGTTAACAGTAGATGAGAATCCAGTGTAAAAGGGCTGCTATTAGCCAAGTGGAAGTTTCCATAGAAACCATCAGCCATTTGCCGCCTCATAATGGCAAATTAGCTACGACTCCTCGTGTCTTTGGTACCACACAGCAATAATGTTGTCTCTTGCACATAGTTTCCAACTGGCAGTTATTAAAGCCTGGAATACACTACAAAACTTTTCCTCAGATCTTTGCCCCAATTTGCCATCTGGATGAGAATGACACAAATTACCAAAGTTTGAAGATTTTGGAGCTCACAGATTTCGCAGAAAATTGCGTAGTGTATAATGGATAAAGACTGATTTTTTAGCTTCAGACCATGATACCATCTAGTTTCTGAGAGTATCAAACATGTTTTATATTTTAAGCCAATTTTAGAACACATTGTTTTCATTTGTCATGCGTCTCCATCAACGAGGCACATGTTTCTGCATGACTTTGCTGTTTTCAGAATGACTTGAAAGTCTGGTAGTGTGTGATCTTCAAGGTGAGGTCAAATTGTCCTGAAGTTGTTCTGCAAAGTTTTTAGCTGGTGCAATCCAGTCAATTTCAATGGGAATCCACTCAATTAAGAATTTCACGCAAGGGCTAAAGATTTCCCAATGCAGATTTCACAACAGGTTCAAGTTGATCACATGGATTCGCTATGTTGACCAACAGAAAACCGCTTGGTTTGAAAGTGACTTTGGTGTGATACGTCTCTACACTACTGACAATCAACCTTTTTAGCCTGCAAAGAAAAAGTGAAGAAAAAAAAGTGACCGCATCTTAATCCTTTAGTGTGTGGTGCTTAGTTTCAGCAAGTGTACTGTATGATGCCTAGTGTTTTAAAATTATACAGATTTTAAAAGTCGTGAAGTGTATTCCAGCCTTAACCTGCCATTCTGCCTCTAGCTAATCCACTGCAGTTATTGCAGTAAAATACCTTTGCGCCAAAAACAAAATAACACCAAAAAATTGTGTGTTTTCTCAGTCCGACTATTCTTCAATGCTACACAGGGGTGACACTGAGGTCTTCAGACAAGGAAAAGCCAGAATCCCTGTCCCTCATGGGCTTCTCAGACTGGGTGTGCCTCCTTACATCCTCATGTCCGTAGCTAGCATGGCGTTTCACCAGTGGTTTGTGGGTAAATGTCATGGCCAGGCCGAGGGCAGCAAGTGAAGACGTAGCTGAAGAGCTGGTGCTGGGCTCCACAGATTTGGACACAACTACAGGCAAACTCTCAGTCTCGTAGCTCTGCTCATCGTACGCATAGTTCACGTTGCCACACGGGAAGCTTTGGAGTTTCGCCAAGTCCATAACCGCAGCAAGCGAGCCGCCCGTAGCCCCTGTTGGACCTTTCCGAGAGGGAGACCCTGTAGGACTAAACGTGGTCTGGGAGGATGCTGCAGACAAAGGTGGGGATGTCGAGACATTTGTTTTAACTTCTACTCCAGGGTCAATGTGCTCCGAGGTAGAGGACGGGACAGATATGGACGTGGGGTTGCAAGACAGTGGCATGGACTGGGTGTGACATAAGGCCGTCTTCCCTCTTCCGTAGCTCTCCAGGATCCAGGAACCGTAGGTGGGGTTCCAAAGGTTTTTAGTCTTGTTCTTTAGCTTCTGGCTGCCTGATGACGAACTGCTCCTGGAGCACGGCCGGTGATCTGGGACTTGAAGCCATTGTCCTGGACAAACTCCTGGAGAAGGAACTGTCTCAGCCCAACATGGCTCTAATGTTTCTCGGTACGTGCCCACCTCCTGTGCGAGATAGACCGATCTTTGTAGCTTTGTAGGTTTTAGGGCTTGTGGGGCTGAACCAGTGATGCCCATTCGAGGGGAAGCATCCTGGGACATAGAGTGGGCCACTAGAAGAGGGGTCATACTGCCTGATCCTTCAGGACGGATCACAGTGCCACCTTCTTCTTCGACAGCTGGACCGTACTCCACTGGAAGAGGGGTGTTGATGACATCAGGGTCCTGACGGATCAAAGGATGCAAGAAGAAAAGGGTCAATACAAGTGATGCAAGTCAGGGTTTTTCATTATTATTACTGGATTATTTTATTTTGTTGACTCAACTTTTTAAGATTAAGAAATAAAATAAATCTGCTTGTATCGCCACGAGGTGCGTCGTTGTTCGGAGCGTACCCACACAAAATCCAATGTGGCTGAATTTACTTTCACGGAGTGACCCGCGTTGGGGTTAGCGTCCTGTCTCGGTGCCCTTTTTTGCGTTTATTAAGCACGCTGTTCTTCTTTACCCTTTCCCTTTCAACATTGTAACAATATCTCACTTAGACCATACCTTACACCATGTTTTTGAGAATTGAAATAATGCTGAAATAAACCACAATTTAAATGAAACTTGAATGGAATTTAGAAAATATTGCCTTGGTAACTACCTGAAATAAATAAGTTTAGGTTCAAGTTCTAAAATTACTAAAACTGAAATAAAGATAAAGATAAATAGAAATATAAAAAATTAATAAATGACAAAAGCACATAAAGCATAAACAATGAAAACTGAATTTTAAATTAAAAAAAGCTCATTTAAAATATGAATAAATATGATAATAGTATATAAATACAAGCTACTTGGGAATGATATTTACTGTAAAAGATGCTACAGAAATAAATTTTTTAACAATTAAAAAAATTCATTATTTAATTTTGGAAATGTTTTTATTATACCATGCTTAATAGTTATCTCATGAAGTATAAATGGGTCTTTGTACACAATAATATATTTTAGGAAGCGGGGACCAAGACAGAAATATATTTGAAAACCAAAATAAACGAAGACAGCATCTGAAGTAAATTTAAAAAAAAATCTAAAATCTAAATCTGTCAGATTCAGACTCTGTTATACCTGTGTACAGTAGTTGATCCTCTCTAAAATAGTAGAAAAGTTTGGTCGGTGTTCTGGACAGTGTTGCCAACACTGTGTCATGATCCGATAACTAAAACAGAGTGAAATCCAAAACACTTACAGTAATTATAACTATTATTCTGTTCATTATAATAATTAAAACAGATTGGTCACATTTCACTAATGATATAAACTTCTTCATAGCTTCTAAGTCACATTTTTTACATTCACATATCTTAGGGCATTGGATGCAAAATTCACTTTTACATGGTGTTTGCAATGCAGTGTGTGGACACAACCACCCTACAATGATAAAAATACATTCACTTCTTTTTTTTAATCCCCAAAAAACCTAGAGTCTCAATTATCAAGCTGTTTTGATTTTCTGAGCAATATGACATATTGCTCAAGCCCCACCCACGACAGCTAACGGACTGTCCCGTATTAGCATATTTCCGCCCTCAGCCAGTTGTACCCTGTCCGCCATTTTTTCCGTGCTCAAGCAGCTGTAGCAACAATGTCTCGTAAGCAATGCAGGCGTTTTGTAGTTGGATGTAAAAGTGAACATGAGAGTCTTCATTTTCTCCCAACATCAGAGCCACTGAGGACGCAGTGGATTAGTTTTGTTTTTGATGGTAATGTGAATTCCGAATACACCTAAATTTGCTTATGTCTGTCAAATCATTTTACTCCAGACTGTTTTCTGATCGAGAGACAATTCAAGGCAGGTTTTGCTAAAAAAAGTTAACACTCAAGGATGAATCAGTAGTACCTACTCTTCGTGATCCAGCTGCACCTCCAGAAGAAGTAAGTCTCACACTTTATATTTCTTAAGACTATTTTTTAAATCGCCTTTCCTCTTTCATGGAAGTGAGGGCCAGGGTGAGCAGTAGCTCATTATCATTTAAAGACACATGCACCGAAACGGGTCTCTGTGAACAGAGCTGTTTTTGACAAGGTAAAAAGGGTGTTGTTTTACACGACCATTGAGGAATTGTAAATAAAGATCATGTTACAGACATTTCATGAAGACCCTAAAGAATCATACCAACTTGTGAAAAATAGGTCATCCGATGTCCCCTTTAAAGGGATAGTTCCCCCAGAAATTAAAATTCTGTCATTAATTACTCACCCTCATGTCCTTCCAAACCCATAAGACATTTGTTCATCTTCGAAACACAAATTAAAATATTTTTTATGAAATCCGAGAGCTTTCTAACCCTGCATAGACAGCAAGGGAACTATCACATTGTTGAATAAAGTCGTTATTTTTGTTTTCTTTGCGCACAAAAAGTATTCTCGTAGCTTTGTAAAATAACAATTGAACCATTGATGTCACATGGACTAATTTAACGATGTCCTTACTAACATTTCTGGGCCTTGAACATGGTAGTTGCGTTGCTGTCTATGGAGGATCAGAAGGCTCTCAGATTTTATCAAAAATATCTTAATCTGTGTTCCAAAGATACACATGAAAATTTTGATTGAATCTTACATGTTTATAACGACATGAGGGTGAGTAATTAATGACAGAATTTTCATTTTTGGGTGAACTATCCTTAAGTCAGGTTATTCGGCCTGAGATACATTCCAAAGCTGATGTCTGGCTTACACAGGCCTGGCGCAGCCTTAGGCGCGCATTCCTTACGACCTCCACCGGTTACACATCAATACCTCCTGATTGGTCTTGCAGGGATAAGGCATGTATCCAAGAGAGAAAATCTCCCACAGCAGTACCCCAAAAGACCTGCAGATAGAGACAAATAGCATGTAATGACCATGTCTGGCCTCAGATCTCTGCTCTTTTTATACATAATAAAAATATCTAATAAAAATTGAGTGATATCAATTAATAATTTAATAAATATTATACCTATACAGTGTATTTCTATATATTTTACCTGAATCTTGGCATAACAGTGCACTTAACACTGATTTTTAAAACTATAGTTCTTTTTAGATGCTAACAAAAGAAGGTCTTTCAGTACACCAGATCTGTTATATACCAGGTGTCAGTCTTGCATGTAAAAATGCCCTCTAGAAAGGCTTCAGGTGGCATCCACTTCACCGGTAACATTGCACGGCCACCCTTCCGATAGTAACTCGCCCTGCAATGCAAAGTATTCCTTTGTCAAAACTCAATGCCTGTGTTCGTTATTACATTTAACAGGTACTAAACCACAAAAAAGGATGTGAGATAAGAAGTTTGATAAAAGCACCTATAAATGTCTCGAGCCATCCCAAAATCTCCAATTTTAGCCACTCTCTCTGGACCAGGACAGGTCAAAAGGCAGTTTCGTGCTGCAATGTCCCTGAAACACACACCATGCATACTTGCTTGACTTGTGTGAGACATCAAGGTCTCAGACTGCAGTGAGTTCATGACATCTACATATTCACTAAAGAGCCGTTTCCACTTATCGAGACAATGAATGCTAGTATAGGGCAAAATTCAGTCAGGTTTGGCTGTGAGAAATCACCTGTGGATGAAGTGGTTCTCTTCTAGATAGCGACAACCAAGTGCAATGTCTCTGGCCATATGCAGAAGCTCCAGCATACTTAGAGAAGACGGATGATTCTGTGGAAAAACACGATATTAATATTTCGGAACTACACAGTACTTCTATTGTACATATTCAAGCTCTTTTAGAGAATTGTTTTGTATTTAAATTGTGCTTATCTTACCTCTCTTCATAATAAATGGAATTTATTATTCATAATTAATGTTGTTTTTTAATGCAAAGCATGTTCCACACATGTTGGCAAACAATCGTCATGAAAGCAAAAATGACTGTTAACTGAGAAACAGAGTTATATAAAAACATATATAAACAGTATGATGTCTATACACTCAAATACATACAAACACTCACAGTTCTGGGCCGGTTTAGTCTCAGGAAAGTCTTCATGTCTCCTCCTGTCATGAGCTCCAGCAATATGAAGCGAGGCAGGATCTGCAGACTGACGCCAATACAGTGTACGATGTTCTGATGGCTGAACTTACTGCACAAAAAGTGAAGGAAAAAAAACAACTGAACTATTCAGAAGAACAGACAAGTTGACTCACACACAGCATGTCAATGATCATATTGAGTGAATATGTCATTTCAAATGAATATTTGACTGTATTCCAATTATTGTAATGTGAAATGTTTATTTTGTTTATAGTTTATTTTGCTCATCTTGGTTTAAGCATCTTGAAATGAAGGGCAACTGATTTTTAAGCCACTGTAATGAACAATGGAATCCTATTGAAATACTTTGACTTTTTCTTCTTATGATATATCATAACATTTTTCAAATATATACATTATTAAGGCTAGTTTTTCCAACCATTTTGTCTTATATAATATATCCCTGTAATCCCATCAGTAAAGCTCAATATTGCACTAGTAAATCATTAGTACCCGTATAATAATTTACATTTAGTCATTTAGCATAATTCTTCATGTAAATAACTACGGGTCTACTTTGACAGCTTTTGTTTTATTTAAAGTTTATGTAAAGTTATTATGAGTTGTTATTTGTATAATTTGATATATTATTGTATAATAATATAAATTTTATAAGTATATATGCAACTATTTGAACATGTCTGCATGATTAGTTTTACAAAGTCAAGTCAAAATGAAAATATCCGCTGGTAGGGAATCACTGATCTAGCCCATGCAAATGAAGTATGAAGCATATGATGTTTTTCATTAACTACAGTACGCTTTGCTCAGAAGACTATGAATCACTAGAAAAAATCTGCTGCTCTTGACTCTTAAAGACGTGTGAAGTGATGTGTGGCCAAGTATGGTGACCCAAACTCGGAATTAGTGCTCTGCATTTATCCCATCCTAAGTGCACACACACAGCAGTGAACACACACACACACACCGTGAACACACACCCGGAGCAGTTGGCAGCCATTTTTTGCTGCGGCGCCCGGGGAGCAGTTGGGGCTCGGTGCCTTGCTGTACATTCACTCCCCCCAACTACAATCCCTGCCGGTACGAGACTCGAACCCGCAACCTTTGGGTTACGAGTTCGACTCTCTAACCATTAGGCCACGACTTCCCCCAAATAAAAAACAAACAACAGATATGAACCTGCTAATCACAACAAACGATTAAAAAGAAAGGAACAGATTTCATAGCCTACAGTTAGTTCGACTGCGAGCAGAGGATTGGAATGACAATGTCTCATCCCTCATTTTCTGTCTGTCGCACACATGTGCGGCCACAGCAGTGCTGTGAGTGTGTGCTGCAGCCAAGCATACCTCATAATCAGAGCCTCCATTAGGAAATCCATCTCATCCTGCTCAGAACAGATTTCTGGAAGAGTCTGTCAGAGGGATGGAGAGAGATAAAACACAGAATCAATTAAGAGAAGCCAGAAACCCGTTTCAAAGGGAAAGGCAGACCTGGGAATACTCACTTTTATAGCAACCTGCATGGCTGTGTTTTCTCCATTCATACCCAAAACCTGTCCCTCATACACTTCCCCAAAGGCACCGTGTCCCAATGCCCTATAGTTAAAAATTCCAGACAGACATCATTACTGACATGTTGAAATGTGGAACTAATTTCCAGTACTTTTACATGTCATCACAGAATATTAAATGAATATTGTGGGTAGAATGTGATACATGCTGCAGACTTCCAGACTATAATTTGTTTTAAGTGATGTACAAGTCAACATTATTTTTAGTTGTTATTCAACAGCACATCACATATGCTGTCAACAGAGCTCAACATGTATTTAACCCAGAACATTATTTTTTACTAATAACAGGACCAGCGTTATATTTTCATTAACTTTGAATTAAATTTGTGAAATTTTACAGAATGAATGCAAATGTAATCAAATGTGTTAAATGGAGCTGAGAGCATTACATTCTTATTGTTAGCTGGTGGAATAAACAAATTAGCCAAAATAAAACATAATGCACAGACATAATGTTAACATACAATGCACAGTGGATGTGTAAGACTTTCCATTCAAATTCTGAAGAATTCACAGAACTTTACATGGAATTCTGTGCATGCAGATTCCGTGTTGGCCTGTGATGACAGTTTGCAGACACCATTCTTGAGCCTTAACCCCCTTAACCTTGTAAACATTAGATAATGCATTAGGTATCAAGAACTAAAAATGAAAAATCTTTTACAACATGTATTAATCTAGGTTCATGTCAACTTCTATATAAACTACTCTATTTTTTATTTGTTTTAAATAAATTAGCATTAATGTATTATGAATAAACACTGAACAACCAGATATTTACAAATAACAGTAACTAGATAAAAATTATAAAAAAAAAAAAAAAATAATAAAAAGATTATTATTTGAGATCAAAGTCTTAAAGTCTTAAGATTAAAGAATGTTAAATTAAAGAAAAAAGTTTAAAAAGTATATGACTCAGAATAATCTATTATGCCCTACTGTTCAATAGTTTGAGAAATAATACTTTCATTCAGCAAGTATGGATTAATTGTCACAGTACAGACATTTATAATTTAACAAAAGATTTTTATGTCAAATAAACGCTGTCCTTTTGAACTTTAAATTAAGAATCATGAAAAATAAAATGTATCACAGTTTCCACAAAAACTGTTTTCAACATTTATAATAATAAGAAATGTTTCTTGATCATTAAATCAGCATATTAGAATGATTTTTTTGGTGGATCATGTGACACTGAAGACTGAAGAAGTAATGATGTTGAAAATTCAGCTTTACCATCACAGGAATATATTACATTTTAAAGTATATTAAAATAGGGAAAAAAAGTTATTTTAAATTGCAATAATATTTCACAATATTACTGTTCTTACTGTATTTTTGATCAAATGAATTCAGTCTTGCTGAGTATAAGAACTTCTTTCAAAAACCTTTTTAAATCTTAGGGGACCCAAACGGTACAGTGAGGTACGGAAGTTATTCAGACCCCCTTAAATCTTTCCTCTTTGTTATATTGCAGTTTGCTAAAATATTTAAAGTTAATTTTTTTTCTCATTAAGTCAACAGACCCCATAGTGGACAGAAAAACACAGAATTGTTGAAAGTTTTGCAGATTTATTAAAAAAGAAAAACTGAAATATCACATGATCCTAAGTATTCAGACCCTTTGCTCAGTATGTAGTAGAAGCACCCTTTTGATCTAATACAGTCATGAGTTTTTTTGGGAAAGATGCAACAAGTTTTTTATTTGGGGATCCTCTGCCATTCCTCCTTGCATATTTTCTCCAGTTCTGTCAGGTTGGATGGTAGATGTTGGTGGACAGCCATTTTTAGGTCTTTCCCGAGATGCTCAATTGGGTTTAAGTCAGGGCTTGGCTGGGCCATTCAAGAACAGTCACAGGTTGACAGGTTGTTGTGAAGCCACTCCTTCGTTATTTGAGCTGTGTGCTTTGGGTCATTGTCTTGTTGGAAGGTAAAACTTCGGCCCAGTCTGAGGTCCTGAGCACTCTGGAGAAGGTTTTCGTTCAGGATATCCCTGTGCTTGGCCGCATTCATCTTTACCTCGATTGCAACCAGTCGTCCTGTCACTGCAGCTGAAAAACACCCCCACAGCATGATGCTGCACCACCATGCTTCACTGTTGGGACTATATTGTACAGGTGATGAGCAGTGCCTGGTTTCCACACATACCGCTTAGAATTAAGACCAAAAAGTTATATCTTGTGCTCATCAGACCAGAGAATCTTATTTCACACCATCTTGGAGTCCTTCAGGTGTTTTTTTCATGTGTCTTGCACTAAGGATAGGCTTCCGTCGGGCCACTCTGCCATAAAACCCAGACTGGTGAAGGGCTGCAGTGATGGTTAACTTTCTACAACTTTCTCCCATCTCCCCGACTGCATCTCTGGAGCTCAGCCACAGTGATCTTTGGGTTCTTCTTTACCTTCTCACCAAGGCTCTTCTCCCCCGACAGCTCAGTTTGGCCGGACGGCCAGCTCTAGGAAGGGTTCTTCCATTTAAGGATTATGGAGGCCATTGTGCTCTTAGGGACCTTAAGTGCAGCAGACATTTTTTTTGTAACCTTGGCCAGATCTGTGCCTTGCCACAATTCTGTCTCTGAGCTCTTCAGGCAGTTCCTTTGACCTCATGATTCTCATTTGCTCTGACATGCACAGTGAGCTGTAAGGTCTTATATAGACAGGTGTGTGGCTTTCATAATCAAGTCCAATCAGTATAATCAAAACACAGCTGGACTCAAATGAGGTGTAGAACCATCTCAAGGATGATCAGGAGAAATGGACAGCACCTGAGTTAAATATATGAGTGTCACAGCAAAGGGTCTGAATAGTTAGGACCATGTGATATTTCAGTTTTTCTTTTTTAATAAATCTGCAAAAATGTCAAAAATTCTGTGTTTTTCTGTCAATATGGGGTGCTGTGTGTACATTAATGAGAAAAAAAAAAAAAACTTAAATGATTTTAGCAAATGGCTGCAATATAACAAAGAGTGAAAAATTTAAGGGGGTCTGAATACTTTCCGTACCCACTGTATGTATGAAGCGGCATATAGATACCTGAGGAGGGTGATGTTCTTACGTGGAACCTCCTTAAGCTCACTCAGTGAAGCCGCCTTGCCAGCAAAGCAGTAGTTGGGGTTGTAGTCAGTCATTATGGTTGACGAGCGGATTTTGCTAAGCTTGTACTCTGGGCTCTGTAGTCGAATCCTGACCGCATGCAGGTGGTTCTTCTTATGGTAATAGACTGCAAAAAGACAAAACACACCAGGAATCAGCAAAAGTGATCATGTTTTTAAGTTCTCTTTAGGAATAATTCCACCTGCTTAATTTGCATAATTATTGGTCTCAGAGTACAATTTGTGCAAGATGAAAGTGATGCATCATAAAAGTGTCAACAGACTTTCAGCATGATGGTAATTTTCAACCAAGTGCACTTATTTCTCCCATGGAATTCTATCAAGAGAACAGAATTGTGCATTATAAAATAAAAAAAGCCTCTCAGGTGAGGACTGAAGCTCTGGGCCTGTCAGCAAGCGATCGGGCAGGGTGGACTCACCCTCAGTGGAGGCTGCCCATGTCCCCAATGCAGGTTGGTAGTCTGCTGGGGAGGGCGCTGCATGGAGGTGAGAGGTCCCCTTTTGCCGTCGGGCTGCCGGCGCAGTGGCGCGAAGCGAAGCCGGCAGGAAGTTGACCAGGCATTAAGGGTGAGGGGGGGGAACCCGAGCAAAGACTACCAACCTGCATGGGGGAGAGCTCAGGGGAAGACACACAATTAGCGTCCAGTGGAGCTCTGCTAACTAAGGACCCAGAGACCTCGCTCTGCTGTTTGCATTTGAGTTTAGATTACATGTAAATTGCCGGAATTAAATATAATGTTCAAATTAAATATACGAAACAAAAACCTTTTCAAGAAACATGCTTTAAGATGTCTTTTTAGAGGTCTGTTTCACTTCTCTTTGGGAATTTGGGTTATGACAAGTCTTTATTTATCTTAAAAATACATACAAAACAAGTCATGGCACAGCATTTTACAGTTAGTGCACAAGTCAAACAAACAATACGTTTTTAAATCAAACATAAGGAAGATACATGATATTAAGCAAGATCAATATAAAAATAAATCATTTATAGTGATAAGAGTCCATCGCATATACATAAAGTTAGAGCATCGTTGCAGACTTTTGGTTTATGGCATATCTTGATCATATTTAAAGGGTTTGGGAAATTGAGTTCTAGAAATGGGTTCTAGTGATTTCTAGGAATGCACAATACATATTTCGATATGATAATTCTAAAACATTTTAATTTGTTAATTTCAACATTCACCAATACATTATTAAAATCAAAAGATGTATAATATTACCTGAGCTAACATGAACAAACAATGAACAGCTGTATTTTTTATTTTTATTGTTAACTAAAGGTAACAAAGATTAATATATAGTGTAACAAATGTATTGCTCATTGTTGGTTAATTTTAGTTAATCGATAGAACCTTATAGTAAAATGCCGTATTCTTTATTTACTGACACTGACCAGATTAAGGTGGTGATAAAAGCAAGTACTTTCTTTCTTCTATTCAAACAATATACTCTTTCTATGCCAAGTTTCTATAGCATATTATAAAGTTTTAATGCCTATAGATTTCCATTAAGTATAACATTTTAAATTGTAATGTTAGGGGAAAAACCAAACAGTATTTATTTATAATATCGGCCATCATATATGTTATCATATCTTTTTTGTTTTCTTATCTTTTTTGTAGCCAATAAAATATCCTAAGTGATTATATGTAATAAAGTAATTATCAATATAATCACAAATCTCGGTCCATCCCAAAGTCACTGCTTTTGACTTTTGATATAAAAAAATTTTTTAGATTCCTTTATGAGAGTTAAATTCAAAGGTCGGTGTTTTGGACAGCCACCAGTGCGATGAAAGTATTATGAATTTTGACCAATATTTTTGAAGAAAAAAATTATAACCTCATTAGTTCCACAAGACGCTCACATTTATAGGGACAGTGCATTATGACACTCTCAAAATTCCCTCACTGTCCTGTATTGGAAAATAATCCATTTTTTAAGCATAAAATGTTGCTGCAAGTAAAAACAGACAAGTTAAATAGCAGCCATTATAATTAAGATACTGGTCATCACGCATTTACAAAAAAGCCCATCAGTGAGACTGCAGTTAGTTTTGAAAATAATTTGGCTAATTAGTTTATTTACATGCATTAATTTTAAAGGCCATGTTTTAAGGTTAATAGCAGTCCCTGTCTTAGTTCCCTCCTCGTTCCTTTAAGGGGTATTGTGCAACACTACATACAGTAGTTAGATATATAAAAAACAAGTGAGCAATTTGTACGAATATTAAAAACACACTGTTCAAAATTTAACAGAAAAGATATGTTAAAAGAAATTTTTTTTCATTATTAACGAGTGATGAAATAACAGAAGAGCAAAATGTAAAAATGTTAGGAATTAAGAAACAAGTGAATATATGTGAATATTGCTGGAGGTTAGCTTATTTAGCATAACTTAAAGCTTTTGTAATACACATTTGATCGTTCATAAAAGGGGGGGGGGGGGGGGGGGGTGCTGTGGTGAAGATTCTGTCTCCATTTTAGCCGTGTGCACTATGGTCAAAGGTTGGGTCGGGTATGATGTTTTAATGTATCTCTTATGATCACCAAGGCGAATTATTTGAACAAAAATACCACTTAAAATAACTGTTTTCTATTTGAACATATTTAAAAATGTAATTTATTCATGTAATGGCAAAGCTGAATTTTCAGCATCATTTCTCCAGTCTTCAGTTTCACATGGTCTTTCAAAAATGCTGATTTGGAACACTTCTTACAACTTCTGTGGTCGTAACAATTATCAATGTTAACAGTTGTGCTGCTTAGTATTTTTGTGGAAACCATTTTTTCAGCATTCTTCAATGAATACAAAGTTAAAAAAACAGCCATTTAAGTGCCCCCATTATAAAGCTTTACTGGAACTTTGATCAATTTAATGCCTCCTTGGTGAATAAAAGTATTCATTTGTATCATTATTAATTAATTATTATTATTTAAGTATTAAAAAAAAAAAACTTACTGATGCCAAATTGATAGTCAAACTGATAGCCAAAGCTAGTGTATATGTCAATTGTCACTGTTACTTGTGCCCTTTCCCACAGTATTAAAGTGCTGTATAACATTTGGCCACATGATTGTCCCTAGTGGGTTTTTTTGTCATGTCACAGTTTTGTTCGTCACATTTTTTATCCATTTTCTTTAGGTTTTTTTAAATGATGAAACACTAATGCCCATTGGCTCCAATGTTTTTAAGTTATTTTTGTACTTGAAAAATAATTTGGGGGCATGAAAAAAAAACAACAACTAGTCACCAACTTTGATTATAATTCCCATTCCTGTTGTTCTCACAATTATTGTTTGCTACAAGCTCTAAAAGCACTGATGCTGCACTCCCCTGAATTTGCTCTTCTAGGAAATGCAGTTTTTTGCAAGCTTATATATGTCACAGGGAGATAAACGAAGCATGTCAGAGACAATGGAATGTGGAGGGCACAGAGCTGATGCAGAACTGGAAGAGTCTCTTACTGAGCGTGAGGCTGGCACAGGTCAGAACAACACCCGTAACTACTGTGGACACGATCGCCACCAGGATAAATATCAGGGATGGGGGTCCGTCTGCCAGGGAGCCCAATGCAACAACTGGTGGATGACATAAAAAGTGGTGAATTAGAAATATTTCAAACAAATGCTTTTATAGACAAACTTTTAAGGGCAAATGGCCACCGGCTGTTTAGGTACCTAGGCAGGTGACATTGTCTGGTGCAAGAAACTCATCGATGTCACACAGGCAGAGGATGAGTCTGGTATCTTCATCTCTCTTACAGCTCTGGGTCTGACAGTGGCTGCAATTTAGATACACCTGGATCTCAGCTTCCCCATGACTCTCCATAGCTAGAACACATACAAATAAATCAGTACTGCACAGCACTGCTTCAAACAGTGCTTCAGTCTAGGGTGTCTTCTTGTAAAAAATTGGGAATCTTGAAATCTGGGGGAAAACAAACAAGATAACTATTCATCTAAATTATCAGGAGTTTAAAGCCCCTATTAAAAAAAAGTTTTATTTGTTTTTGCCTTGAAACCATCTACTGTATATGTTAATATACAGTTGCCAAAATAAACTTCCGGCTGTAAATCAAAAATTTACAGTTTAAAATATTAAATTTAATATAAAACATAAATATTATTGCCAATGTCTACTTAAAAATACAGTTCATAATTAAAGATAAAAATGTATAGTTTATAATAGCATTAATAATTGATAAATTAACTAGCAACTAGTTGTTCTGAACCTTTTTTTAACTAATCTGTTAAGCATTTTATAATGTTTGTTAATTAATTAATAATGAAAGTTATCATGACGTAATATCAAAAAGTTGTGCTTGGCCTCACAAGCGACAGTCAGTCTGAATTCTGGCCTTTTAACTCAAAACACACTTGCAGTAATAAACAGTGGTGCCAACTTCAATAAGTCACATAAGGTCTTCTATTATCGACCACAAGTTACATTTTCTCAATTTCATGTTTATTACTGAATCAGTGTGGATGTGTGCATGGCCTGTTTTCTCAATACAGCCAACTTCTACAAGAAAAACAATCAGTTCTAGTGCATATTGGGTGTATATTGAAAAATCCTGAAACAATTGGTGGATTTTTTTCAGTTTTTTTTTTTTTCTAGATTTAGTGACTGTTTCTGGATTTGTGTAATTAAAGACACATTTTATTAAGAACTTAACACAAGCTTTTGAATTTGAGTTTTTTATTATCTTATTTTTTTAAGACACTATCATTTCTTGTTATCTCGCTCTTAAAAATGCTAAACGTCTTACAGATGTAAGGGGTGTGTAAATTTAAAAGCACAACTGTATACCATTATAGACAACCTGGATTAGATAAAAGCTGACCTGCAAGTGGTTGTAGAAATATCTTTCCCATGGGGTGAACAAAAGAGACACCATCTTGTCCATCTGCTGTGATGCCATCAAGAAGGGGCGCATCACCACCTGGGCAAAGGTGACATCAAAATAATAAAAAATAAAAAAATCATTAAATCAAACAATCCACGTTGAAAAAAAGACTTGCGCTGCAAATACACATGTGATGATCTAACAATGGCTGTACAAAAATCTTCTTTTTAAATGAAACATCTGCCTCACAAAGCAAGTCATTCTTTGTGATAACTAACAACAGATCTTTGTTTTACGGTATGTGTTAGTAAAAACTCAGGGCAAGGGGTCACTAATAACTCACAATAATTCTGTAACTTTGAACAGAACACTTGAACTATGATCTAAACCTTGTAGCTTTAGGGCTTCTTACATTTCCATATATATTACTTTAAATTGTAATAATACTTCATAATAATATTACTGCTTTTTACTGTATTTTTGATCATATAAATGCAGCCTCAGTGAGCATGAGACATGAGTATATGAGCATTTATTTAAAAAACATAAAAATATTTCTGACCCCAAAATTATTTAAAACACAACAAAAGGCTGACAGCTTACTGTGGCCTCAGCCAGAAAAGAGTAACTCCAGACTTAAAACACATAATTGTGTGTTTGTGATTGTGACAAATGTGCAAGTGTTTTTAATCTAACATTTACCTCTGTATCCTCCACCACTGCCTCCAGCGGTGCAAGCGCCCCCTCCTCCCCCAAACCCTCCAAATGTAGCCCATCCCAGCACTGACAGAGCCTCAGGACAGGATGAGCCTCCTTGACCTCCTTCGACAAGAGATTTCCCTGCCCAGGGGAGAGAAGACAGGTCGCTCCATCCACCTCCTCCACCTAAATAAGCACACATAGAAATACAGAAAAAACACATACACACGTTTACTCAGTGCTGGGCATGTTAGTTTAAAGTGGTTCCACAAAGAAATTATTTTGGTTTGAGGATGCAAAATTCAGCAAGCTTGTACATACATACACACGTACTATTTATTATTCATTGTCTGCTCTTCTACTTTTTTGGCAGATACAGTGTTGGGAAGGTTACTTTGGAAATGTAATAGGTTACAGATTACAAGTTACCCTATTTATAAAATGTAATAAGTAGTATAACTATTTCAATTACTTTATTATAGTAATGTAACTGGTTACATTTAATTAATTTTTAATTCCTTTTCTAACAAATGTTTTTTAACTGTTAATCATCTTGAAACATTTAAACCAGGCCGGGTTAACCTTACAGTATCGTACTTGACACTGATTACTGTTAGACTTTCAAAATCCTTCATTACTTGAATTAAGATTATAATAATTAAATTTTAAAGCATAGCCACCACAATCAGACTTTAGCACCTCTTTTTACTTTGAGATCATTCTGAGGTTAAATACAGATTTAAAATCATAACAAGAAATAATTTAACAGCTATGATAAAGTTTTTGAAAACAAATCTAAAGCTAATATTAAGCATATATATAAAATCAAAAATAAAATAAAACAGTTATTGAATGAGCATGTTCATATTCTGTGTCCTAAAATCCTGAAACATTGGTGTCTCATATTTTAGAGACCATTACGCCTATGGGGATTCCCTACAAGGATAGTGCACCAGACTGTGTGTGTGTGTGTGTATGTGTGTGAAAATATTCAGATGTAAGTCCCTTTGTAATCATTAACATTTTCATAAGTAACTGTAATTTAATCACACATTTTTTTCTCAGTAACTGATTTATTTTGTAATTAAATTACATAACAGCGTACAATGTAACTATTTACGCCCCGACCTGGCCATATATATATGTCTATTAAGTGAGAGCCCAGAACTGGGAACTTTCATATGACAATTCTGCATAAAAAAGCATCCTCCAGATGCCAATCCCACAAAACATACACCATAACTTAAAGGATTGTCACAAGACTATTTGTATTGCTATGAAAAAGCTAGTTGGTAGTTAATGAAATTAGAGAGATAATTAGAAAACATTCATAAATGTGGGAGTAGCTGGAATTTGCTGGAATAATGCTTGTCCTTCATCCAAATCTAAACCACAAGTACAACGAGTACTTGTGGTTTAGATTTGTAATTAGATTTGTAACACGAGTAATTGTTAGTGTTCAAAAAAAGTAATTTCAGTATCATATCACAGTAACCAAGCAGTGACTGAGATATACAGTATATATATATATATAATTATTATTAGTAAAGTTTTTTATTGTCATTAGAAGAATACCTGCTGCTCCGGATTTGCCACTGACACCAGGGGCGGATGAGTCATTCTCATATTGTTCCAGAAAAATCTGGTCCAGGCTGCTTTCAGGGTCCTCCAGGTAGGCCTTTCCTCCTCCTCCTGCTGCAATCAGCAAAGGCACTGGTTCCCCGTTCTCCATCTGCCCCCGTGCATCCCAAAAACAACATCAGAGTTACTTTTCATTCAAGTAAAACACAAAGCCTCCAATGATTCCAGACAGGCCTTCACTTCCATCTGTGTTGCAATTCGGACAACTCAAAATTATTTCAGGATGTCTCAAAAATGCTTGTCTACAACAGGCACTATAAGGCGACGACTGCCGTCCACATGGCTCCCCTTAAGGGGACTCACAAGTCTGTGATGGATGTTTTTAAAGGTGTGTTTGAGACAAGAAAACAGGAAGAAAAGATAGATCTTACCCGATAAATGTATGTGGCTCCCCCACCACCACCTCCGCCCCCTGCCCACTTCAAGGCCGAACCATCGCTGTCAAAACCGTCTTCTATCACAGAAGACTCCCCAAGACAGATTTTATGGGTCTGGGGGTTCCTCTGTAGATATAAGAAGAAAACATAGAAATGTAAACAGAGCTCTATACATAAATACATTGTAAATAATATGGCAACACAATGGCCAAGTCTAATTTCCTGCTTCACTCACTCCTGGACAGGCATCTTCTCCTTGGTGACCAATTAGGATGTAGAGTATGTCACCGTTCTCCAGTGGGAAGATAGCTGAGATGATGACACCATGTGAGCGCTTGTTATGGTTTTTTGCTCCTTTGCCTCCAGCGGCTCCATAGGCTGAAATCCTAGAAAATGAGGATATTCCTTAGTATTCCCAAAGCACTGAATTAACAAACAGAAGGCACACCTGCTATCCCAAAGTACTAATACCCATAAAAAGAGAAAATAATTTGGGGGAAAAAAATCACCTTAAAAAGAAAAATATATATACTGAATTCAGGTAAATTTGGACACATTTTGCCACTGAGAAAACGAGGAAAAAATGTCCCTAATTAACCCAAATTCGCCTTACATATAATATTCCCATATACTGTACATATAATTAGAGCATAAGTAATCTGTTCAAATGTTCCTCTTTTTAAGGAACATTTGGTGGAAACTGTTTTACATTTTATAAGAACGTATGAGTATTTGAAATAAATTATTTTAATAATTAATCAGATTAATCATGACCATACTGTTTTTAAAGTAAAATATAATAAATCTAACTTATCAATAGATACCTAATCTATAAAGTAAATATATTCAAGATAATATTTCAGTCATTTGCATTCACTTTAGTACACTGTCAATATTACAGCAAATTATTTTAATTTGGAAACAACAAATATTTATACCATGCTTAATATTACTAATTTCACACAGTATTTCATTTACACATGAAAATACAGCTGCCTTAATTTTTTAAAAACGGGGTCTCTCACAAGGGGATCAACATACTTGAGGGTCCTTGTCATCACACAGTTTGATAATCCATGTATTAATATGTACTATTAATATGCCAGTTAGTATATTAAGCTATTAAGCCATAAATGCGCATAAAATGATCACCATTAGGCCTGTGATTGTACTATAATTTGAATATACTGAATATTCAACCTTAATTAATCCTAGAATGTAAAAGGAAATACTTTAATTCCCCCACATCACTAAGGAAGATAAAACTTCCTGTCTCAAGACAAATATAATTGTTTTGTTATTAAAGCCAGCCAGTGCTTTGGGCACCAAAACAAAAGGATACAATATAAAATAATTCAGTTTTTGAATGAGGGATAGTCTGGGTTAGATCTCTATATTTCAGTCTGGCACCCTGAATGCAATAGTATCACAACATAGTGTTGTATAAGTTCATCTGATAGTTATCTGTCATATTTTCCTGTCTCCTGCATCTCCTCTCCTGCATGCCCTTCTTTCTCAGAGTTTTGGAGTTGTTTTTAATGAGCTCCCATGACTAGCCTTTATAACCACTGTAAATCAGTTCAAAGGCTTGACTACACAGGGGCCAGATTAAGTAAAGTACAGGAAGAGATTTATCTGTGCCTACAGCCAGTGAGTCATGCCCCTCGCTGCCTTTATAAAAGGAGAGACTTTAAGAGAGAGAGAGAGAGAGAGAGAGTAGAGAGATACGAACTGTTTACACCTGGTATAACATGCTCTTGCAATTGGATTTTGAGGGGAGAATCTCTGATTTTGATTACATTGACAAAGCACAAAAAAAGTGAAAACTAGTTTATAGTAGCACTCTTATTTATTTGAATTGCATGCATTTTGGATGTTGGTCGCAAGTACAGGATGATCTCCACCAGAATTCTTAACTAGCTTAACCAATAAGTCTTATTTTACCAAACAGCTTCTCCAAAAAGTCCATGAGTAGTACCTGTTTCTGAATCCAAGAACGATTCTAAACCAGAACGATTACAAGCTTCTGAACTTACTTGTACATGTTGGTTATTGGAACCCTCCACATCTGAACCCCCTTGAGAGGGCCCTCCTTCCCCACCACCACACTGACATTGATGTTGCGGTAGGCACTGTCACACTGGGCTTGAGTCGGACCTAGAGGTCCGCTTGCTCCACAGGAAGTAAACCACCATGTTATTTGGGACGCCTCTGAAAATAAAATACATTGTTTTTTTATGTTTTCACAACTTACGGTTTTACCATCACAATAATAAACTGCATTTTAAAATATATTAAAATAGAAAACAGTTGTAATAATAATAAATTGTAATAATATTTGACAATATTACTGTTTTTACTTTATTTTTGATCAAATAAATGCAGCCATGGTGACCATAAGAGACTTCTTTTACAAACTTACCAACTCCAAACTTACGAACGCTAGTGTATTTTTTAAATGTGCAGGACACAAACTGTACCTGACACTGAGGGTTCTGGGAGAGGACTGAAGGAGTCTAAATCATGTGGTAGTCCATGTCCAAGAAGCAGTTGATTTAGTTCTAATAAACCAAACGTGAAAGAACGACAAGTAAATAGAGGAACAAAAATGACATGTTGGAATCAATAAATCCTTGTATAATTTTATTTTTCAACTTTTTATTTTTGGTAGTCAAGAGCAGAATTGTATTAGATGCTGGTTTCCCAAATAGTCAATATGGACTGCCTTGGTCACCCAGGTAAAAAAAGAAATACACTTAAGTTGTACTAATATCAATGCACTTATTATATTTTTATTATACCATACTAAGTGCATAATAAATGTGTTGTTTTGGAACAACTTTAAGTATGTTAAGTGCTCTTTAAGATAAACTTTAAGCTAATTGCAATACATTTTCATTTATTTAGTTGTAAATGAACCACCGTAAAACTATATTTAGTGTAATTTATTGACTTCTTTGCATTATTATAAAATACACTTATACTTTTTGAACTACAGTTAGATTATATTTTAAGCTTCACTTTAATGTGCTTCTAGAGCATTTTAAATAGCATTTCAGCTGATTAGAAATGCATTACCAGTACATTATTAAGCTATTTTTTAGCATTCTAAAATGGTATATTAAAAAGAAATATACAGTCATTAAATTAAAATGACACACACTTACACACACTTTCATGTACTATAATGTAGTTTAATGTACTATATCCTGTGTACATTACAACAATACATTCCTTGAGTACATTTATAACATACAGCAGAGCATATTCAAACTCTTGACCAAAATAATTATAATAAATTATAAATTAAAATAAAGATCAGTGAAATGCTATAACAGAACTACTTTAATCAATTTATAGAACATTTCTGTTATACCTGTATTAATGGCAAGTACTCTATGAATATTCCATCACTGAATAAATATGCATAATGCGATTTTCTGCTTAAACATACATAAAGAAGTTACTGAAAATCAATAAAGAGCAAAATGAATTTTTTTTTTACAAACTCAAGTTAAGCCTGCAAATGGCTGAATCAAACAAAGAAACAGAACATTTTAAATGTCACCATCTTCCTCGTCACCTTCAACTCACTTTTCTTTGAGTTTGACTTTTGTTTGAAAGATGCATTTTCTGCATCTGCATCTTTTCTTGCAATTCAGACACTGTGGTATTTGAAAAGTGCTTCATCACAGGGTCTGTGAAAGGGAAAATAATTAATCAGTGGTTTTGAGTAGTGTTTTTGAATATGTATTATAATTTGCATAGATAAGCATTAGAATTTCTTTGACCGTTCTCAGTTAGAAGGTAAAGGTTAGACTACATCCTCATCAAGCTTGACATTAGTGTCCGTTTTTATCCTCTTGTCTGTCGTCACCATACAGCATTCTCTGTTACACTGAACATAAGGTTAGAAGAGACCCAACATCTTTACAACAGAGGTCCTGAATCCAAAGTTAGCATGACAAAAGTCAGAATTAAACCTATGAGATTCATTGATATGAGAATAAAACATACCACTCTCTTAACTGCTCGTCTCTCTGATCTGATTTCAATTTGATTTCTATTGCAACAGCAGCTGATCTGAAAACAACTAATTTGAACAATATTTCACAATGAAATTCTCATTTATATTTAATATTTACTTCATTACAATTGTTACAATTACAAATTGAGGGGAAAAAATACACAACATAATTTTAGTTAAAAAAAAGCATGTTAATGGTGTACATGCTATAACGAAACATTATTCTTTCTGCCAATACATTGGACAATGTTTTTATAACTGTTATATGACAGACAAATGCCAAGACCTAGACTTTAAGCAACCATTTCTTCAATCAAGCCAATCTTGCTTAGCCAGATCTTTTGTGCCGCCTTATGTTTAGGGGCGTGGAAATGTTATTGTTATTGTGTCCCCACAATAACAGACCGGTGTGTAAAACTCTTGGACTTATTTTAAAGATTCTATGCCGCAAACTTTAAATATTTCACATACTTTTGAAAATCCAGCATTTAGTTGATCCTGATAAGTGCTCATTGTCACAACACTAAACATATGACGGCTTACCTTGAGGGGGGGTTTGTGCCTAAGTTGTTCATGGCTGGAATGATTTCTGCTGAAAACATGTTACCATCTCAACAGCATACAGTAGTGTGATTGGACTATTACCTGCAAAGCTGATTTGAAAAGCTCGGCTCTGATTGGTCAAATTGAATGTAGCTACTGCACTTAAAAAAAGCTTTCTACTGGCAATGACAAGTAACAGAAATAAAATACTTACCTAGAGTCACAAAATAATGAGGTTCCAAATCTACACACATAGACGCTTTAAGAAGCTGGGGGGAAAATAAAGATATAACAATGAATGTTCTATTTAATGTAACAGTTACATATATATTATATATATATACACACATATATAAATTCTGTAATCAAGTACTCACCTTCATGTTGTTCCAACCCCTTTAAAACTTTCGTTCATCTTCAAAACAAAAACTGATGTATTTTAATTAAATCTGTCAAGAACCAATCAGATTTTGTAACAGGTGTTACGCATGCACGCCTGAGCTTCTACAAAAGCCAGTGAGGTTTTGTTTTCGTGCATCACGCGGTAGGTTGAGCTTGTTTGAATTTAGGTACATAAACAAGTCAGTAAATAGTTATTTTAAGCATATCTTTGGAAAAATTATTTATGATGTACTTCAAATGATACGATGATGAAATGCTTGCGGAAAATACAGTTCAATAGTAGCCTATTAATATATTATGCTATGTAGCCTATTTAAAAGTGAAATTAAAATTTATTTGAATTGTATCACAAAACAGCCTAGTATTCTTTTACAAGTACAAACAAGTAAAAGCAGAACAATATATTGATTGTAAGCATGCTTATTACTAAGGCATAGACAACATTATATTTATAATATATGTTGGTACTGTACTGTCACGGGGTTGTGGTTGTAGTGAGCGCACGACGAAGGAGTAGGAGTAAAGGAGTATTTTTAATCAGCATCAACCACATAAACCATTGAAAATAACATTAATCCAGGACAAAGAAGACACAGAAACTGAGGGCTTATAAGTAAGGCAAACTAAGGAGCAAACGAGATGATTAATGCAACACAGGTGATCAGAATAAACGATGATTAACTAAATGAGAACATGAACTGAACCAAATAAGGGTAGACAGGAACTAAACAGAAACAAGCATGTGACAGATATCGCCCCCCTCCCAGAAGGCGCGTCCCGGAGGGGCAGGCGCCCTGGAGGCTGGTGCAGGACAGGAACTGGGCGGAGACAAGGAAGGCCTCCAGGGCGGATCAGGGAGTTCAGGGGGCCATGGCGGAGCTGGGGACGCAGGAGGCCATGGAGTATCCCCGTGGCCTTCAGCCGCTTCACACCACGGGTATAGGCCCCCCCCCCAAAAAAATGTTCTTGGGGAAAGCTAGGAATCTGGGGGTGCTCTGAGGAGCGGGCACTGTGAGGCGCTTTCCCGAGGAGCGGGCTCTGAGGTGCGCTCTGGAGATCGGGCACTTTCGGGGCGGCTCTGGAGAGAGGATAGGCAGAGCACCGCGGGAGTTTAGTGACATGTCCAAAAGCACCGAGAGGCCAGCGGCGGATTTTGCCATGAATGACTCGATAGTTTCCTGTATCAAATGAAGGCCCGCCTTCTGAAATCCGAAATGTGCTGTGATTGGTTAGCTGAGCCTGTGTTTTGTGAGTGGCACCACTCGGCGCCTGGTTGGGAAATGTTATGCCCCTTACCATAGCCGTCTGCGAGCTTCAGTGTAAATATTGCGTCTAAATCAAATCAATTTGAGCGCGATTTTTAAACCCGGATGATTGTAACCACTCTATGTTCGTCTGCCTTGGGAAAGCTAGCGTGTCTCCACATAGTGATAACACTCGTTGTCCCCCCCCACCCCCCCCCCCCACCGCCTTCTCTAGTGCGCTCAACCAGGTCTCGTCCCATTCATCAGTATTTGTGATATCACAAATCCTGGAAAATATGCTTTGTAGTCCAAACGAGTTGTTCGTTGTAGTTTTTGGTTAAATAAAATATCTCCTTTTGAAGTGGACTTGAACTTTGTAACTTTGCAAGATCTTTTTTATGCTCAAACAGCAAAATTACACACTAACTAAAGTTGAAAAAGTGAAAAAGCATAAATAAGACCCCGTTATTATACTTTATGAAATATATAAAAATTTTACAAATGTTTTTCAAGATATCTTCCTTTTGAAAAGCAGGCTGAAGCACATGTTCATTACATTAGTATTTGAAATATATTGCATTAGGTCTACATATGGTTTATAAATAAGATACATATACTTTAAACCCACTAAAATCTGTATAATTTTACTATGTTCTACTATGTTAAGTAAACTTTAAGTGAGAGTAAAATAAAAATGTTTTCCGTAAATACACTAAAATGTCACAAAAGTATGCTTGTGCTTTAGCATATTTCTTAAAAGTGTAACTAAGCATATATTTATTACCAAATTACTTCTAGTATACTTCTGAATTTCAAGTACATTTTTAATACATTTAAGAGTACTTCTTTTTCACCTGGGCAACCATCTCCACTAGTACAATAATGCTAGTTGATAGACAATTTTTGCTGGTGAACAACATGGCTATGCTAGTCTATCAGTCAGATAGAACTAGATAGCCACTAAGCCAGCACAAACCAGGATAAAACAGCCTGGACCAGCATGGACATTCCTGCTGGTCTAAACTGATCCTTTCAACAGGGTTGACATACTGTAATGGGGTGATGAGAGGGGAGCAGGAAATGTCATAAGCCAGATTCATACTGGCATTACCTACAAAACTACTAAGCCAGAGCGCTTACATTTTCAACCATTTACATGTTTATTCTTTCTCCTATATTTCAGATTAACCAAAGATCAACAAAAAAGAACATTTAGGTTAAAGAGAGTATTCAAGCCCTCCAAAGTCCATGGCTTTTATTGGATTAGATTTGAAGGTGTTGAGTGACCACAGACCATGACAAAGACAATACGACAGCAAGAGGACTAAATAGAAAGCTAAAGATGATATTTAGTGAGCAGATGGCTCAGGAATTTCTCAAAATCACAGATTATGGGAAATGAAGTTAACGAGGATAGTAAATCTAGACTTTCACAAGTCTAGAACGTCAATTAACAGGCTCATCAATTCCTGCGGTCAACCGTGGCATGGAAAGAAACCTGATTCTGAATATCTATAAATGCTAGTTAGAAAGCAGAAAGTCTATTGTTGCCATTTTTACGACAGTTGCGGATTGCGAGATAGGAGGTCCTCTTATCACTTCTCTCATCCTTCAAAACAAATCAAGCAGAATCTATATCAACCGTGTTATGAGAACCATCTCCCACTGCTAACTGGAGACAGTGGTTAGACATCATGTGTGCACATCACATCTTAAATTCTCTGTCTGTCTTACTAAATACAACATTTTATGAAAACGCCCTATCATTGAGTGCTTGGATGCAATTTGCGTGAGTTTAAAACTGCGCTGTGGTCAATAAAATTTTGCACCAAGGATGAACAAATGGACCATTATTCTGCCAGATATTTGTATTTGTGTGCATACTTATGTGTACATGTGTGAGGCAGAAAGGTTACCTGTGTCAAAACATGCTGCACTTAGTGAAATGTCATCCAGTGCAATGTCCGCCTTAGATCCAGAAGTCCAGAAGGCCTGCACTTTAAGATGGAAGCTGTGCTCAAAGCAAATTATAAAACATTTTAGAATAAAAGCAAAGGTGAAATCATATATGTTAATTTAAACATAGACATTTAATGAAATAAATTAACTCAAATACAGGTCAACAATTCCACTCTAAGCAGGCTAAGAAGTTCTTCTGCTTCTCCTCCTAATTTTTTATTTAATTGTCAGGAATTCACATCTACTTAGTAAATGTTTTATTTTGATTGTTTGTATTTTAAAATTGTAATGTCAATTGTACATTTTTATGATTACTTTTAGCTTATCCTCAACTCATAAACCCCTTGCAGTTCCCTCACGAAAATTAGTTTGTAAATAAATAGTCAAAATGCAAAATGTAATCATATATTTGATTTAGGGATTTTAAATCAATACACTTTTTTTTTTTAATCGAAGGAAAGCCTTAAAATGGAATGATTCGATTATAATTCTATGAAAATCAAATGACAGCTGAGATAAGATGCCCCTGATGGTTTCTTTAACCAGATAGGGGATTCTTTTAACCCAGAACTGGGACAGAACGGTCTCTTTATATGTTTTTGTGCAAAAACGATCCTGTACATGCAAAACATATCCAAGTATATTACATACATTGTTACAGTTAAAATTCACATTATATATAAGGGGAAAGTTTTACCCTATCTTCCTTTACACTAAATATCCACACTCTTGGGGATTAATAAAAGTATTTTTGTGTCTGTTTACACATCCATCCAATCATCTCACCCTTTTAAGATCTCTGTAATCGGCAGAGTGATCTCTTGCCAGGCGTCCTTCCAGTGTCCGGATCTCTCCCAAATCAGTGGAGACGCCGACATTCCATTCTCCACCACTGACAGGAGCACCGTTCCATTGAAGTCCCCGTACAGGTACAGAGAGAACTGCAACTGCACAGAAAAATCAGCAGTTGAGCGTCTGCTGCAAGACCAGATGTCTCATAAAAATATCTTATTCATGGAAAATCAAGTGTAAAATTGAAACTTTGGCTGCATGTATTGTTACTCTGTGTAAGCTATTTGTAGATATGCTATACAGATGTGTCCCCATTTTTCATGGACAATTAACTTGAATTCTGTCCATAAAGCAGTCTCAGAATCCAAACATTGTGGCATAGGAAAAAAAAAAAAAAAAAAAAAAAAAACCCCCCATGATTTTATGTGAACAGTCATACATACACTACTGCTCATAAAGGTCAAGTCAGTAATTATAAAAAATAAAAAAAAAGTAATTAATACTTTCAGCAAGGATGCATTAAATTGATCAAAAAGTGACAGTAAAGACATTAAATATAATATATAATATTAAATATAATACAAAAGATTTCTATTTCAATAATGCTGAGTTGATAATGGCTGCTGAAAATTCAGCTTTGCCATGACATGAATAAATAATATGTTTAAAAATATATTAAAATAGAAAACAGTTACTTTAAATTGTAATAATATTTCACAATACTGCTAGTTTTACTCTATTTGGATCAAATAAATGTAGCCTTGGTGAGTATGAGAGAAAAAAAAATCTGACAGACTCTTAAAAAAATCATAGTCTTTGACTGTCAACATAAACTCTTACCTGACAGTCCTGACTGGATATAGTTGAAGGGAGAGCTGGGCTTTGAACCAACGCCTCACTTTCATCACTGCGACCTCTGGCCTTTAAGAAAAGAAAGTGCCCTGAGGCGAGAAAGGATCAGTACTCTGTAGAGTGCTCAGATATGCTTACAAGACAAAAAAAACTTAATAGGCGAATCTGGAAAATATCTTCAAAATGGACGTTTAAAGTCTCCCAACACAGTGCAGACAATTTTTTAGAGAGGTAGAATTTCTCATCCCCACAAATAAACAGTTTATGTCTTTTTTTTTAAGGGAACATTTCACTTTAGCGAGTTGGAATACAACTAATCAGCCATAAAGTGGACTTGGACACCTGTGCTGTGGATTTGAGATTTAGTCTTGCATCATTCTACAAATACATCACACTATAATACAGCACTGTTCTCCTGCAGCCTGTAAATCAGGAAAGACTCCTCCCAAGGATAACATTTCTATCGTGTTAAAATCACAGGTGCCACTAAAACATCATGAAAATAGTTTTCCTTCAAATATTTTGGATTCCCATTTCATGAAAAAATCCATCGTGACTAAAACTAAAAGCATTGTGAAAAGATAGTCTTTTTATATACATGGGTCTCCTATTTGTCCCTGTTTCAAAGCTGTTATATTAATCTGATGAGAATCCAACAGTTTTGCCAAAAAAATTTTGTTGAAAGAAGATGTTGTTTCACATTTACCTTGAGTGTTTTGCAGAGTTGTGCCCAGTAGATCTGTGTCTTCAGTCAGCTGTTGTCCACTAACTAGTCTCCAGGAGGACAGTGAATCAGCCACTGACCATCCACAGGATCCCAACTCAAATGAACAGTATGAGCCCAAAGGTAAGGAGTCTGCAAAGACGTTCAGCAAATTATGAAATGTCTGACAAATCTGTATGCACAAAATACAACTGACTGTGTCTGCAAACATTAGCAGAGCTTTAAAAGCTCGTCAGAGATATATTAAATTTATTCCTTCCATTTATCCATTAAGTCCACTAAAATGTAGTTAGCTAAATCAACAAAGCTGGTGTAGTTTGATTTTCCAGTTTGTTCAATTCAGCTTTAAGCCCAGGTGCTGTATAGAACAAAGTCTGTTTTTCAGCAATCTGATACAGTAATAAAAAAAAGTGTTCCAGTATTACATAATTCCAACATCATTTACTTCCAGTAATAAACAAACCACATTTAGTTTAAAGAACAGTAATACTATAAAATATTGTAAAAATTTATAATATTTTACAATGTTTACTATTTTAATAAATTTCAGTGTCACAGAAATCATTCTAATAGGATTTGCTGGTCAAGAATCATTTCTTATTATTATCAGGGTTGGTAGGACAACAATATACAACAGAATGAATTATGCAAAGTACTAAACAAATAAACAGAATGGTAAATTATTAATCAAATGATGTTTATTGCTGTTTAAATTATTTATCGTCACATGTTACTGGCTTTTATTTTTCATGCTGAACAAGTAGGGTTCTTTTGTTAATTCCAGAATAATTAACAGAATATTTATGCAATGTGTTTAGCAGATACATTTTTAATACATTTTAATAGACTGCCTGTAAATTTGGATTTCTTTGTTCTCACCTTTTTTATCTTTGTGGATTACACTGTGCCTGTGCTGTGTGCCAAATATCACCATCTACAAAGTTCTTTGTACACAGACAATAATTATAAATCATCTAAGCATAGTATAAATATTAATGGAAATTAAATAAATCAATAAATATGCAAATAGTTTTCCTAGAGGAAAGCAAACACTCATGATTTCAGGCCTTTTATGCAGCTCTTTACTCAGTGAAAAACTTTGACAGAGCAGGTTTGCTAATCCAGCGCCTCCGGTGAAAGGATTAGACATTTATCATGGCCTTAAGAATTAATACAGCTAATGTGAGTGACACACAGCCAGCCAGTTACTCAGCGGCACCCTCTTATATCGCCCTGTCACACTGCTGTTCATAATTTAATTGAACACTCTCAACGAAATGCAAATTGGCAAGAATGACCATGCAAATCTTATGGATTTATAGCTTAAAGGCCACCTTTTAAAGAAATGCTTCGATTATCATAAACTGAATGAATGGATTGGTGAGAAGTAGCCCGTTCTCTACATTTAAAATAACCAAAACATGATTAAAAATTGCCTTTTTAAAGGCTAAAGAGCTCCACACAAACTAAATGGTCTTAAGTGTGCAAAAGTGATTGCATTAAACTTTGAAAAAGGATCAAATTTTGAGTGTGGGGAGCTCACAATTACTGACAGACTGATAAACAGAAACAATGCATCTTCATGGCTTATAAAATATTTAAAATCTTTTATTTCACTCACTGCATATTAAGCCCTCATCTTCCCCTTGTGGACAGTCAGTATGAAAATCACACACTCTTCGCTTCTCAATGCAGCCTCCAGAATGACAGTGAAGTGATGAGTCTTTCTCACAGTCTGAACCTAAATCCAAATAATCATCACCTGCAGAAAGCCACAGAAAACCATAAAGATTTTGTTCAAATGGGCCACATAAAGATAGAAGAAGAATATTCACGGCATTCATTTAAATAATTTAATATAGAATATTAAATAAAAAAATGCAATGGGCACAATAAACAGTTTCCATTTCATATTGATAAAGTTGAAATGCTCTACAGATGCAAGTAACACATACAGTAACCTCAAAACACGTTTGAGTTTGATAATATTTGAGAATAATTAATAAGCCGTTACCCATGACACAATCCTTCAGCTCCAGGGAATCAAATGCCAGAAATCCGACTTCATGGCTGCTACAGGAAGAGTACTGCACTGTCACCTGGAAAGGCTCATCTAACTGGCCAATCACAGCCTCCAGCACCTCCCACTGTGGCCTGGGACACAAAAAAAGAAATGCTTTTAACAAACATTTCAATTTTAGATCAGCTCAAAGGATTTAACACATAATGGATGCTCAAGGTCAAAATTATTATTAAGTATATGACTAATTTGTATCATACACCACACTCCATGCCGTAACCTCTATTAGGCCCAGATCCATATAGCCAAATGCAGAAAGTAAAAGTATATTAGCTACGTCATGATCATACTGGCTTGTTCCAAATTGCATTGCATCACCATCTATTCCTATAGTCTCTCTGTCAGAACCAATTACGCCAAAAGAAACATCAGGTCCTACTTTTAGAAACGAAATGCTTTCATCCATCTTCTACGTGATGTGCCCAGCATAAGAAAATCAATACCAACTACATATCCATAACAAAAGTCTTTTGGTTGGCATTTGTTTCTTGTGGGTACAGAATGCTGCTTTACACTCTTCTGTGTGAAAATAAAGTGCATATGTCACTGCTCTTTTGTTTATTTTCAAAATTGGCACTGAAAATATTGTGGTCTGTCAATCAGATCTGTTATGACATCACCATTATATTTAGATATTGCTGTGTGATATATATATATATACTCCATAAAAAAAGAAGCATCCATTTTCAGGATACTGTATTTTAAAGATAATTTTGTCAAATCCAAATAAGCTTTACAGGTCCACAGATGGAGAAAGGAACCATACTTTTTTCATACTTTTGTATTACATAATCAGTTTTTCACACATGCACCTATGGACGTCCTTCAGACAGTTTAACATCCAGGTAGGCAATTAAGGTCACAGTTATAATAACTTAGGGGGGGGAATATCTATTATATATATATATATATATATATAACCATCCTAATATACTATACGTATATATATGACATCTTGGGTCAATTTGTTTTTAAAGTAATTAATACTTTTATTCAACAATGATTCATTAAACTGAGCAAAAGTGACAGTGACCGTTCATTTTGTTTACAAAATATATATTCAAAATAACATGATTTATTTTGAGCTTTCTATTCATCAAGTAATTAATCAAAGAAAACATATTAATTCAGTGGACTTCACAAACAAAAGCAGCACAACTGTTTTCAACATTGCTGAAAATAAGAAATGTTTCTTGAGCTCCAAATCTTCGTGAACACTAAGATGGTTAATGACTGCTGAAAATTCAGCTTTGCAATTACAGAAATAAATTATATCTTAAAACATATTCAAACAGAAAACAGTTATTTTAAATTGTAATAATATTTCACAATATTACTGTTTCTACTGTATTTTTGATTAAATAAATGCAGCCTTGGTGAGAAGTTTAAAAAAACTGGGGACCACTGTAACTGTTATGACTTTCCATTTCTGTAATTTTCTAATTGCTTCAAGTTTGAGGCAATTCAATGAATGTCTCACCTGCCAGTTCCTTGTTCTTTGACTGTAAGGGCTATAGGTTTGATGACGGAGTGGTCAATGTGTTTCACAAAGGCGGATATGTTTCCTGTATGTGGTTCCGGTTGGAAACGAGCGAGATGAAGACGACAAAGTGGCCCACTGCTGAGCTCTACAGGACTGGTCATGTGGAAACTACATCTGCCAGCAGCGAAATGAGTTAAGGTGGGCTTTAGTAACAGAAAATGACCTGTTGAAAGACAGAAAGCTCTTACTGAACTGCCAATGATTGTACAGACAATTGATTAATTGAAAAAAAAAAAAGGTCCACCAGCCATTGTTTGATCTGAATTGAGTGTCAAAGTATAATAAAGTTATTAATCATACCTTCAGATTTTCCAGTGGAATAATCTTTGATTGGTTGGACACCCCGTCTATTGGATCTGTGTTGCTGTGGTGATGTGACATACCAGTCCCCTCCAGCACTGTGATTGGATAACGTCCAAGAACATGGAGATTCAAAATCACAGAAGGAAACTGAGGATGGATGAAGTAACAATATATTAGGAGTTTAAAGGGACTCAAACTGCAGTGGCACAATAATGACTTAAACTTTAAATGCAGGACCAGCTGTAATAGACGTACTAATCAAAATAGAGAAAAGATTCATATGTCTGAATATGTGGAACTCTAAAGTTAGAATAACATATATATCAGCAACACACAGGCAGATCTGGCCTAACTTCGAAAAAATAAACACTGAATAAGACTATATGGAAACACAAAACAAATCAATTTTTCAGAAAGACTAGAAGGAAAATAATTCTTACAGTATTTAGCTACATTGTGCATTAAGTACATAGTTACTTAAATTATGTGAAGTATTTATGTAAATATTAATCATGGTTTACTATGATATAATACAAGCTATATATTAATATAATAGTTATAATGTTATTTACATTATATTATATACTTAAATAAAGTTCACATCAACACATAGGCAATCATTCAGAAACTTCTTAATATGCTGATTGGTAATTTATTATTATTATCAATGTTGAAACATTGTTTTTGCTTCTTAATATTTTTGTGGAAACTGTGACATTTTTTTTCAGGATTATGTGATGAATCCAAAGTTCAAAAGGACAGCATTTAAAATAGCATAGCATTTGAAATAGTTTTTATTTATTTATTTATTTAAAGCTGCAGTCCGTAAGTTCTGCCTCTTTGTCGCCATCTCCATTTGAAAACCTGCAATTGCAGCTGTTATCTTCCTTGCGTGGGTTGTGTGCCGGCACGGCTCCAGCGCGGATGAATCTAATTTTCTGAAGAGTATGTGTGGCAGTCAGTCACAGCACCGGTGTGGATATTTAACTTTGCACTCCCAATTCTAGCCTACGTCTTGGAATTTACCGTGGGGAAAAAAGTATTTAGTCAGACACCAATTGTGCAAGTTCTGCCACTTAAAAGATGAGAGAGGCCTGTAATTTTCATCATAGGTATACCTCAACTATGATAGACAAAATGAGAAAAAAAATCCAGAAATCACATTGTAGGATTTTTAAAGATTAATTGGTAAATTCCTCGGTAAAATAAGTTATTTGGTCACCTACAAACAAGCAAGATATTCTGGCTCTCACAGACCTGTAACTTACTTCTTTAAGAGGCTCCTCTGTCCTACACTCGTTACCTGTATTAAAAGGCAATCTGTTTGAACTTGTTATCCATATAAAAGAAACACTGTCCACAAACCTCAAAGCAGTCACACTCCAACTCCACCATGTCCACGACCAAAGAGCTTTCAAGGACACCCCGAAACCAAATTGTAACCTGCACTAAAAAAAAAGAAGGGGGGCGGGAGACTGAATCTGCAATAGTAAGCACTTGGTGTTAAGAATCAATGTGGATCAAGTTATTTAGAAAATCGGAGAACTACGACGACCTACTGATACTCTCCCTCTATCTGGGGCTCCACACAAGATCTCACCCCGTGGGGTCAAAATGATCAAGAACTGTGAGCAAAAATCCCAGATCCATACGGGGGGACCTAGTGAATGACCTGCGGAGAGCTGGGACCAAAGTAACAAAGGCTACCATCAGTAACACACTGCGCCGCCAGGGACTCAAATCCTGCAGTGCCAGACGTGTCCCCCTGCTTAAGCCAGTACATGTCCAGGCCCGTCTGAAGTTTGCTAGAGAGCATTTGGTGATCCAGAAGAGGATTGGGAGAATGTCATATGTCAGATGAAACCAAAATAGAACTTTTTGGTTAACTCAACTTGTCGTGTTTGGAGGAGTAAGAATGCTGAGTTGCATCCAAAGAAGACCATACCTACTGTGAAGCATGGGGGTTGGAAACATCATGCTTTGGGGCTGTTTTTTCTGCAAAGGGACCAGGACGACTGATCCGTGTAAACGAAAGAATGAATGGGGCCATGTATCGTGAGATTTTGAGTGAAAACCTCCTTCCATCAGCAAGGGCATTGAAGATGAAACGTGGCTGGGTCTTTCAGCATGACAATGATCCCAAACACACCGCCCGGGCAACGAAGGAGTGTTTTCGTAAGAAGCATTTCAAGGTCCTGTAGTGGCCTAGCCAGTCTCCAGATCTCAACCACATAGAAAATCTTTGGAGGGAGTTGAAATTCCGTGTTGCCCAGCGACAGCCCCAATACATTACTGCTCTAGAGGAGATCTGCATGGAGGAATGGGCCACAATACCAGCCAACAGTGTGTGAAAAACCTTGTGAAGACTTACAGAAAACATTTGACCTCTGTCATTGCCAACAAAGGGTATATAACAAAGTATTGAGATGAAATTTTGTTATTGACCAAATACTTATTTTCCACCATAATTTGCAAATAATTTTTTTAAAAATCCTACAATGTGATTTTTCAGGATTTTTTTTCTTCTCATTTTGTCTCTCTTAGTTGAGGTATACATATGATGAAAATTAAAGGCCTCTCTCATATTTTTAAGTGGGAAAACTTGCACAATTGGTAGCTGACTAAGAAAATAGCTTTCCTTTCCCCCACTGTCTGACTCAAATAGAAGCCTTTTTTACCCTGATAGTGTCATCGAACAAGTAAAGTACCAAGCCAACGTTTTGTTCTCTGAACCACTGAGGAAAAAGCATTACATTAACGCTCGCTACCAAACAGGATGGGATTTAATCTAAATTCTAGCTCATCACACCAACCGTGCAGTGCTCATTCAATTGATTGTTTATACTTTATTCTTCAAAATTGTTAATGTTTAACACATCACATTGCACTGACATGACTAGTGTGTAGTACAAGTGAGTTAGATTTCAGTTTCTGCACAGTCTAATCTCTAATTGTCATAGCACTCGAATTTCATATAAAAAATGATTTTAACCCAAAAAGCAAATTACATAGGTCTACGCCTTTGACCACAACACTGGCTGACCATTTCAAATACAATCTTGTGTAATCCCAGCTAACGGTAATCCAAGACGACCATTTAAAAAAAGAGGACTGGCGAGATAGTAATTTCTATTTTCATTCACATTGGTGTTTCATAACACACATGTTGAATCCCATTTCTTCTGGATTTATCTAATCCCCATGCAAAATGGCTACGTCTTACGGTTTGATTCTGGCTGCTGTTATAAACAGAGCCTATAAAACGAACATCACCGGCCACCGGGCAGGGAATCAGCATTGCGTGTGCGATACCTATCTCAACCTGACCAGGGACAGACTTATCTTCTTATCGTTTACAGAGTGACGTAGCGGCATGCTCAATGTCCCGCGAAAACCTACCCGTACCACTCAAATTAGAAAACATTATTATAAACTGACCGTTGTGAATCGGGCTAAAGTAAGGCGATAGTTTCGAACACTGGCTGGTTATGTACTTGCTCAAAAATGTAAACCCTGGAGCACAAAACCAGTCATAAAGGGTCAATTTTTCAAAATTGAGATTTATACATCACATGAAATCTGAAAATAATAAGATTTCCATTGATGTATGGTTTGTTATGATAGGGCAATATTTGGCCGAGATACAACTATTTGAAAATCTGGAATCTGATGGTGCAAAAAAAAATCTAAATAGAAGTTCTTGCAATCCTATTACTAATCAAAGTTTATGTTTTGATATATTTACGGTAGGAAATTTACCAAATATTTTCATGGAACATGATCTTTATTTAATATCCTAATGATTTTTGGCATAAAAGAAAAATCAATAATTTTGACCCATACAATGTATTTTTGGCTATTACTACAAATATACCCTAGCGACCTTTGTGGTCCAGGGTCACATATTGATTTCGGATCATTTTTAACCAAAAAAAGTTACGGACTGCAGCTTTAAGTTAGATAGTTGCATTATTAATGTTAAATGAATGTACTCTGTTTACGTTGCCAATTAATTTAATCCTTCGCTGATAAAGAAGTATTGTAGGGTACTATAATGTGCATGTATATACACACGTGTGTGTGTGTGTGTGTGCATTTGTCACACATTTTATACAGGTGCCGTCAGGACGAGGTTATCACTGCGTGCAGTGTGTGTGTGTGTGTGTGTTTATGTGTGTTGTACATTGAATTCCCTAAAACTACTCTTTCAAATATTATATGTCAGTAATTAAGAAAAAATTGAATTTGTTTGTAAACAGATTCAGACAGATTGGATTCAGTGGTAGGATCACACTGAAATGGCCTCAGGAGAAATGTAATTAAACTGTTTTTTACTCCCTATTCCTCTAAAGTACATCCAAAAATGCAAAACTTTATAATAAAATTAAATAATCAGGACAAGGGTATGTCAGTTTGAACAAGAGAAGGAATATCTCGAGGGCTTTCTGTTTGCCATCAGGCATTCCAATGGAAAAACACAGAAAAGTTGTCTTTGGAATCATGTAACGCTATTGATGAAGAGAGACCACAATGAGGGAAACCACAAAGCCCCTCTGACATTCAACTGAAACATCCCAACGGGAAGTGCCCTGGGTGGAATACTTAACCAGATCAATATTTCTTCTCTGTTCAATGTGGTGACTTGCAATGACAAATTCCATTTAGGAGAAGAAAACAACTGCAAAACAAACTGCTGAAGGAAAAGGGAACAAATAAATAATCAGTGTTTTACATTCTGGACTGGAGTCGAGAGGATTTGGATGTGCTGGATCTTCTACTGCTCTTTCCAACAGAGCACAACTGCTCCTGGCAACTGAGGAAAGACAAGAAGAATAAAGGTCAAACGCACCATCAGAGAAAGTCTTTGTTCTCTTATGACATGATTTAATAAATAATAGGACCAGTTAAGTTTTAAGAACTGTGGCTTCAAATGAAGCCTTGAGATGAAAGAACCAACATTTTCGACTGAAGACCATTGATTTTGATTAGATTATCCCTATGCTCATAGCCAAAAAAAGGAAGCTTTATGACATTTTATGATCTGGATAGTGGTTTTGCCTAAAGGCAACATTATGCCCAGTTTTTGTGTTTTTCTTGTGCATTTATTTAGAACAGCTGAATGCAGTGCTGAGTGTTCTAACAATCAGCAAACATTCACTTTATCAGCTAACATTCATCATAAGCACCCACGGCTATTCTTATGTGTAAAATAAATCAATTAATTAAAACATCAAATTAAACATTGAGCAAGACACATTAATACTAGATATATTTTAATTTTAGTTTTTATAAGTTAAACACAACTTTTTGTTTTGCATAGGACCTTGGGATCTTACTTTTGTCTTTAGTCTGTAAAGTTTGCCCTCCTAAAACAACAGAGCTGTTTCAAAAAGGTTTTGGATGAGCGCTGGATTGTGACTGACTGAGGTGGACCACATTTCAAGTTATGTAATTTATTATAACAACACTTTAAAAGAAAAATAATAAAATATCAGTGTTTCTTCTTGCAGATAGTGGCACATTCCAGGAAAAAAATTCTCTCTACAGGCATGAAGATGTTCAGCATTTTGTTTCAGGCATTTTACCACAAGCCATTTACCTTATTTTAAGATCTAGAGAGGTTGCCATAGCAAAGTAAAAGAAGGAAAAGGGAAAAGTCTGTTCCATTATTAAAACAAAAACATTTGATGAAAGTTCATTATCACAGCAATGGCTCATTATAGTGTGCCAAAATCTGCTCTGTAATGAATATGCTTTGCCAATTATGACCCACACACAATCGCTGGTGTACACTATTCCTGTCATGTCCCAGACCTAAACCAGATCTGTTTGATGAGGTTCAAAATGAACTCCTCCTTCCACTAAAATATTCCCTTGATTTCAATGGTGTCAACTGTATTGAGTTAACAAGAAAAGCTTCTGACGGAATGCTAATGAAGATGGGAAGCCATACAGCAGTATTTACAAAAACATATCAGTGATTGTAATGTTCAGATAAAGATTATTAGACAAAGTTTGCAAACAAGATACTGTACAATCAGCATTTTTTTAATATTTAAAATGGTAAATAGCAGATAAGTTCGTCATTCCATTTTAAAAGCCAATCTTTCTGGAAACATCTGTGAATCTTTTAAACAGCTGACACACTAAAGTTTGGTAGCAGGGCCTGAGAAATCGAAATACTGTAAACTGTATTTTTAAATCCAGTAAAATGCCAAATGATTCATACAAAAAATCCTTGACCAATCAATGGTCATGGTACATTCTGCACAAGAGCAAACCACTTACAAAAAAAGTGCCATTCCAAATCAAACACATGACGTTATAACCAATGGCATGAGTGAAACAATGGCTTTCTTTTCATCTGAGCGTTTCAAGTATGGAAATAAACTGCCTGGTATGACTTTTAAAAAAAGAATCAGCGAGGCAAATTTTAGCAACAAAGGCGACTGAAGGACTCAAATGGTCAAAAGGTCAAGATTCATAAATGCTCAACAATCAGAGCCAATAGCCAATGGGAAATTTATCATGTGACAAAATCATGTGATTTACTGCTAAAATATACGAACAGATTCGTTTTAAGTTTTAAGTCAGACTAAAGGCCGTGACACACAAAGTCAACGGACAGCCATCTGTGAATGTTAGGCCATCAATGAGTGTCTGTCAGCACAGTTTTCAGTGTGCTCCCCACCGTTGGTTTTCATAATGACACCTGCTGATATACAGTTCTTCAGTCGCAGAATGTGCTAGTTGGCCATTGGCTGTAGTCGTTGCAGTTTATTCAAGTGCAACTTTGTAGCCCTGCATGTATGGTGATGAAAGTCAAAATATTAAATGTCATGGATGAATATTTACTGAGTAATCTACTATTTTGAAGAGGGTAGTCAAAATGAAAAATTTCACCTGAGATTCGGAGCCAAATTACAGGGGCGTAAAAAAAGACTTTAGAAAGATTGCAGCAACATTATATTATTTTTACACAGAGATTGGTAAGCCTCTTAGTAAAATCTGTTGACTTTAGCAATCTTTGTTGCAATACATATCCCAGTGGTGACCATTTAAAAAAGGGGGGAAAGCACTTTTCAAGTTTTTTCTCCAAAGTTTGCTTGTCTATAACTCAAGAAGTATTAAAGATACCTTAATGCCCTTTTAGATTTTGGGTCTTAAAGGGGTCCTATTATGCTTTTTCACTTTTTTAATTTTAGTCAGTGTGTAGTGTGTATGTTTGGGCATAAAAAAGATCTAGAAAGTTACAAATCTCAAAGTCCACTCCAAAGGGAGATATTTCGTTTTTTAAAAATCCCTTTTCAAGAACTACAACGAACGTCTCGTTTGGACTACAAGTCTTTGTTTTGCCGGGCTCTGTGCGTTGGACTCACAAAGCGCCTCATTATAGATATTCTTAAAAAAATAATTCCCGCCTACAGAAATTCTAATGGTTGGGGGGTGGGGAGGGGCGAGGTTGTGGTTAGAATGCTTGGTTGAGTGAGTGCATCAGATGAGACGAAGAAGAAGAAGTGCTGCTGCAGAGTTAGTGCAACAGAGAAAACGAAGAAGAAGAGCTGCTGTGCTGTAGCTTAAAATTTTCGGCATGTCTAGAACAATTCTTACAAGTACAACACGACGTAGCTGGGCGCCGCGGACAGACGCCGAATGGCGCTGCCGGTGTGCCTACACTCATAGAAAATAATGTATTTGAATTTTAAAGACGTGGCGCGACACGACGCTGCGCTTCTCGTCCGGTGCGCGACTGCCTGAAACGCTGTCTTTTTCACCTCCGTGCCCAAACGTCTTTGTTTGGGCTTCCGAAAGCGGATGATGTCAGGAAACAGTGGTTGCAATTTATTTTTTAACTCTGTTCCTGAGCATTATAACCCCAATTTGCTATTGTGCTGCGCATTTTACTGAGGACAGCTTCCACAACATGAGGGAGTACAGTGCCTGCCGGATTCGCCCAAAAAGCTTTTGTTGAAAGACGGAGCAAGGGGCGTGGCAGTACTGAAACACCATCTAAGCTGTTCGCCAATCACAACGCACTGGGACAGCTAACCAATCACAACACATTTTGTTTTTCGGAAGGCGGACCTTCATTAAAACGGAACTAATCGGGCCGTTTGTGCCAGGAAGGGGAGAAAGGTATTTTAATAATGTAAATTATGTGAAAAATAATGCGTTTTTCGAACCACCAAGCATGAGAGCATGTTCTAGTACACCCCCAAAACAAAATCAAGACTTTGTAAAAGAGCATAATAGGACCCCTTTAACAAACCTTCCTTTTGGCATCTTCATTTTTAAGGCCCTATGAAATTCCGTTCCAGAGATATTGCAATCGCAATATGGATCCAGGAGTAAATCGTTAAATTATACACATTTTCAGTGGTCAAAAACCAAATGTGGGTCACTTTGCATTCAGCTGATACTTTTTTTCTTTTAAAGAGGAAGGTCTGAAGAACAAATAATGTTAAAACTCAAAATGTATCTTGTTTACCTCTATCAAAACATCTGCATAAAACATACCTGTCTGAATGCCATATAAATATTATTTTTCAAAGTTTGTATGATTGTAACTTGAGAAATATTAAAGATATCTGAATATAATTTTAGATTCTGGTTTTTAATAAAACTTTTCTTTTAGAATCTTCATTTTCAAGGTCCTAATGTATGTGGTTCCGTCCCAAACACATGGGGAGCCCAATGTGACTCAATGTCCAATTTGCTGAATTTTACCAATTTTCAGTGTTTGAAAAATAACCTCTGGTTGAGTTAACACAGAATGGCACTGAAGTATGAATATAAAAATATGAATATCTGCACTTCTGTGATGACCCAATAAATCATAAACAGTAAACCATGTTGGGTTTTTCAGTGAAGGTTAAAACTAAGAAATCCAAAGCCATTACATGGAAATCCCCAGACTAAGGAATCTCTCATGTGTATTTCTTTACACATTTCTAATGGCTCAAGATTTTAGTTGTAACCTCAAGTTAACCTGCTTTCATCTAGGTGGTCCGTCCTTCAGCAGGAGCAACTTATTTGCACTTATTTCTCTCTGCCAAGAGAGCACTCTGTGTATGATTTGCATGTGCGACAGTCCTCTGATTTGTATCCAAGTGGTGATGCATGGCATCTGGCCTACCTGTTCAACTCAGTTTAGGGCAAAAGAGGAACATCTGACAGCTGGGCTTCGTTAAGCACACACTCTCAGAAGAGGGCTGTCACTCCTCACCAACATGATACACAGCACAGCGTGCCCAGCTGACTCATCTGCTGAGATAGTGCCCAAGTCTGTCCAAGCCTTATCCTACTCTTTCTTCCTCTGAGAGGATCATGTCGACTCTTAATACTCTCTATTTCAGCTGAGAGGCACACAGGCAATCCTCACCACTAAAGGCTGATGCTGTGGATGAGCTGAGACATTCAATGTGGGTTTAAAGGGGTCATGCATTTTCTGATCTTGATATCATTGGGGTAAGCTTATGTAGCGACTCAGCTCATGTGAAATATGAATAACTAACCATAACTAGTTATAATTAACTATTCATATTTTAGATCCGCTGTAGATATTTAGCTGACCTCTCAGGGTCAACTGTCTTGTCAATTCTAAGAACGTTAATTTCCTGGTTAAGGGAAATAACTTTCTTACTGTACAATTCTACAAAGCTTGTAGCGTAAATCTGCATGATTAGTGACTCCGGTTATGAGCAAACAATGAACACGTCAAGTGTGATACAAGTAAGGTTTTATTAACTACATAAACACTTAAACTAGTCTAACATACTACATAAACACATAAACTGGTCTAACATACACATACACACACACACACACATACAGTTGGTATAGGAAAGGGTTCAAGTTTAACTCAGTACAGAAAGAGGCATAAAGAATGAATTTTATGGAACACTTTGCATATTCAGCAGATCTACACCTGGGGATACGTCAGATTCTCAGTTCAAACACACCTTGTAAAAAGGTGTAACTGATACTTAATGCATCAATTAATAAGACTAAGTTTGATACTTGCGAGTCTCGGCTGTCTGAAAGAGATTCCTGATGCAATCTTAAGGTTTCCAGTTGATCTTTTGCTGAGATTAGTTGATGAAAAGAACCAGTTTGCGTCAGATTAACTTGAAGAATGGAAAGGACAAGGCTGAATAAAGGCCTGGCACAATGCTTTGGTATCCTGAAGCGTTTTCTCACATCTTCATCTTAGCATCTGACCGAACCACCGACTGGGCGGGTCACATGAAGTGTGGCCTTTAAGGTCGGAGAAGATCCCCGCCTTTCAAGATGGGCTTGTCCAATGAGAGAGATGGAAATTCCGAGCGGGAGGTGGCAATTGCTGGAGGGTTTACGACTCTTTGTCTCTAAGCATGGTAATTTGCAAATGGACTTGAATCGAAATTACTAAAAATTCTCAGGACCCTAGATATATTGCCTATGTACCAATATATAATATACACGCTTGGTTCGATCATAAGAAGGCAAATTCATAAATACTAAACACGTATATGTAAGGTTTATAGAATGATTGGTTTAATCGTACTCAGGATAAAATTCTATAATACAACAATTAATAGTCAAAATATCAAAGACAACATACACCATGACCTGTAGAATATGTGTGTTCATTCAAAGAAAGGTTTTCCTATGAATTAATTAGTAGAAAAGTCCATTCCTTGTGGATTTTCCTTGTGGGGACAATGAGTGGGTTATCCCACTCACATTCCTGGGGGGTCATAAAACCAGTGATATCATGATTAGTTGTCATGGTGACCAAAAGGGGGATGGTGTCCAGCAGAAATCCTGGCATCCAGTTTAATGAGTGAGGGGACTGTGACGATTTGTTAATCTAATGAATAATTGATTTGTTAAATCAAATTAAAATTAGTGTGTCAGATTGGTCGAGACGCTACACTTATGTAGTTAGTATGTTTTGGACTAAAAAAGTGGGGTGTTACCTCTTTGAGAAACGCAAGTAAACAGCCACTTCTGTGATTGGCAAACTTCATTGCACCGTATCCATGCACAGCATGTGTGAAGTATTTTGATGCTACATGGTGAATGCCGTACAGCCGTATATGTTTGAGCCAGAAGCAGAAGAAAATGAACCAACACAACCACAGCGATTGCAACAGACTGTTTAAGCGAGGTAACTGCTCTCCCTTGTTCAAATCTATTATCTGTATATAGTTCTAAAACTACTCTTGTATCTTGTTGTCAGGCTGCTATAGTTTTGATATTTAGAAAAAACAGCAGGCAAATTGAGAATAATCAAGAAAAGAGTCAGTTGTGAAATGAGGCAAACAAACAAAAACATTCTCCTTCAATTGCTTAGGCATGTTATTAAAAATAAACTTATATTTAAAATCAGTTTATCAGTTTATTTGGAGGGGTATGCAGAGTTTTTGGAGGTGCATTTTGTCACCATCCAGGGACAGAACAATGTTGGAACTTCTTGAAATAAAAATCCTCAAAAAAACAACAACTACAAAACACCTCAAACCTTTTCAAATCCTGGTGTTTCTAAGGTATGAAACTTGCAGAATGCTTTAAGTTTGCAGTGACCGTCTGCCTCAATGTTCACAAGCCACTAACTGCAACACTAAACCAGGCTGTCAGCACATATTTTCAACATAAATGTAGCTGAATTGTAGCACTTAGCGAAAATCACAGAACATGCTTTTGGGTTTGTCTGGGACTTTGAGGCCGTGTTGAAAGTGTAGAATGATGTGTTGCCATTTAGATGAGTAGAAGAGACACAAATTCAACTACTAATGGAAAGATTTCACTGTTTGACTCACTATCTGATAGATTTTTTATTTAAAACTCAAAATCCTCAGCATGGCTGCATTTATTTAACCATAAATACAGCAAAAACAGTAATATTGTAAAATATTACTACAATTTAAAATAACTGTTTTCTATTTTAGTATATTTTAAAATCTATTTTGTCAAAGCTGAATTTTCAGCATCATTACTCCAGTCATCAGCGTCACATGATCATTCAGAAATCATTCTAATATGCTGATTTACTGCTCAAGAAACATATCTTACTTATTATTATCAATGTTAAAAGCCCGAATGAACTCTCCATCCACCTCTGCAAATAACAGGAAACATTCATAGCCCTGACTTTTAGTCACAGATTTTGTTTCGTTCTGCATCCCTAAAGGAAATTAGCTGATAAATATGTGCATTATGTTCAAACTAAGCCCTACAATAAACAGCATTTGACTTTTAACAAAACAATATAGACAGCTGTAATAAAGAATGAAGAGTGAGAGTATGCAAGCCCACTTATCTGAGTCCCCATTCATGAATCAGGCTTTTGGCATTTGCAAAAACATTACTTACATAATTTAATTTTTTGTGTAATTGGTTGCAGCTAGTGTCAAATTATCAGAAGTAAGGGTTTTTAATATATATTTCATAGTGGGAAAAAACATCCTATCCAAGCTCAAACCCTCAGCATTCTCTTCCTGTCTGTACAGTTCCATTATAAAGGGGACATTGATAGAAAGCAGGATGTTTTCTTTTTTTTCTTTTGGTATTAGCCTACTCTGCATCCATTCCATAGAGTACCTTTAAAATTCTGCACAGGTCAGTGACTTTATAGGTTTATTAGCAGAAAATGGAAATATGATGCCTCAGTGAAGCAAGGCACAAAAGATCATTGTAGGCTTCGCAATGACGGATCAGCACAGCAGGAGCAGTGATTGAGTTAGTATGAATCCTGTAGCTTACCAAATGTTAAAAGCTTAGTTCTACTAGGAATTCTTCGAAAAAATAAAGTCATTTTCTGTCTGTGAACCTGAAGACATAGTAAGAAGATAATTTATGACATGACATTGATGCTGACTAACTGAATGTAGCATTAACTTTGTTTTTCGAAATAATTAAGTTCAGGCTTGGACTAAAATCAATTAGAAGATTAAAAAAATAGTGGGACTATACACACACATGACAGCAGTTGTGTCCCTTTGTTTTGGAGAGAGTCTGTTTTTATTCAGTCTTTTGTCTTGTTGCCAGATCACTGCAGAAGAAACTCTCTACCATATATGAGGGAGGATCCATCAAAGTTAAAATGTTTCAAGCCTTTATTCTGACTGTGTATATAGTTTGTTATTGCAAGGAGCAGATAGTACATTATTAACATAATGTTTTGATCACTGGATGCAAGACTGACAATTGTCACAACTGTGATTTTAAGCATGAGTTACACTTAAGAAAATAAATTAATATTTTTATTTAGCAAGGATGCATTAAACAGATCAAAAGTGACAATAAAGACATTTATAATGTTACAAAGATTTCTATTTCAAATAAATGCTGTTCAGTTTTGCAACTTTTTATTGCATCAAAGAACCCTGAAATGACTGGAGAAAATGGCTGGCGGAAAATCGCTTTTGTGCCATCACAGAACTATTTGTATTTTAAATATTAAAATAGAAAATAATTATTTTAAATTGCAATAATATTTCTCAATATCACAGTTTTTACTGTATTTTTGATCAAATAAATGTAGCCTTGGTAAGCAAATGAACTAGTTTTAAAGCATTAATTCTTATCAACCACAAACTTTTGAACAATAGTGTATATCATAACAATGTATATTTGTGCATCACATCAGGCCTATATCTGGAATAAAATACTTAATATTATTTATTTTTTCATTATTTATTATCAGTTCATTCATAGGTAAAATATTCTGTAGGCTGCTGTTATGCATATGGACCATATTTTATTTGCCATGTTCTATTAAATTTGATATGCTGTGACGTTTGTTACTTCCCAACCTCTCCTGGTGCAACTATTTGATACAACTGCAGTTCTTTTCACAACTCTATAAAAGTTCTCGTTATTTACTTTTGGGATCCTTATCAGATTGAATGCCATTGAGTGAATATAACTTCACACAGAATGTTCCTTATAATCATTCAATCATAGACCATATCTGAGCTGCTGATAACAATTTACACTGTAGGATGTCAAAAACATAAAGTGATTCATGAGCTAATCGTATAAGGTTACCATGTCTGGGTCAAGCCAACCAAAGGGATTTACTGTTCTTTCTGATGTGAAGAATGTATTCAACACATCTTCACTGACCAGGAGTGATGTAACAACAGTATTTCAGTTCAATTGCTGCTCTTAAGGAGCCACAGGTCTCTAAAACCACCTTAACACTGATTCACTGAATGTCACAAACTAAATGTCAACAACATGACAAGTCAAAACAGTCTTGTGACAGCATCAGAGGAAAGAGTTACAAACACAAGCCCATCTGGTCTGCTGCTCCACAGGAATCAAAGTGTTTCATTATTATGTAGTAGGTCGGTGTGATAGACATTAAAGGGGTGGTTGATCGCGATTTCACTTTTTTAACGTTAGTTAGTGTGTAATGTTGCTGTTTGAGCATAAAAAATATCTGCAAAGTTACAAAGCTGAAAGTTCAATGCAAACGGAGATATCGTCTTTTAAAATTCTGGCGGTTTAATGCCTATTGCTGGTAGGGACTACAGCGAGTTACTTCCCGGGTTTGTGACGTAACAAACCCAGATAAACCCAGCCCTCGCGAAAAGGCAGCTAAGGGGGCGAGGCCATGCTGCGCTGCTTTAGAGAAGAGGAAGAGAAAACTAGGGGTGGATGTAAAAATCTGTTCATATATGAATCGCGATTCTGTCTTCTAACGATTCTAATGGATTCACAAATTTCAAAATCAATGTTCTAAAACAGTGGTTCTTAATACTGTTCTCTGCATCTCTCTCTCTCTCTCTCATTCAGCTCAGCTCCAACAATGAACTATTCCAATTATACACATATTTTCAAAAAGAAAGCTAAAACATTAACTCATAGCTATGAGAATAGCGTTAAACATTGGACTCTCCTAGCAGTCTGCCGACTGTAGGTTAAAGTCTCTAATCAGGATAAAACCGTATATATCAAGCGAACCATAAGCAGTCACACATTTACCATAACAGCAGTATCTAACGACTAATGAGACAACATACAACAAAAGCATACAGGCCTACCATTATAAGTCCGTGGCTTGCCGTGTTCATAGCGCCGATCCTCTTCAATAACTATCTCTGCTTCTCAATCAGGACTCAAACTGATAGTGATATTAACACGATGCCCGTTCTCCTCTACAAACACATACCACAGGAGCCACATGCCGCTGAGGTGAGGGGCGGGACGATTAGACGTTTAGCCAATCACAACACACTGGGCTAGCTAAGCAATCAGAGCCCATCGCCTATTTCTGAGGGCGGGGCTTCATAAAAACAGGAAAAGATCAGCCTGTTTCTCAAGAAGGGCAAGCGGTGTGGAATTAAGGTAAATTATGTGAAAAATAATGCTCCACCCCATAAAAACAATCAAGCCTAGAAAAAAAAACAGTGAACCACCCCTTTAAGAGGGAACAAAATAATTACAGGCTAATTGTGTGTGGCTGGCCCTCATTAGTTGCATCTTGTTTGAATCTTACAAGTACTTGTACAAGTATAACTTTTCACAGCACACTTTGATGACGCATACGGTTGTTGTTTTTTTGAGGCAGAAATCCCATGTTGTTATACATTGAGAACCATGTTTAAACTATTAAAAAGTTAACAATAATATGGATAGAAGGTTGTTGTAAACAAACCCCCTTTTAACCCCTCTTAAAAAAGGGATTATGGCCTTTGTGCAACCTTGTTACTGCATGATTTTCTCTCCTTACAAAAATGTAAAATTCATTAAAACTGTACAGCATGAAGGACGTAAATATATATTTTTTTACATTGTAATGCTGACTGAATTTGCTAAGTGCAACCATTCAAACCTGTAACCCTAAATATGGCAAGAAAGAAATGATCAAACAGGTTTTTTTGTTTGCTTGTTCGTTGTTTGTTTTTAGAAAACATATAATATGCAAAAGTCACAAACTAGCTAGAACCTACCAAGCAGGCTTAATTTAGGTTAAATTTGCATCCCCATTCTAACATTTTTTCAGACTTTTTTTTTCTCTATTAACTTTTATAGTTATTTAAATGTGTATTGCTTTTTAATGTTTTTAAAAATGTTTTTTGTTATTATGCCTTTTGCGTTTTATTTAATAATTTTTATTGATTTCCTATAAATAAGTTCATAAGCAATTTAAAGTTAAAAGTATTATACATTTAATTACACATTTTAACACGGTTGAAAAAAATTGCAGACTAAAAATGGACAATAAATACATTGTATATTCTATTATTGTAAAAATAAACAGAAAATAAAACATTAAAAATCCTATAAAAATCCCATTTCAACAGTTTCAGACCCCTATTTGTATTATTTGGCCCTACTTATCAGTGTACGTATAGGCTACAAATCAACACTTTTCATATTTTCACATTTCACTTTAATGGCGACAGCTCTAATAGATTTAGTTTAAATGTATCTTAAATTTGGGTGATGCCATTTTTGCCTAAATCCCCCTTTAATTTCTGACCTATATATGAAAAAACATGCTTTTTTTATACTTGAATAAAATGTTGCTGCCTGACTTGTTTGCTGCTCTGGTTCCTTGGCTTCACTGAACAGTGAAAGTGAGGAACAGATTTAACATGTTATTTCTGCCCTCCTTTACCTAACGTATGTTAATTAATGCTATGATTTTTAAAGTGTGCATGAAATGGAAGTTGCGATCGTCTTTTCTTGCCTATTGTGACATATATCTGAGGGAAATGGCTTCCTGGACAATAAAAAACATAGGGTGGGAATTAATTATGTTAATTGGGAATTGACTGGATCAATGGATCGCTGTCGTTTGCTATTGCTGAATCTCATGCGAGTGACAGGCTGCTGGAGTGGAGAGGGAAGGGTACGTTTTTTTGATTTTATGTTATATTTTGATTTTAAGGTTATGAGGGCATGTGAATTAAAAACAGACAATGATGTGCACAGGTAAAATGATTATAGAAACTGCAATATTTCATTAAGAAAATAAGAATAGTCGATTTTTATTTCAATCAGCTGCATCCACTTGCCTAGGCAGCCACCTCTCTAGATTCATGTCCCATTTAGTTCAAATGACCTCCTAAAATAGCCAGCTACAGTTTGCCCTTATAAAACACTTTTATAACATACCGTATACCTTAATTAAAGTGCTGGTAAGAATACAAATGTAGTAAAACTCAGGTGCGACCTTGCCATTTAGGTTAATAAGTAATCAGAAATGTGGGGGGTGGAGTCTCTGCTTGAGGCGGCCTAATGCATATTTCATGCTGCTTGATCTGGCAAGCTGTAATGTGATTGGCTAGCTTTATGCTAGCTTTGGCTTCTACCAGTCTGTCTCCCTTTATTTATGCCTATTAAATAATCAACACGTATTACTTTTGGTTGGATGGAAATTGTGATTTTAAAGTTTCCACACATTTCCATTCTTTTTGGGGATGTTTTTATAAAGCTGGTCACAGACCAACACTGCTGCATTGTTATATGAGTTGTTTTCTGTTATTTCACTATTATTTCATGTGAACTCTTTCACATAAATCCACTGCGAAATGGGTAAAACATAAGAAACTCTGCTTTTTCATGTTGCATGTCCTTAGGATGGTTCTTGCTATGAAAATAAGAATCTATCTTCTGATTCAGTGTGGTTAGAAAATCTGCCAACAGAACAAATGTAAAATAAATGACAATGCATCTGAACAAGACTGAATCTAGATCATAACTTGTACTTCTTCTCTAAAGCACTGACATTCACAATCCCTAGATGGTTAAATATCCTCAAAGCTGACTGTAAGCTGACAGAGACTCATAATACATGATATCAGCGCGCTGCTTTCTGTCTTTAATGTTCATAAAACCAGCGCCCAGAACATCTTTAGTTCACATAGTACCTCTGGTAGTTTATTAGCTACCCACTGGTTCATCCTCCTTAGCCTGAGTCCAGACGTTTATTTCATACTTTGCTAGGAAAAAACATAAATGGTGAAACTGGAAAAAATAGCGAAACCACACTTCGACGGACAATAAAGGGATGTAAAAGGCTAGACGCAGTATTCACCTACATACTTGCAATTGCCCATTGGAGCTATCTTGAGTCTGCGGCCATTCTTTTCCAGGTGTTTCCTCAGCCCCCCCTGAATATTCCTGTTTACACATTCAATTTTGCTAAAAGCTCAGCTCAACAAAGGACACTACGTGCCATAAATTAATATATTTACAACTGATTGGCTGATTGCTGTGGTCCAAAAATATTAAGTCCAAACACACACCAATCCATAACAACTCCAATACTGTTAGACCACATACATGGCGGTATTGAATACTAAATTGCCCAGATCTGCTTGGACTACCTTCGCGTCGACAAATTACATACTTTCCAATTTTACACCTATGAAGAGAACGTGTCTTATGTGGAACCATCTCTTCACCAACATTTTCCTAATTAAGTGAAGTCTGTTTGTCTACATTACACCTAAATAATGAAGCCGCTTTAATAAAAGCAAAACACTCCTTATTCATCAACCTCCATACATACTCTTGCCATTACTACAACTCTCTGCTAATGACAAGCAACATGATTTTGTACTCCCTACCCTCTTGTTCTGTGTACATGCGGATGAGGTAAATTTCTTCTTTGTCCCATAAACACAGGACCAGACCGATCGGCGCCACTAATGAGAAGAACGTTAGAATTAAATACCCATCTCCCTCGTCAGACACAAACCTAACCTAGATATCAGTACGCAGAGTTGTTGATTTCCTGAGTCTCCGTCAATATCGGTCTGACTAAACTTGGTATCAACAACGATTAAAACCGCTGGCATATTGGTTTATTCAGCTTGGCCACACGAGTCACACCCTCAAATTATCCAACGTAACCTGTCTGAATAAGTCTCACTGGTATCTCTATTTTTTTCATTAACGCAGAGGTTCCGGAAGGAGCCACACATGATTGAGGTATTAAAATTTAGTAATTCTCCACTTTCTGGTCTTCCCTCATTACTGTGTTGGCCAAAATTAATTGTTCCCCATAATTTTCACTAGGTGAATATCTTTTGTCTGCTAAAACAGCCTAGGCCTGTGTTAATGACATTTACATAGCCCATAAAAGTAAAAACACATCACAGAATAAATCATTAGGCTCACAGTGTAATAAATCAACTTTATCTTTTTTTTTTCTTTCTGAGCCATGACGAAGATTGCATCAGCATAAACTCACCCTGAAAAATATTTTTGTAGCTCTAAAAAAATGGTGGGGTAAAATAGGACAACACCCAGCAACTGGGTTGTTTTGACCCCGCGGTTGGTTACTACCCAGAAGGTTGGGTTAAACATTTAACCCAACCGCTGGGTCAAAACAGCCCAATTGCTGGGTTTGTCCCTATTTTACCCAGCACTGGGTTGTATTTAACCCAGCATTTTTTAGAGTGTAGAATAAACTAGCCCCTGACTCTCTTAAAGGCTATTTTTTGCAACATAAATCTGCACATGAAATGCATTCTACACATGAATTCAGACTGAATGTTTAAATGGCCTCCTATAAGTCCCATGCAGAGCATTAATTAAAAACAAATAAGAAACAATAATAACACATATTTTGGAAAGCCAATAGCTATTTATCCTCGATATATAAAGCTAATTTTGAAGTATTGTTTTTTTAAAGTGGGCTGACATGAAACTTGCACTAAATGTTGCCAAGAACGGCTGAATCTCCCCAAACTTGCTCATGCCTGCGGACTATTAGTTCTTCCCTATAACACCAAGAGTAGCCTACTTTATTTAATTAGTATGACACCACACATCTGGCCAGCATATTCTGAGATGTCTGAATAAATTAACTCAATTTCAAAGTGCTTTTGAAATCCGCGCAGTTTAGCATCCTTAAAAATCATTATGTGGAACTGAGAAATCTATTTACACATGTTTGAATCGAAGTGAAATTTGTGGTTTCATGATTCTGTTTCTCATTAGATCAAGTGAATTTCATTTGAAACCATCAAGGTCTGAATACATTTCTATCAGCGTTGCGTATGAACATGTTTATCATCGCCAGAAACCAGCAGGTCAGAATTGGTTTGCAAACACTTACCTGTGAAGATGAAAAAGGCAAGTTTTAAAAAAGTTTGACGAGTAGCATAATCCATGGCTCCTTAAAGAAGGATCCTGGAGATAAAGTACTGTTAGTCTAATATCTGTCCACTTTTATTCCTGGCGCTGGGGGAAAAAGCTCAATAACAACCGTAACTATCCAATACCGTCTTACGGCTCCAGCTTCTTGTGCTTCAGAGCTGCTGTGTGATTCATTATGATGGTGATGCTGCAGCGTCTCTCTCTCTCTCTCTCTCTCTCTCCTCTCTCTCTCTCTCTTCTCTCTCTCGCTACTGTTCCTGAAGAACTGACGCTCGGTCCTAATGCCGGTTTGTCACGGTAGGTCAGTCTCATACGCTCTTCTGGGTCAAAGGTGCACTCGTAATTTTTTACAAATTACACATTTGTTTTACAAGTCAGGCTTTCCATATAAAGAAATGAGCAGGGATTTAGGAAAAATATAATTAAAATGATGTACATTCACATGAGGTGACAGTACATATACACGTGTGTTCTAGACAAAGCCAATTGATTTTACTCGAGCAGGTCACTCTTTCATGGGGGCCGCCATATTGACTTCACATGACCAGTTGTGTCATATAACTGGCAGTAGCTATTATGCAAGTATTAATTAATCGACCATCCTTTCCTAAATGAGACATCACAGCTTTAGAGGATCACAGCAAGTGCTGTTGCCAGAATTGGGGGTTATTGTGTTTCTCTGTCATGTGATGGAGCATGTGTTTGACATGAGTTTCTAATATAGAGTTTAGATTCGCCTGTCATCTCTCCAGAATAATGATGAGACGTCTGGCATTTAACCTTTCAGGAAATAGTTCACTTCCTGCCATAGAAGTTCTGCACATACCAGACTTATCAAAGACATCAATGCATTGACTCTCAAAAAAACAAAACGGTTTTTATCCAAATTCTTGCGTGTTTCCATATTTCTGTGTGGAACACACAAATATAATATTGAGATAATGTTTTGTAGATGTAATGCACAAAAATAGGTTCATTATGTCCTCAGCTCTGTATGTGACGAAGCAAATATTATTTAGGTATACCACTTAGAAAACTGAACATAAAAGCATGTAAATAAATAAATAAATAATGTAGTTACATGATACATTAGTGTCCTGCAGTGTCATTCGCGAAATGTCCCATTAGATCTATTACTGTTTTTTATGTAAGGGAACTTACAGTTAAAAGGTTTTTAGCGTGTGTCTCTTTACCCCATTTTTACAGTCTCTTACAGATAAAATAATTATTATTTACAGTGCAATGACATTAGCACAGCATCATTATGTAAATTAAATTAAATCTTAAATTAAGCCGAAAACAAAGGTTTATGTCTTCCTCTCAAACGGTCCTTTACAATACACAGAGAGGATTGAAAATGTAATGTCTGTCAGCAGTCCAGCCTGTGTACTGAGGTCTGTTTTAAAGTTTGATTGCTCTAATTAAAACTGCATGATTTGTCAGACAACGGATAATTCAGCGGCAGATACATGTGTGAATTTCTACCTGGTCTCATGGCAAAAACATCAGCTATTCTTAGAAACCTTACTCACTTATCACTGGCCTCTGTTCTTTAGTGGAAAAATAAAGATAATGGTAAAATTCCAAGAAAGGACAGAGATAAATAATATAAAGACAGCCAATCCAGCATAATAACATGTTCCTGTAGGTCAAATACAACATGGCGCTAGCTAAATTCCCAGGTAATGCATGAACTCAAAAGACGTATAAATTGAATGCAATGTTTGAATAAAAGAATCTGCCAAATGCATAATTGTAATGTAAATATCATTAGAGTTGTGTAAAAACACCTCAGTGGACTATTTTTTCATGTTATTGATGATGAACAATATTATTGACACTAAGTTTGACCAAGCACATGCAATTTGAAGATACTGATGACTTAAAAAAAGTTAAAAAATTATATAGCATTCAGCAATAAGCAGAGGGTTGAAGCACAGTGCTTCTTTGAGCACATTAAACAGCTCATTCATTACTCCAGTAGTGTGCTTCAGATATATCTATTGTGCGCAGTATAATATATGCTGAAAGCACTCAGTCACTTGACCCTCTCCAAGCCATTTAGCTTCTTGTTATTTACTGCTCAAGGAGAGATTTCTTGGCTTTAACTCATAATGTACAACTGCTGCAAAAGCATTTCTTAGAAAATGCAAATCTGTTATGCTGTATTTTTCATATTTTGACCACAGTAAACCCCATAAGTAAGACTTGGCTTGAGAATAATGTACCATTATTATGAGGTGGGCGAGTACGTTTTTCCTTTCAGTTTTTCTGTGTTGGTGTCTATTTTCTCATGCACTCTTAAAAATAAAGGTGTTTCAAAAGGTTCTTCAAGCGATGCCATGTAAGAACCATTTTTGGTTCCACAAAGAACAATTCAGTCAAAGGTTCGTTAAAGAACCATCTCTTTCTTACCTTCTTTCGCCACAAAGAACCTTTTGTGAACAGAAAGGTTCTTCAGATGTTAAAGGTTCTTTATGGAACCATTTAGACAAAAAGGTTCTTCTATGGCATCGTGAAGCACCTTTATTTTTGAGAGTGTATGTCACTGAAATTTTCCAACAAGAGAGGACAATCAAAGCAACACACATCATTCATATTTTATATCCTTATTTTAAATCTGTGCCCTGAAGTGTTTGGTAGTAAGAATTGTTATATGATACAATTTCTTTGTTTGTAATAAGGCTGAATCATCCCTCTCAGGTCAGCTATTAAATTTTATCCTTTCCCAATAATTGTAATGCCAGCCGTGGGCTGCCATATCACAAGCAAAAACTGTTCATGAACATCAGTCAACAGAGAGGCCTGAAATGCTTTAATGTCCATTCCATATTTGTTCTGGAGACATTTTTTTTAATACTTGGAAAAATAACAATGACTGGAATATAATTTATATGGAGACAAAGTGCATGCACTGACATGTCATATGACAGCATGTGTTTGCTTATATTTGTAAGTTTAATTTCTGCAATATATCTGCTCTCATGAAGAACAATTTCCTGTGGTTTTAATGCTGGACGTTCTGACCCTAACTCCTGCAAGGCTAAAAAAAGAAAAAGAAGATAAACTTCTTATATATCCTGAATCAGAATATCATACATTTTCCTGTAGTTCAACAACACAAATTACACAATTATTTGCACAATAATTGTTAAGCACATGAGAAGTTTATTCTCCTTATGTAACAACTTGCCAGTAACATTTGTGAAGCACACATTCCATTATTCCATTACAAATGTGTGTGAGGTATGGCTGTCTGTCATTTACTGTATGTTGTAGAACAAAATGCAAGAACATAATAAAAAGTAATCTTAACTACACACCCCTTACGTCTTTTTTTCCACCCCCCGCCCCAAGCCTTACTTTATTTCAGCATTCACCTCAGTGTCCCAGAACACTCCTGTCACATAGCTGCAGGACAGCTCCCTTTCTTTTGTGTCACGTTTCATCTCATTCATTCCTAACAATTTGTAATATAATAATGTGTTAACATCTCCTTCATTGACCTTAAGAACTTGTGCACATGCTTATTCATCACTTTATAAAGTCAGGTTTTACTCAGCACCTTACAAACTTAACCATATAATGTAGTCAGCCTTCTCCCCTTTTAGGCTCCATGCACCATTACTTCACTGTTTTTTAATTCTCTGAATTTCTGTTTCAGTCTTTACACCTGTAGATATTTCCCCCTGCATGTGCATAAGACCTAACTGTTTTCCATTTTTTCTGTCTTGTACAACATAAATTACAGATAGTCATATCTCACACACACCTTTGTAATGAAAAAATAGAAATTGATTGTGTGCTTCACAAATGTTACTAGCTACAGTAGTTGCTAGATAAGGAGCACTCTTCATGTGCTTGACAAATATTGTGCAAATAATTGTGTAATGTACACTGTGTGGACACATATATGCAAGGTCAATATAATTTTAAAAACAAACAAAACAAAACTCACACTTTCCACAACTGTGAAAGCATTGCTAATTAGTTTTAATGTACAAATAATTTACAGTCATTTTAATAACTTCTCCTGTCACTGCACAAGTTATAATACAATACGTGAAATATAGATGATCATAAATGTAACACCACAAGTGACAATCCAAATGTTACTCGTGTGCTGAATTAAAATGAACTTTAATCATAAAAATACAAGTATCTTAATTTTGATATATGATCCCTTATTCTTTTATTGATGTCTTCATATGGCAATGATGAGAACTGTTTTGGAGTAATAGAAAAACGAAAAATTAGGTATTAGAGTGTACCTGGCTTGTGTTTAAACATGCAAATTGATAAAATAATAACTTTTGATTAGATGAAAGCCATAATAAAGCGACTAAAAAATGTAAATTTTAGTAGTATAGTTACTACAATGAAATATATTACTTTTTGGGATAACTGTTTATTCAGATAATTATATATAATAAATGTAATGCTTTATCAAACATTATTGCATTCAATTAAAAAAAAAAAAGCTTGATTCTGATTGGTCAATCACACTACCCAGTGATTAGAAAACTGGCTTCCAAATACACCTATACTTTATATAGCAAGTTAAAAGCAGTATGCAGCATGAGTAGCATGTCCAAATTTGCAGTATTCATAAAACAATAGGTCTAAAAAAATATCCAGATGACTTAAGACTTCACATTCATTTACGTGAAATTGTGTTCTGTCCTGCAATTAAGATGCAGTCACATTAGCAACATTTCAGCTACGTTTTGCTGGTATAAAATGGTCCATTGTCAACTGTCAATAGCAATGTATGAAGCACTGCTCACACAAAAGTACAAGCTTTCTGTTGGTCATTGTGATGAATCTGCGTGATCAGCTTGAACCCATTGCGAAATCTGAGCTTGTAAATCCAGCAAAATTCCCAATCGTACTGAAATAACCAAATTTTGCCAGTGAAAATTTGCAATGGTAAATGTGGCTACACCTTTAGGCCACAAAGGTATTTCAATTATTTGCTTAATTTTAGCCCGATTGAAAATGTACATTTTGTTGTCATGATGGGACCTCTTATTCTCAATTGAGGAGGCTTTGTTCCAGTCTCCATCATCAGTCTTCTTTCGATTTTGGAGAGCACACAATAGTTGTCTAGTTGGAATGAGATAGATGTGCTCTTATGGTAGGAATGTGACAACTGGATGCATACAAAAGCCTCTAGAAATTATTATCTTGGAGCACTGCTTGACCTGAACATTACATCACTTAAAGATCATGCGTAATACCATACAAACGATTCCTCACTGTCTACTCATACACTATTAGAGAGAAAAATGACTGTGGATTTCAGTAGGTCATCAAGAGAAGAATGGAAGACATTTTTTTTAAATCCAAAATATGATTAAAAAAACAGTTTGAAGTTGCTCCCAAACTTTGAATTCACTTCAATGAAGAATCCACCAACTCACTTTCCACTTGCATTTGGAATAGGCTGAGGCGCTGGCACAAACAATCAGATGGAAAACAACAATCATGCATAGGAGGAGGCCCGCATATTACACTGCCTGAACTCGGCACAGAGCCATGAAGCAAATGGAGTTTTTTATAGCGCTATCATATTATCCATTCATTTATTATAGTGTCATCTGATCATAAAAGAAAAGAGAAGTAAAATTAACACATGCTGTGCTGAAAACCCTTTACCTAATTTGGTGTTCCCAATCAAAAATGACTGGCCTTTTAAAAATAGCTTTTAAATTTCTCATTACACTCTAAAAATTGCGGGTTGTTTCAACCCAACTTTTGGGCAATAATGGACTAACCCACCATGGGTTAAATTTTTACATTAGATTTTAAACCCAAAAGGTTGGGTTAGTCATATTGAACCCAAAGTTGGGTTTAAACAACCAGCATTTTTTAGAGTGTATATTATCACCAAACTGTTTAGCAACTTGTTTTCTTTCAATTACCACAGGTTTTGTATTTCTTATTAGAACGGATTGATCGTAGGTCTCATTGATCTGAGCTTATCCACCTCAATGTGTGAAAAAAAACATTATTGTGGATAATTTTGGCAATGTTCACTCAAAATCTGAGATGCAAGAGCTCAGATCAATGAGGCCTACAATCAATCAGTTCCAAAAGGAGATACAAAACAAACCTGTTCTAACTGAAAAAAAGCAAGCTGTTAAAAAGATTGAATCCAGTATTTGGTAATAATATAGCATAATGAAAGATTTACAAGCAATTTTTTGTAGGCCGGTCATTTTTGACCAGGAACACCACAAGTGTAACAAGGTGGGAAAAAAAGTCCCAAAAAAGTACACAGTTATAACCATTTTTTGGAAAGTTGTTATACCCTGTGTGAGCCAAGTCAGTAGGTATTAGACCTGTGCAATAACAATAACTAGCATTTTCAGGATAAATAAAATCCTCTCCGGGTCAAAATGACTGAGCACAGCATGAGGATTAAAAAAGTAAGTGACTTTGGAAAGGCTTTATAACTTTATAACACTCCTTGGAATATACTGAACACATTAAGCAGTACAGGAATGCTCTTAATTCAGCTCGATCATCTTATTTCTCTACTTTCATTAATAAGTCCAAAAACAGGCCTAAAACATGATTTACTACGATAAAAAAAAATGTTAACTCAGCCTCCCGCACAGTCTATAGAGGACTCTGAAAAAAGTTCAGGAAAACATTGCACATTTGATCAGAGTAAAACATCTCATACCTGTCAACACGCTACCTCTGTTCCCACTACTGAACTTCTTTCATTACGCCATGCTCATAACTTCTCTATTTTTGTCTCTTTAGTTCCCACAGTGGTTGATGAGATAATCAGGCTGTCTAATTCCTCTACTAGTCTTCTTGATCCTGCACCTACCTCTTTACTGAATATTGGCTTGCCTGCTTTGTCACTACCCATCACTCACTTCATTAATGTCAATGTCATTTGGAACTTACCATCAAAGCTTAAGATTGCTGCTGTCACTCCAGTTCTTAAAAAGCATGGTCTCGAACCTTCTTCCCTAAGTAGCTATAGGCCTATTTCAAACTTATCTTTTCTCTCCAAGATATTAGAAAAAGTTGTTGCCTCCCAGTTACAGGCCTTCTTAACAGCACACAACCTCTACGAACCCTTCGAGTCTGGCTTTCGTCCATTACACAGTACTAAAACAGTCCTGGTTAAGGTTCTTAACGATCTTCTCTTAGCTTCTGATTCTGGTGCTCTCAGCACTCTCATTCTGTTAGACCTCAGCTCAGCTTCTGACACTGTTTGTCATGAGATACTCCACTCACGGCTTTCAGCAATTGGAATAACTGCTATTGAAAACCGGAGGCCACAATTTGTTTATATACCAGAACACAAATCACTACCAATCCAGCGTTCGGGTGTACCTCAAGGTTCTGTTTTGGGCCCTCTCCTCTTTACCATTTATATGCTACCAATTGGACAAATCATCAAGCGCTATTGGTTTAACTTCCACTGTTACGCAGATGACATTCACATTTATTTTAGCGCACCTTCCACCTCAGTGTTTCCTCTGCCTGCATTAACTAATTGCATCAAGGAACTCAAGTTTTGGCTGGAGGTAAATTACCTTAAATTTAACTCTGATAAAACTGAGGTAATTCTGATTGGCTCTAAAGCTGTTGTATCTAAGCTCTCTGGTCAACTAATGGATCTGGATGTTGATCTGATTATGCCCTCCACTAAAGATCGCAATCTTGGTGTTCTCATTGATTCCACTCTTTCATTCAATGATCACATTGGTAAAGTAGTAAAGACAGTTTTTTTCCACCTACGTAATATCTCTCGTATTCGATCCTCTCTCAGTCAGCAGGATGCTGAAACTGTTACACATGCCTTCGTCACATCTCAACTAGATTACTGTAATTCACGTTTTATGGCCTGTCAGCTAATAATATCAAACGACTACAATATGTTCAAAACTCTGCAGCTCCCTTGATTACCCACACAAGAAAGAGTCACCTTCATTGGCTTCCGGTTTCCTTGCGCATAAACTACAAGATACTAATTCTCACTTATAAAGCTCGCCATAACCTTGGTCCTATATATTTATCTGACTTACTCCTGCCTTTTGTTCTTGCCCGCTCCTTACAATCTTCTAGTGAGGGATTGTTAGTCACCCCTAAGTTTCGTCTGGTGACTATGGGAGCCAGGTCTTTCAGTGTTGTGGCTCCCAGGTTGTGGAACGCTCTTCCCCAAGACATCCATCAAGTATCCTCCCTTCTCTACTTCAAAATCCTCTTAAAAACACATTTTTTCTCTGAGTATTACTCTTCAGTTCTCAGTCTGTAATTTGTACCCTGTTATGGATGTTTATCTACATTCTCTCTGTATCTTTAATCTAACTTTGTAAGTGGTCTCTGTATATTACTCTCAGCTCTTGGTTTATGTTCTGTCTTCTGGTATTGATGTTTATTTGTTTCTGTTCCTTAAACCTGACTTGTAAAATGACCTTGGGTGTTGGAAAGGCGCTACAGTATATAAAAAATTATTATTATTATTATTAATTAAAGTGTGCATATTTCTGGAGACATAAAATGCACACAAACTACACACAAAGGCACAGATTTAAAACTGTACAAATAAAAAATAATGCAGTGATGATAAATTACATTATGAAACAACTATATACCTTTTTTCCAAGCAACACTGAGCAAAATTAGAACAACAAGTCCTCCATTCAAGCAGTTTATAACAAATTGTGCTTTTTTCATTGCTTAAGTAATCAATTGCTATACTTTCTCAAGAGAACTGGTGTCAGAAAGCACTTTGTGTTTGAAGAGGCTGCACAAGAGTCACTCCTTTAGCTATTCATTTGCATAAGGACAGCATTGCCCTTTTGTTGTTGAAATAAATGCTATGCATTTATTCCAATATCACCACTGAAGTAGGCTTTAAATAATCCATGCAGAAAAAGGTATATGATACAGATTTCTTCCCATTTAATATAAATATCAAAAATCAGAATGTTAACTCCTAAACAGCAATAAAAATAAATGGAGAGCAAATGCAAACATCTGTTAAGCCTGTAGTACACTTTTCACAAGTACTATCAGTTTACACAATATCACATTAATGTTCAGATTTGTCATGATATCAGTCAGTCTACAATCAATAGAAACTAATTTCCCATCAAATTCCCAAAATCATCTGGACCATACACTTATTAAATACAGTATATAGCTCTATACTCCAGCTTTCTCAGTGGAAAGGTTTTGCTGATATCTAACTGTTGCCATCTGATTTCTTACAATTCCAATAAAGAGTTTAGAGATAAACTAGGACTAACTGATAACATTATAAAGTGTTGGTAGAAACCCTTTGTACTGCAGGTTTCATTCACCATTTTCCTCATGGAAGACATGATCAATAGTTGACAGATATTTGTTCAGGTTTTCCATCTCTTTACCTCATTTTAATCAAGCTGGACATGTACATCAATAATTGGTCATTAGTGGTTAGGGCCATGCTGTGCAGTGGCCTGTTAAAAATGAGTTAAATGGGAAAAACATTAAGTGAACGATATCCAGCATGATGCTTCATTATTGTGATGTGTATATGTAGACCCAATAGTTTATGACTCAACAGGAAGTTATCATAGTGATAAGAGTACATTAGCTTCTGTGAGGTCTAATGTATTGAAGACTTAAATAATTAAATAAGTAATTTGGATAAGCTAAGGTTTTCGCATCTCACCAAGTATGATCCTTCATCGGTATGATCCTTGTGTGTATCAGAAATGAATGTAGTAAGATTACAAATACATAGAATGAGGTTCAGCAGGGTCACATTAGAAATCTGTTATTTAAAGTCTAATTTAAACCTAATTCCATACTATTTGTTTTAAACTTCTTAAAATCCTACAGATTTTGCTTCAGAAATATGTAATATTCTCCACTATTTCTGTGTTACTAATCGAACAAGCAGGTTTGTGATTGAGCATGTTATATTGCGATATTATATATTTAATTTTTCAGTAATGAAATTTGTTAATTTTTCCGATATAACGTTTGTGACCTATTATAAAAAGGTTATATATAAATATATATTTATATAACTATATATATAATAATATATTATATATATATATAGAATAATATATATATATATATATATATATATATATATATATATATCTTCAAATTAAATGACACTTTATAAACAAAAAGGTTGCAACCCTGTATTAAGTTTCTGAAATAGCCAAGCTGTAACTGAATTATAAGTATCACCCAAAATGGCTATACTATTCCTATACCTTAATTTTCTCATAAATTGAAAACCATGGCAAATGAGCCGTCCGAGTTGGCCTATAAACTGACGTCATGACTGAACAGCTCTAAAAAGCTTCTTTTTTTTTATTCGGCCTGTGCAAAATTCATATGTGAGCTGTTTTCAATAATACCAATCAGCAGAACACTGGCTTCCTCTTTGACAGGTTCACACATTTTCAAGTATTATTAACGGAAGTGATCAGCATGCATTGAAGGGAATTAAACCTGAAATTTATCAAACAGCCCTTAAACCACCTCAGCAAAGAATCTGGAAATGATTTGTTTTTGATTTTATATATATATATATATAAAATTACAGTTGGTCCAGAGCAGTTTTTTTTTTACTTGTACTGAACGTCCCATAAGATGTCTGAAGTTAACTCATTTGTTTATTCCTTATTTCATGGCTTTAAGGTAAAGGTAACGTTGATCAGGGAGGTGATGCGAGTGTAGTTCTAACCGGGATGTTTTTTTTTTCTTAAAAAGGTTCCAGCTTTGAATCCTGGCAGGATGAATTACTGAGATCTAGACTGAAACCCAGACTGTATTTGAAGTAGAACCTGCTATGAGATGCACCTGCTAAATGAGAAGTAAAAACTTATTTTTCATAATCTGTTATATTTGAAATTGGTCATGCAGTGAAATTATATAAAATGAGAACAACAAAAGTTGAGTAACTGAAAGTCTACATATCATGTATATATCATGTATATCATGTCTTGTTTATTAGACCAGTGCCAAGAAAACGCTTATACTAACATACTTAATGTGCTTAATTGCTAACAATTCTGAGGGCCCAAAGTTCCAGTTCATTTATAATTAGCTAAAGATATAATTTATTACTATTTGTAAATGTTATTTTCAAACTGTGGAGGAACATAATGATTTACCTCTGCCTCAAATTTTATAGCATTTTTATTGCAACACTTGTGTTCCACAAAGCTGACATTTACTGCGGTAAAATGAATGAAATAATAAGGAATAATATTAAAAAGCGTAACAACATTCAAAGTGAGGGATATTATCACAAGTAATCGGATTATTTTCAAATCTCCCACACAAGATATATTCTAACTGCACATTATCATATATTTTTATTGGCAAAGTAAAAACTTGGGCAGTCGCAGAGAGGAGATACAGTGAATTATACTTATCAACGTCGTGGACCTAAAGCTAATAAGTCCGCCATATTCCAAGTTTGCCAATAACGTGCTGCTGCAAGTTTGGAGGATTTTTACAGGCTTTGTGGGACTGCTCATGGAAGTAGTTGGGAAGAGAAACAGGTGTGTCTTGATATGTAATTAGGTGAGTGCATTATTTCAGCAGCCTGGAAAGAATATGCAGCAGGTGTTAATGCTAGCAAGTGAGTTATAGCTGGGTCTCTGGTGTATCACACACATTAAACAGGCTTTGTCTGGTATGTGCAGATGATTTTGAGTGTCGACACTCTTACAAATAAAGGTGCTTCAAAAGGTTCTTCAAGCGATGCCATAGAAGAACCCTTTTTGGTTCCACAAAGAACCATTCAGTCAAAGGTTCTTTAAAGAACCATCTCTTTCTTACCTTTTTATAATCTGAAGAACCTTCTTTCACCACAAAGAACCTTTTGTGAAACAGAAAGGTTCTTCAGATGTTAAAGGTTCTTTATGGAACCATTTAGACAAAAAGGTTCTTCTATGGCATCGTGAAGCACCTTTATTTTTAAGTGTATGACTTTCTTTTTTGACATGCTCCTTGCACAAGATCCTGGCATTCATGCTGCAAGACATCTTAAACACAGCTTGGATGAGATCTAGTTATGTTCTAGATGTCATAACTCTCCTGTGAGTAGAGCATTAAACTTGTTTAGCTTTAGCTTGTCAACCCATATATTTTTGGAATGATTGTGAAACAATAAACCTATTTAGTACATTTTATAAATCATGACTCTCCCTGAGTCTGTCTCTCCCTGTATATCGTTACTGGTTCAAACTGAAACACTAAAAGGAAACAGGCACAAATATTGAATTACCAGATGTTAGCTAAGATTTTTTTTATAAATGGATAAAGGTGAATTGTGTGATTGTTCCATTTAAAATATTTATATCTCAGCTTAATATGCAGAGACAACTAATTAAGCAATTTGCAGATTTCCCCAAATTTCCATTTGTTTCTTTAAGCATTCTGACACGCCTAACATAGCAACAATGTCACAACTAATCATGTCAATTTGGGCAACTCAGGCTCATTGGAAAAATGAGCTTTTACCTACATTTTTTTGCTCAACTCAAAAAAGGTACATACAATTCACTGCAGTTTCCAGCTGAAACGACCACTAGAGATGATAAAACACCAACAGCTTTTTGTTGGTGGCAGATTACACATTAATAGTTGTTTTTGCGTAGTAACATGTTAACACCTCAAAACACTTTTACCATATTGTATGATTTGTACACTAATTTTGATGTATGCATCACATAACCAGCTCCATATGTATGGCTTTTCTGACATAGTAAACTTGCTTAGTAGCTCACCTGGTATCAGAGCAATCGAGCAATCAGAGCAAGCTAAAATTTGTTCAACAAGTGCATTTTCATCTCACGTTTGCTTTTGTTAACTCTTTCAGTTATAGGTTTAAGGTATTGTTAAGTGTAGGTGCATTATTTTCAAACACGATGGAGCATTAACCTTTAACCAGTTTCACATTAAAACTAAATGCATATTTTAGTTACACTCACTGGACAGTTCACTTTGAAATTGTGAAATATGCAACAAGTAACATAATATGATTTTGCCATAGGTACCTTTTCCCAAAGGGCCTGTGTTGACTGTGAGGCGGGGCTATTAGTTTATCTGACCAATGATGTGGCCAATGGTAGGAAACCTGTTTGCTAATAGTCATTTTGCATTTCTGTTTGGTGATGCTGTTGGTGCAGAAATTTCACACTTCATCTTTTAAGGAATAGTTCACACTAAAATTTTAATTCGGTCAATAATTACTCACCCGCATGTCATTTTAAGCCTTCTAAAGCCAAATCATAGTTTTGTATTACAAAAAGGGTTATAAAAGGGGCCTGTATCACAGGAAAGACTGAAAACTTTGCGATCATATAAGGCAAATAAAAAAGCAACACTGTTGTGTTCTACAGCCATAAGTCCTTCATCTCCATTCATACAATTCATTCATCATTTTTTCCCTTGGTGCTGTGAAGCGATCACACAACAGTGGCTTTTCTTGGTTTCAGGTTTACACAAAGAACTCAATCATTAGCATTATGGAATGAGAGCTTTTGGGATGCAGCACAGCTGGAATGTCCTTGCAGCTGACATAAATAACAGGAACTAGTGAGACCACAGCCAGCATCTGGGAAAAGTGAGAGAGAGGACGATTGAGAGAGACGGGGGAAAAAAGGTCTTCTGTCACACTATGCTTCATTACTTGGCCCTGTCAAAATACACTGTGCTGTCAGAACATTCAACTCATGACCCTTTTTCAGAGTAAGTTCACCCACTACGGCCCCGATGAGAGAGGACAGGTCCTCGGATTTCTCTTGGACTGGGCAAGCTCCAAGTAGCACCTGAGCAAACATAAAACGTTACATTTTCGTTCTCCACTTTTACTGATTTAAAGCAGAAGTTTATCCAAAATGAAAAACAATAAAGAAGTGCAATTATCGGACAATTGTTGTAACAAAATTCAGCAATAAGAGCCTGTATGTTTTTTCAAGAGGATAATGATTATAATGCACAATATAGACATTTTTGGCCAAGAAATGATATATAGGTCGATATTAGATATCAATCAACATTTTGTGAAATTGATTACAAAATCAAAATGTTCATCTTTCAAGATTTCAGGATATAATAATTATTATATTGTAGATAATTAAAGAATAATTTAATACAATTAACACAAATAAATAAATAATATTCATTACTATTGGTCGCACTTTATTTTAAGGTACAATTCTTGCTATTAACAAACCATTAACTACGACTTTTGCTTAATAAACTCCTAATGTGCTATTTATACTAGTAGTAACGTAGTTGTTAAGTTTAAATATTAGTAGGATAGGGATGTTAGGTGGAAAATCAATGCTAATAAGCAGCCATAATATAAATTGGCTAAAAGCATGGTTAATAGTGAGAATGGTACCCCGTGTACTATTATCTTTAAATATTTCAGCAGAAAATAAATACAATTCATTGTTTATTTATTCATTTATTAATGTAATATTAATATAATAATAGGAAATTCTAAACATTTAGGCATTTTTTAAAAACTTGTTTAATAATAGGTAAGCCAACAAAATTGTCAGCACGATCAGATGGCTTATAATTTATTTGTCCATGATATATCTGCCTACATATCAGACCTTTTCTCAAGGTACCTAATAGCAAGAAATTAATTTTTCTGACACAAATCATAAACACCCCTGTTGAGAACATTTAAAATAAACGGATCTTCATTCACCGCTAGTGTCCTACAGTATCTGTCTATCTGAGGTATATTACAGATATACAGGTCTCTTCAGCGCTAGTCAGCTCTGATTAGCCCAGAAACTTAGGGGGGCCGATCAGAGACCATCCAGGCGGAACCACTAATTGGAAACCTCGGTCCACTAATTCCAAAGGCATGATCTTCCCCTAAGCAACCCTGATAAACATGAGCTTATGTACAAGATCAATACTGGTTGCCTAGAGATGCATTGGCTGGCCGAGGACCTTGATCGTTGTATCTACCCGATGCCATTTTTCCTTTTCATTAGCCCACATTAGCCTCCAGCTTGAGGCTTGATGTAACACACAAGAGGAAAATGGTGTTAAACAATTATCCAATTAAAAGGCTTTTGCCCTAAAAGATTGGCAATGTACTGATGAACGTAATGGGTCATTGCATTGTTGGAGCACAGGCTCTATACAGAGGAAACTTAAACTATTAAATGGAAAACTCTGACCTTTCATGTAAGTGATTGAAATTCATTATGCTTGGCTTATTTTGGCATTTGGATGGTCACTTGATGCAAACATTGAATCTCTGAGACACAAAACCAACTGAGGTTGTCCCTAATCGGGCTGAACAGATGCTATTTTTTACACCCTTTGCTCCCACCTAAAAGAGCTAAAAGGGTTGATGGATTTCCAGGGTTGATGGATAAAACAGACAAAAAGAAAATATGATTCATGAAAGGTCTACAAAAAAGGTATCTTTTTTTCAGAACAGTAGATATAAACTGTGAGAGCTCTCAAGCTTGGTTATATTCTGCCAGTGAACTCCAAATAACTTGAATCTAAACGCTGTTCACTTTGACATGAGATTAGTTTTACAAAAAGACAATTCCACTCCACCCTGTCATTTCTCTAACACAGAAAGCCTTCCATCCTTCATCTTAATGTTCAGATGAGCAATTCCCTAAAGAATTAAGCATTTTACACAACATTTGTGTATGCAGTTACACACAAAAATGGTTTAAATTGCAATAAAAGGCTTGGAGATAAATGTGAATGATGAGTGATTTCGCATAATAAATTGTAGGATCCGCTACACAAAAACACACCCTAAAGCTTTAAGAAGATTTTGCCTGACGGAAGAGTACAGCTATTGACGAAAAATTTCCATTTGGCAGAGAGGTGCTGTGAAAGTAAATCTGAAGAATTCATGTTGTTGAGGAGCACAGTAAAGGATTTCTTGATAAGTTAACAATGACAAGTTGATATTAAAAATTAACAAGCTCAACCTCAGCAAAAGATCCAGACAGTTTGCATGAAGTCAGTACTGAATGAGATGGTTGTGTCAAGTAAAACCTTCCATTTTTAGACTTGCTGATGGGATCAACGTGCATTTTATGAGGTCAGTGTGAACCCCATTTTCTACAGTTATAATCAGTGAAAAAATAAATGGCGATCTATCACACAGCATACTCATCTCTAGATTTCTTTTGAGCCGAACCAAAGACCAAAAGACAGCTCAGTCTTTGTAGAACAGACTTAAAAAGCATCATACTCGTTAGCCACTTGATAAATAATGAAAACACCACAAACTAGGGAGAGAGAAGCTGCAGTACATTTGGATTCAAGCTCACTCCATGGCCTGGCAAGGTCTCTAGATCATTATTGATTATTCAATACATTAGAGATGTTCAAATGGTATGGGTGTGTGTCATCTACATCAAGAGAACAAGCTGGTCATTTTTTATCAATTAATGCAAGATCTATTAATGAGGCCGGCGGCTCCATGCTGGGCTGCCACTGACGTACGTAAAGTTCACCTTATTGGCAGTGTTTTTTCAAACACTAATGACGCACATAACTATGCATTTACGGACTGCTTGGTGGTCAGATGCATTAGCAATGGTATTGCTCACGTGGGAGGACAACCTAAATAAGTCAAATAGAGTTTATGGGCAACCCTGTGAACAGGAAAATCTGCTGTTAAAGAAGTAGTTCACACAATCTTTTGGTATTTTTAACTCACCCTCATGTTGTTCCAAATCATTTCTTCTGCGGAACATGAAAGGTGAATATTGAAAAATATCCTGACAGCTCAGTATAATAAAAGTGAAAAGGAACTGGTGCTGCCAAGCTCTGAAAATGCACCATAAAATACCATAAATGTGGTCCATATGCTATGTTCTTTTGAAGGGCTCTAAAAGAGCTTTTTTTGTAGGGTTATTTTATTTTTTATTTAAAACAATAAAAGTCAGGGGTCCAATGTTGTTTTGGACCCTGTGACTATACAGACAAAAACAAGTGACAACTTCTGAAATATATATGTATATATATAATTATATATAATGGTGATACTACATACATTACAAACACCAAAACACACACACCCACACAGATATATATGTATATATATAAGATATATATAAATTTTTCTTGTCCACCAGGACGAAATAAAGTCATAGAGGCTTGAAACGACATGAATGTGAGCAAATGATAATGCATACATGTAAATGTAAACATGAGTGCCATGTTTTTAGAAAGCTTTAATGTTCATTACGCAATATTAATGGTCAAAGACGTCCACCTAGAGCATGTTTACATAGAAAAATAATGCAAAAACAGCACAATAGAATGCAAAATCACGTTCTGTGTGAACAACCCCTCACATTTTTAAGGAGAAAAAATATACAATAAAAATGGACTGGTAAGTGTTTCGAAACAGTGTCAGTTAGAGTCAATGTCAGACAGAGACCTTTGCATCCACTGGTTTTCTCTCCTCAGTGATGTTTAAGAGCAGTCAGTTCATGAACTGCTCCTAGCAGGCCTTTGCTTTAAGTCTCCCCTCTGAAATGTCACTTATCTGCTCTTACAAAACATATGGCCTTTAGGAGGGCACTTTTAATCATGGGCTAAATGCATTCTTGCATCAGCATTTGTGTGCTGTGGCAATACATCTATGAGGCTGCTGTTATCCATATGTACTGCACCAAAATATCTCAATCCACCATGCTGTGAGATTTATGGAAGCAAGAGTGAAATTGAGAGGATGATATGAAGACTGTTTTTCATAGACATAATTCTCTTTTGACAGAGTGCATAAATCAATAAGTGATGCACAACACAGAAACTCTCAGTAACGGTTATCTAAAGCCCAGTCAACTGAGAGACACAAGGACAAACAATTCAGTATAATATTTGTCTTCACAATTGAGCAGACATGCCACAAATCAACATCCATACAAACAGAAGGTGTTACTTTTTATGGCACATTTAAGCTCTTTATAAGATAACAAATATAATTCTGTGGCAGCACTTACTAAAACAGATATAGTGAGAAATTATTGCAATATGAAGTAACAGTTGTATGGATAAACAATTTATGTGTCTCTAAAATATAATGAATATCATTCTGCAGTCTAGACCTGTTATCTTGCCAGAAGACGAACGCTTCTTTTAGATCCTTCTTTTAGATGGGGAAGTCAAGAATTTTTCTTTCATTTGTTAGCATTGCACAATGCTTCACATTAGTTCACAGGTTCTGGTACCTTATTGAATCTCTGTCCATGTGTTTTGCTGGCAGGAGTGAACTGCTTCTCATTGCTGGAGACTTTTGCTCTTCTCTGCCTAAAAGAGTCAAGAGAGCTATCTTGAACAGGGACGTCGCTAAAATTCATGGGTCCTGGGGACAACATTTTTACATAAGAAAAAATGTTTTGTTAGTATTTTTATCTTGTTTTATCTAGTAATATACAGTATCGTTCCAAAAGGGTCAATGCAATTTTTTATGTTTTTGTCTCTTATGCTCACCAAGGCAGTATTATTTGATTAAAAAAATAAAATAAATAAATAAAGACATTAAAAATGTTATTATTTTATTTTCTATTTTATCATATTTTAAAATGTAATTTATTCCTGTGATGGCAAAGCTGAATTTTCAGCACCCATTACTTTTATTATTATCAATATAGAAAACAGACATGCTGCTTAACATTTTTGTGGAAATGGTGATGCATTTATTTCAGGATTCTTTGAGAATAGAAGTTCCAAAGAACATTTTTAATAGAAATGTTTTGTAACATTGTAAATGTCTTTACAGTCACATTTGATCAATTTGATGCATCCATGTTGAATAAAAATGTTAAATTGTACTGACCAAAATAGTTTTAATCGGTAGTGCATACATTACTATATCACATTATATTATTTATAATATATCATGTTCTGATGTTTTTACTATAAAGCAAAACAAAAATACAGACTAAAAAAAAATCTTGTCGTCTTTGATGACAACCCTAATTCTGAATAATTATTTGTTTGGAGACTGCATGACATGCTGAATGGTAATAGAAAATGTTACTATTTACTCACAGTTGTCAGTCGTCATCTGTTTATTTTTAAGCTTACACATGAGCAGTTCTGCTCTGACAGCTGAAGATGAAGAACAGGCAATTACAACAACTGCATTGCGAGAACCTGCAAGCGCATCCCCTTCGCTTGTTTTTTTGCCTGCGGTCAACATGCTTCCAACTCAATGTGGGTATTGTCAAGGGCTTGAGATGTTGCCAGGGCACCATGTCCTGTGTCTAATATGATCAGTGAACTCACTATCCCAGCTAATAACATTATGACCTGGTGACACCAATTTAGTTCCTTTAGATTGGGGCTCTTGACTACTTCATATTACACGGTCTGTTTGCCTCAGCTGCTGTGTGTGAAGATTTGTCCGTGTAGCCCCTAAAAAGAGCACTATGCTGAATAATGAGTGATTAGTCTCCAAAGCCCCTGAAAAATCGGGTTGGATTTGGACTTTTTAGACAGACTTTTGAGCCAACAAACAAACGTAGTCTGAAAAATGAGGTAAAAAATTGTTATACAGGAGGTCATCCAAGTGACAACCACGAACAGGAGAAAAGCTGTCACAAAAAGATGAAGTGGGGAATTGTAAGCTTGTGTAAGTGGACACTAAGGGACGCCATTTACAAATACCTATCGGCACAACCCGAATATCATCCACTACTATTAATATGGCACATCTGGACTCTGTCAGCATTACACAGAAATCATGTTTTTTGCATCTTATATTTCAGCTGCACACACACACAAATCCATAAAATGTAAGTTAGAGGCACACAAAAGGGTCCTCTGTGTCTGTGTTCACGCATACGAGAAAGAATAACTAATTAGATTAACTACCAAGTGGCAGAAAAATACCAAACACTATTAAAAATAAAAAAGGCTGTGTCCTGGAAGGTTATTTTTGTTTCATATCCGGCCAAAAATAATTTGATCATAAATATCCAGACATGCATTCCCTGAATTTTGTTAAGTCATGAGACATAGCCATCCATTTGAGCTAATTTATATTTACATCAAAATGATGTAAGATCGAAGTAGGGAAAGTAATTCTGTGCTTTCACCAACGATTGACTAAGCCAAACAACTTTTTGATGGATTGAGAATTTTTAACTGCATATAAATACTGCCATCATTGTTTCCCTTGTCGTCTTGTTCTGTTTATTTATTGTTAACACATTTCTGAAACTCTTGGCAATATACTACGAATTCATGTTTTTAATTTGCTGCTGTTACTTTTGCTAACAGGCAGCGCTGGAAAAATACACTACCTTCTCTTGCAATATCATTAGAAAGACAGCTTTTACAATACAAAATGTCCATGAATGACCAGAAAAAAAAACATGTTTCTTATGAAAACATGTTTCTCAGTTGCTAAAAAAGTCAGTGGCTCTAACCAAAGAAATATAAACCACTGAGTTCTCTCACACTTTGATGCTTTGAAATCAAATGTCACACCCTTATAATATACTGCAGTATAAATAAGACTGAAAGATCATTAGCATATGCCACACATGCCCTGAAGACACACACGGATGTAATACAACAATGCAAGGTGCAATTAAATTTTTTTTTATATGTCTGTAATGTAAGACATGAGAAACAGTAGAGCTGCCAGCCTCTTTAGGCCTGTGCATTTCACAGCCTTCGTAACGCACATCTACACTCTTAAAAATAAAGGTGCTTCAAAAGGTTCTTCAAGCGATGCCATAGAAGAACCATTTTTGGTTCCACAAAGAACCATTCAGTCAAAGGTTCTTTAAAGAACCATCTCTTTCTTACCTTTTTATAATCTGAAGAACCTTCTTTCGCCATAAAGAACCTTTTGTGAAACAGAAAGGTTCTTCAGATATTAAAGGTTACTTATGGAACCATTTAGACAAAAAGGTTCTTCTATGGCATCGTGAAGCACCTTTATTTTTAAGAGTGTAGGCCTATTGGAGAAAATGTGCATCTGTGTTTAAATCATTTTCAATTTTAATAAAAGCAAAAATCTTTTAAAAACAAAACCAAAATGTTTCTGGCAAACAAGTAAATGGAGTCAGCTTTCCATCAGCAATTTGTAGTCGCATCAAGTCTGAAACGACACAAATGGGTCTGGACAAAAACTAATTTGGATTAATAGGATCTCACGGTTGGCGATCCAGTTGAGATGTTGTGTTGTCTACAGGAGCCGTAGTGAAACTCAGTGCCCCCTGCCTGTGATATAATGCAGACCAGATGTCAGCTGAACCGTGTGACTAGTATTAGCAGCGCTCACAGGAGGCTTCATTGTCTTTCACTGGCAAGCAAAAAGACAGCATTCCTGAAGGAGCAAACAAGAGCCTAACCGGCAACTAACGCCTTTTCCCGTTCTTTCGCATTTTACTTTAGTTTTATTGAATTCCTTAATGACATTTAAACACCAAGATGAGGAGGACACTGCAAGAACAACAAAAACAAAAGTGCTCTGTCCACATACAAAACACCAGGCCTTCCCGGACACAAGTCTCTATGACATTGTTGTCTTGACATATTTTCTGAGGATGAAATTTAACAGTTCCTGTTCCTTAATGATTCTTTTAAATAAATATTTGCAAAACAGATTTTAAATTTTAATAACAGTCTAAATGTAAAACAACAAAAATGTGGTAATACATTACATTCATTCATTTGTATAAAATACCACTGACAAAACTCATCATTTCTGTAAATACATACTGTAAAATTAACAGTCAGTAACTACACTGATTTAGGTCTCACGGGCCCTACAACGTAACATACTAGGCTATCATTTCATGGTTCAAGGAGTTGAATATGATTAAATTAATGACTTGCGGTTGCGGTTCAGTAAGTGAGATTAACTGAGAAACTGCTCCAAATGATTCCTAAATGTTCGTGATTCACAAAAACAAATCAGCTCACAAGATCCTCACTGGTCATGCTTTTTTAAAATAACTAAAAACAATCGGCTCGAGGATCGGACTTCACTGATCACGCTGAAGAGTGCAGGGAACATTTTCAGAGAAGATGAGTACGATTTTGCATGCCAAAGAACAGGTAATGTAACTGAATGCCTTGAATATGGAGAATATTGGTTCCCACACTAGTCTCAAGGTTTTTTTTTTCACTTATATTATCATCCACCATTAAAAACCATTTAGTTACTTAGAAAGAATGGAAAGATATCACGTATCAATAAGCCACATGATTCAAGGTGTCACTACAAACAGTGCAGGAAAGATTACGCACACTTTAAGAAAAAAGGTAGGGTTTTAGTATTTTTCTGCCAGGACATTATCCGTTAAGTTTAAAGACATTTTCTTTCAACCCTAAAGCACAATGTGCAATTTAAAACACAGGCAAAACACTTGTGAAAAATCAGTACAGAAATTGTAACAGTACATTGAATCTTTTATGTTTTATGGACTTTTCTTGGAGCTTCATTAAGTTTAATACTAAAGGCCCCAAAATAATTTAACCAAAATTAACGGGTGTAAAATCAATTTGAAGCAAATTCAGCCAAAATTAAGGCGTGTTTGGAGTATGGAGTATGTTAGCCAGTGTGAACTTTCCAGAAACTTGGAAAGAAAGAAAAAACATGGCAACTTTAACACACCGGCTGTTAAAGACCTTCAGGTGTTTGTTCTGGGAATCTACCATTTTATATGGAAGTCTTTTCAGGTTCATTTCTTTACACAATCTGTTGAAGTTAGATGCAAATAAAAAAGTACTGAAGGGTAAGATCTACAAGCTCTAAAGGGAGAATGTAGCTTTAAGACCAAGCAGTGACCACAGCTTTCCATCATATTTCCATAGACATTCAGGTCAGTCAGAGTTGATGAAAGAATAAATATCCCTTTGTTTTTATTTGCCCAAAGTCATTTGTGTGGTACTTTAATTTCAGTATATTGAAGAGTGTACAGTGTTTGTTTCCCATTATGCAATATTTTGAATGGTACAGACATAAGTGGAGCATGTTGCTCATGCCTCTCTGACTCATCTCAGTATGAGATGAAAGAAATATAAGCAACCTTTAAAAGGTTCTTTGTGATTCCCCACAACTATCAGTGCAATTAAAAGAAGCTCAAAGCTAATATTTATGTTAAGGAATTTGCTCTTTTTTTCGTCAGTTTTGATCATAAGCTCTATTTGGACAGCAATTGTTTGTCAGAGTGACATTTGTAAAACGAACCTGATTAGTTATAAAACATTTTGGAATAAGAACAGATGCAATTCATTTTATATATAGATAGTATAGTTGTGTATTGATGCTTTTATATATCAATATAATATTATATATATTATAGTATTACAGTGGGTACGGAAAGTATTCAGACCCCCTTAAATTTTTCACTCTTTGTTATATTGCAGCCATTTGCTAAAATCATTTAAGTTAATTTTTTTTCCTCATTAATGTACACAGAGCACACCATATTGACAGAAAAACACAGAAATGTTGACATTTTGCAGATTTATTAAAAAAGAAAGACTGAAATACCACATGGTCCTAAGTATTCAGACCCTTGCTGTGACACTCATATATTGAACTCAGGTGCTGTCCAGTTCTTCTGATCATCCTTGAGATGGTTCTCCACCTTCATTTGAGTCCAGCTGTGTCTGATTATACTGATTGGACTTGATTAGGAAAGCCACACCTGTCTATATAAGACCTTACAGCTCACAGTGCATGTCAGAGCAAATGAGAATCATGAGGTCAAAGGAACTGCCTGAAGAGCTCAGAGACAGAATTGGGCAAGGCACAGATCTGGCCAAGGTTAAAAAAAAATTCTGCTGCACTTAAGGTTCCTAAGAGCACAGTGGCCTCCATAATCCCTAAATGGAAGATGTTTGGGACGACCAGAACACTTCCTAGAGCTGGCCGTCCGGCCAAACTGAGCTATCGGGGGAGAGAGCCCTTGGTGAGAGAGGGTAAAGAAGAACCCAAAGATCTCTGTGGCTGAGCTCCAGAGATGCAGTCGGAGATGGGAGAAAGTTGTAGAAAGTCAACCATCACTGCAGCCCTCCACTAGTCGGGGCTTTATGGCAGAGTGGCCCGACGGAAGGCCTCTCCTCAGTTGCAAGACACAATGAAAGCCGAATGGGTTGCTAAAACACCGAAGGGACTCCAAGATGGTGAAAATAAGATCTATGGTTGATGAGACCAGAAGAACTTTTGGCCTTAATTCTAAGCGTATGTGTGGAGAAAACCAGGCACTGCTGATCACTTGTCCAATACAGTCCCAACAGTGAAGTTTGGTGGTGGCAGCATCATGCTGTGGGTTGTTTTTCAGCTGCAGGGACAGGACGACTGGTTGCAATCGAGGGAAAGATGAATGTACAAGTACAGGGATATCCTGGACGAAAACCTTCTCCAGAGTGCTCAGGACCTCAGACTGGGCTGAAGGTTTACCTTCCAACAAGACAATGACCCTAAGCACACAACTAAAATAACGAAGGAGTGGCTTCACAACAAATCTGTGACTGTTCTTGAACGGCCCAGCCAGAGCCCTGACTTAAACCCAATTGAGCATCTCTGGAGAGACCTAAAAATGGCTGTCCACCAACGTTTACCATCCAACCTGACAGAACTGGAGAGGATCTGCAAGGAGGAAGGGCAGAGGATCCCCAAATCCAGGTGTGAAAAACCTGTTGCATCTTTCCCAAAAAGACTCATGGCTGTATTAGATCAAAAGGGTGCTTCTACTAAATACTGAGCAAAGGGTCTAAATACTTAGGACCATGTGATAAAGACCATGTCTTTTTTAATAAATCTGCAAAAATGACAACAATTCTGTGTTTTTCTGTCAATATAGGGTGCTGTGTATACATTAATGAGGAAAAAAAAATTAACTTAAATGATTTTAGCAAATGGCTGCAATATAACAAAGAGTGAAAAATTTAAGGGGGTCTGAATACTTTCCGTACCCACTGTATATATATAAAATGTTATCACATACTTTTGCTGCAATTTTAATCGACTATTTCAATAGTGTATGCCCCATTTTGGCTCCGCTTTGTTATCTTAAGCGCTCCCAATAAATGTGGTACAGAGGCGGCTCAACTATTAGTGTAAATAATTTAAAACATTTCTGTCACAAAAGACTCCATTGTTACAAAAATACACTCATTACCATGCAAAGCAACCGTACAGCACTTAGCAGTGGTCAAAAAAGATTTCCAAAACGAGTTTTGGATTAATTCTTGTTTTTAAACTCAGGATTTAAATTACCACACGACCCTGGTGTTTGTCCAAAAACAGTATAATTTGGCTGGGAATTTTGTGGATGGAGGGAGGGAAAAACCCTGACATTTCAGATTCGGGTGGAAATAAAATAACTGACTAACCCCCTTTAAAATATGGAATTATTTTAAGTCCTCGTGTCAAATAACTACTATCCGGACTAGGGCTGTCAAAAAAAAATTTGAATTTCGAATATTCGTCGAATTTAAAATAAAAATCCACATTCGAATGCAACGTTTTTGCATTCGAATTTTAGGTGTGCGTCAGACAGCCTTATCAGTGGCGCACGAGATGCGATGATGATGTAAGTGTCGTTGCATTATAATGTTTTTGTTAGCCTATCCAGTTGAAGCCACTAGATGTGGCGCTGCTGCGTTGTTCATTAAAAATATTGCAGAAAAAGTGCACATCAATGCAGAGAAGATCTTGTTTACGTCAAAACTGAAACCAAGCCATTCACACAGAACACATATTTCACACATTTTTTAGAGGGACATCTATCAATGTTGCTCTCGCATCTCGCACAAAAGAGCTGCATGTTTAGAAAGCCATGTAAAATTAATGTAGGTTTAACTTAAAAAAACAAAAACAAAAAATGTCTCAAGACTTTATGGCGGTTTTTTCCCCATCCCACTGCAACTCATGTTTTTAAATGAAAAATGTACTGTGTGTGATTGGCTTTCGGCCCTTTGTATTAAACTATGCATACATACATGATGCTGTTTTGTTTTTAGTTGTTTAAGCAACTTTATTAATTATATATGGTTTTTAAACATTATACACTTTTTTTTCACAGATAGTCATGTTATCTTACTGAATAAACATGCATTAGTAATATTTTGTTCTATGCGCCCTCAGAAGAGAAGCCAAACAAATTTCTTCACCCTAACTGAAATTATGCACTTTAAGGGGGTCCTATTATGCTCTTTTACAAAGTTGATTTTGTTTTGGGGGTGTACTAGACAGGTGTACAGGTTCTCATGCTAGGTTGTTTGAAAAACACATTATTCTTCACATATTTTACATTATTACAACACATCTCTCCCCAGTCTGGCATGAACGGCTCGCATAGTTCCTGTATCAAATGAAGGCCCACTTTCTGAAATACGAAATGTGTTGTGATTGTTTAGCTGGGCCAGTGTGTGTTGTGATTGGCACCACTCGGCGCCTGGTCGGGAAATCCCCCTTACCATAGCTGCCTGCTAGCTTCAGTGTAAATATTGTCAAAATCAAATCAATTTGAACGCAATTTAAACCCGGATGATTGTAATCACTCTAAGTTCGTCTGCCTTGGGGAAATTAGCGTGTCTCCGACATTGTGATAACACTCGTTGCCTTCTCTAGTGCAGCTCAACCAGGTCTCGTCCCATTCGTGATATCACAAATCCCGGAAAATATGCGTTGTAGTCCAAACGAGTCGTTCGTTGTAGTTTTTGAAAAGTGATTTCTGTTAAATAAAATATCTCCTTTTGAAGTGGACTTTGAACTTTGTAACTTTGCAGATCTTTTTTATGCTCAAACAGCAACATTACAGACTAACTAAAGTTGAAAAAGCATAATAGCACCCCTTTAAATTTGAATATAATTCGAATTTTGATAATATTTAAGTACAAAATTCGAATTTAGTTTTTCAGCCATTGACAGCCCTAATCAGAGATAGAGAAATCTTTTTTAAAAAAATTATAAAAATAAACATAAATCTAAAAGAAAAAAGTAACCACACCATACCAATGAGAACCAAAAAATTTATTTTAAGTCTATAGTTGCCATTTGTTCCTAACAGGTCAAAAATCACAGATATTTTACAAATCACATAGGTAGCTGTGGGACCAGGATTTTTCCTTTTTCACCTTTCTCCGCCCTTTACTTCTGTTCCCACAATGCTTTCCAACCTGCGGGCACGAATGGGTGGCAGCTGTTCATAGGTGCTGAAGCCCAGCTCTGAATTCTGCTGGGGCAGACGAAAAAGAAGCAGGTGGTTCTTTAATACCTGGAGAAACAAAGAAACCAGACATGTCACTGAAAGATACACAAAACCAGGAAAGGTGAGAACATCAAGAGAGATATATAGTGGAGAAAAAGCAGATCCAGGAAATGGAATGTCTTTTTAAGGTAGAGGCGAGTGCCTGATGGTACCTCATCTGTCAGGTAGTAGGTCTTTCTCAGCAGGCTCCGACGTGCCGCCTCCTTCTCCTACACAGTGTGTAAGTCAAGTCAGTCATAACTCACAGCACAACAAAATAAGACAACTAAGAGACCATCGATCACACTTGCTTCACTTTTCAGACATATTTCAAACCCAACCACTCGACATGGGATTGTGTGACAGAGTGCTTACTTTCATAAATTATAGTTTCCCCTGGAAAAAAGCCTCAAATGTCACCTAGACTATAGTATCGTATACTGTATCAGGAGACCAAACACACCAGTGAATTTGCATTAAGTGCATTTGCTCTGTTGTATTGTATAACCTAAATTTTTGGCATTTTCCTCACATTATACAATTATATTGCTTCAGTATAATTGGAATGTAATGCACAAATCATACTGACTACTTTTATTTTTGGAGCTTAACAGCCTCTGGTTACCATCTACTTTTATTATATGGAAAGAGCAGCTTGAACATTCCTGCTAAATGTCTCCTTTTGTGCTCCATATAAGAAAGTAAGTCATGGATTTTTAACAACATGAGGGTGACTAAATGATGACTGAATTTTCATTTAAGGTTTCATTTGATGTCCTGATGCTCATCCTTAAAGGAGTTTATGCTTTTTTGTTACACTGTTCTTGTTTGGTGCTGTTAATGTTAACAAAAACTATTAAAAGAAATATTTCAAAATACTATGCTGGAATAAAATATAAATATTAGAAGTAAAACAAACTAAAATTAGCAATTTTGCCTTGGCAAGTAACTGCAATACATTAATTAAAATACAATAATTTGAAGTGCTAAAATTAGAAAAACTGAAATAAAAAATAAAGTTAAACAGAAATGTAAAAAAAATGGCAAAAGCACATTACAAAATTACGAAAACTGAATTGGAGGCGCTAAAAAAAAAACATCTTAAAACTTCAAATGAAAACTGAAAATATAAAAATAAAAACAAATTTAAAATATTAATAAAAACTATAATAGCATATAAATAATACTAAAATAACATGGTCTTGTTGCACAGGTAATTTACCTCTGCTACTTCATCCTGGGAGAAGAAAAACGCATTTAGGTGGGCAACAGTCACCACATAAAGTACAGGACACCAGTTCCTCTTCAGAGCTCCTGTTACTAGTGCTCGAAAATACAGCCGCAACAGAGGCAGCGAGTCCTCCATGGGGCACGTGAACTTCTCCAGTGGAATAGGCAGCTTTAAAGGACAAACAAATCAAATTTCAGATGGAGACCGCTTTAATTGGTTTGCAATAAAAATGTACATTTAAGCAGCAAACCAAAATCAAAATAACTTCCCCTCCGCCTCGTAACTACAACTCTTCTCTGATGACATTTGTAATAATCCCTCCACTCCAGCAACCTGGCATGGATCAACTATGAGATTTTTTTTTTTTTTTTTTTTTTTTTTTTTTTTTTTTTTTTTACAGCAATAGCAAAAACGACCATCAATTTTCGAGCAAATCAAAATCCCGCCATGTTTTTTCATTCAAGGAAAGTCGATCACACTTACCATTTCATGCCGACTTCAATATACAAAAAAAATAGTTCTGTGATTATTTTTTGGGATGATGCAAATTAATTGTCGACTCCTAAATCAATTATTGCAACAGAGAGTTTGTACTTGAACTGAAACTCTTAATGGCATTTTTGCTATAGTATAAATCACAGAAACTACTAAAGCATCTGTAAAGGGATAGTTCATCCCAAAATTAAAATTGTCATAATTTACTTCATGTTATTCCAAACCCATACGACAAACCTCATTGGTTCTCATGCGTCAAGCAAGCAGTTTTAACTTATGTTTACCATATTTGATGTGCTCTATGTATGTGTGTTGAGTTGACCAATGTTAATATGTGAATAAAGGCCTACATTATATCTGCTTTAAGCAAACGTATCTGTTCAGAAGCTTTAGAATAAGCCTCTCGATTCATATGGATTACTTTTATGATCTCTTTATGAACTTAAAGAATCAAAGTTTTGGTGCAATGTACTTCCGTTTTTGGTAAACAATCCCTTTTACACTCTCAAGTTCATGTAAGGATTGGTAGTCTGACTACTGACTACTATTTTAGGAATGTTAATGGAAAAAAAGTGCATCAAAATCTTGGTGATATTCACAATGTTGCCAAATTTTATATTGGCAGCAAAACAACAATAAATTGTGACTATACACCATACTAATTTCATGCATCCCAAACTAGTAAGATCTCAGTGAACTAAATTAAACTTTCCCCACTCAAATCATCTGATGACCATGTGAACTGCACTTCATAGCTGAAATCTCAGTCTGAATGGGATCACAGCTCCAAATGGCCATAGTTGCAAAGACAAAACTACAGTAATATTTCCATCATGCCTCATCTGTGCATAGGACACCTGACTAGAAGAAACCCCTTACCTGCTGTAGAGAGACCCCCAGGGATCGCAACATTCCCACATGTTCTCCAAAAACAGCCAGTCTCATGGTGACACTGTAGCGCCGCTGTAGAGGCAAAAGCATGAAGCAGCCAAAGAGCGGGTCACCGAATGACACAGCCTCATACTGCGCCAGCAGAGCCGAGTATAGGTCATGAAAGGAAGCCAGGCCTGGTGGAGGTGAGCCCAGATCCAGTGCCTCAAGCTGGGCTGGCCGTGTTAGTCCGCGAAAAAGCGCCCAAGTAAGCTCTTGCACAGGCCGTTCCAGGAAGAGGTCACTGGAGCACAGAAAGACACAAGCTAGCCGGGCTAACTTAGCCACTGGTGGCACCGCCGTGAGTGCCTGCTCCCTCCAACTCTCCAAAACAAGCAGCCATTGAAGGCAGTGAGTGACTGACTGCACTGACCCCTCTGGAAGAGACTCGACCTGCTGCTCACCACCAGCTCCCATTCGCTCATAGAGACTTATGAGCGGTAAGAAGGGCCAATCAGAAGGCAGGGAGGGGCCGGTAAGTTCAGGCAGGAGATGAGAGCTGACAAAAGGGGTTCGACCAAGGTATCGGTCACGGGATGAAAGGACAGAGGATTCCAAGTGTGCAAGGTGGGTGAGGTAACAACCACGGATGGAGGGCAAATGATGAAGAGCGTCACGCAGCAGAGCACCAACAGCAGGTGAAGTCCTGTCTTTAAGCTGCAACTCAGCCAATGCAGCCACCTCTGTTTCACCATGAACACCTTCCCTGACAAGAAAAAAAATGAAATATTAGTATACAATAGTTCATATTACAGCAGTAAAAAAAAAAATCCCCAAGACAACAATATAATTATCATAAACATAAAGGTACATCCTTCCTATGCTTAAATTGTGATAAAGGAAAAATTATTTTAACAAACATGCACTACCTAAGCTTGGGATCGGTAAGATTTTGCTCACTAGGGCTATATTTATTACATTAAAAATACAGTAAAACAGTAATATTGTGAAATGTTATTGCAACTTAAAATAACTATTTTATTTTAAAATGTAATTTATTCCTATAATGGCAAAGCTGAATTTTCAGCAGCCATTACTGCAGTCTTCAGTGTCACATGATACCTCAGAAACCATTCTAATCGGCTGATTTAGTGCTCAAGAAACATTTCTTCTTATCAATTTTGAAAAAAATTCTGCTTAATATTTTTGGATTAATAGAAAGATTTTTCTATAGCAAAGATTTGGAATAGAAATCTATTGTAACCATTAGAAATGTCTTTACATACCACAAACAAACAGATAGACATAATAAAATACCGTAGATAAATTAAAAAAACGTACACACATTTAACAATACTAGAAAAACAAACAAAAAAAAAACAGAAACAACTGTCCATGAAAAGATCCGCTACATCTTATCTGAAATATGCAGTTTGCTGCTCTCTTGTGAGTATGATGTGAAACTACAGCTTGATAAAGCTGGGATTTTAGAATGAACGTTTTTTTTATTAACCATAAATGCATTTATAGCATGTTTGAAACTCTTATTTAAATAATACTTGAAGATCAACATCTGAACAAAAACAGTATACAATCAGAACATGATGAACACAAATATGAGGGCAAATCTAAATACCCAGCCAAGACCTGAGCACATTTTAGACAGGAGACCATTAGTGTGATTAACCTCTCCCTATCAGTTTCAGCTTTTATCTCTGTGCAATTAACAAAAAATGTCCTCATGGAATATGTCTGATGAGGGTCAAGAATATTAATACTATTAACCACTGTATCAAAGCAACATAAAAGACATGGACAATTATATGAAACCGAGATCTATCAAATAAAATTGCCTCCTAGAGACCCTCTGATCTAAAGGCATTTAAACAAGCTCTTACTATTAGTTGTTGTTGTTGTTGTTTTTTTGCTTAGATTGAAATCAAAGAATTGTGACATTTGTAATGACAATTACCATAAGTAACAAAAATATGAAAGTGGCTCAAAAAAGTTGGAAAGGATTTCACTGCATTTGAAAAAAAGGAAGCATCCACTAACAAATTATGCACTATCCAAAAGTCTGTTTTTTTTTTCATTTATTTTAAACAACTGATGTCAAGGTGACTTATAGAGGATGTATAAAGTCTAGCTTATAGGGGTGTAACGGTACACAGAAGTCACAGTTCAGTATGTACCTCGGTTTTGGGGTCATGGTTCGATACAAGTTCTGTAGAACAGGAAATTAATTTTGATATTATTATTATAAATATTAACAGACAGTAGTGCTACATACATGTAGCATGAGCAGTTGTTTTTGATTTTTGAATTAGATTGTATAATTTCAAGTAAAATCAGAATGGTCTGACTTCAGATTTGTGAAATTATGCTACATAAGAAACCTGCACAAAACAAAAACAGCAGACACACTGAATGGCTGCACCTCCGGAGGTCACATTTGAAGGCTGCATACGTCAATGAAAAGCTAATGAAAATGCAAATTAAATCTCTGACCGCAGGTGTTGCTTATGGAACAGCAGCGATATAGAGCTTCCTTGGTTTCCTCTGTAAATAAAGCAGCTGCGCTTATAAAAAATACTTTAATATGCATTATATGGAAGTAAGAGGAAAAGAAAATGCCATCGAAACATTTCTGAAGATGGTCAGTTCCTCTCAGAGATACATTCATATAAACCTCCACATATGTGTCTCCAGATTTCGTTTTCTAGCTCTGCGAACAGTGAAGCCTGTCTGCCTGGGACAGTTTATTTTTCATCTTTTTACAGACCATAAAAAGTCCACACAATTATTCATTGTTTGGTGAAAGACTGTCTATGCTAGTTGTTTTGTGTGCAATTCTGGAATAGAGATCGGCCAAAATAAAATTAAAAACCAGTTAGGATTTATAGGCGGTCGACCGGTGCATCTCTAGAACCGAAACTTTCCCACTGCTGATTGAAAACAAGCAGGCGGTTCTTCGAGCCCTTGCGTGCCTTCTAGACTCGCTGTTCTTGTTTTGGGTTAGTGCGTAGATCGTCTCTTCTTCTGCTCTTTCCTGTTGTGACGGTTAGCATTGCATTACCACACTTTTGGATTGACCGCCTATGACTGATGGTATTCATCGTCTGACTGCATGAACCGAACCGTGATGTCCGTACTGTGACGGTTCGGGAAGAATACATGTACTGTTACACCCCTACAACCTTATGTGTCTGGGGCCACTATATAACAAAATGTGAATATTTTGTGTGACTGAAGTCATTGTGATCATACAATGTCTGGGTTCCCACTCTTTTTCAGTGAACATTTTCCAGGACTTCGAGGAATTTTCCAGTATATTTTTAATTGAATTACGGCGAGAATAAAAGACAAGGATCACGCCCTAAAGTAACACATATTCCTCTCTCCAGAAGTCTTTAAAAACATACAGTTTATGGCCATGACTTAACTATAAAATCAGCTCTTTAATATGAGCTCTTAATTATACATTACAACAAATGATTTTCAGTACCAAAAATGTTTGATTATTATTATTAAGCATTTAATTTTATTTAACTATTTGAAAATAAAAATAAATTAATTCAGTTCATTATTAATGCTAATAATAATATTAAAGTAAATACCATTTTAAAATATCGTCAGGTTTACTTTGAATATTTTTCAATTAAGTATTGCTTTAAAAGAGTGAAAAATGAGTGGATTCTGACTAACTGAAACACCTCTGATTGGCCATTGCATATCACTGTTCAGGTAAAGCAATATAAAAATATGCACGGAAGTCGTCTATCAGCAAGTACTGAATTGAGTCTGTATTTGGTACTACCAGTTGTTACGTTTTTAAAATTTCAGTATCAACACAATACAGAAGTACTAATAGTCTACTTTTGACAATAATCAAAATTATTAGTTAACAAGTTACTGAATTAGTGAATTACAGAAATACTTCTTAAAGTTGACCACTGGATAGAACGTTGGGAAACAATGTTCACACTGTCAAAAGTCAGTAGTGATGCACCAATCTTGATTTTTCATGGCCGATTCTGATTTTTTTGTGACATCAGTGGTTCAACCGTAATTTTATGAAGCTACGATAATACTTTTTGTGTGCAAAGAAAACAAAAAATAATGACTTTATTGAAAAATGTCTTCTCTTCCGTGCCAGTCTTTGACTTGCATTCATCGGATTGAAAATAAGGCGCAGCGCATCCGGTTTCTATGTCAGAACGCCGGCTCCATCGTCAGCATCATCACACGCATGCGGCGTTGTACTCTCATGAACAGGGGCAGGCTTGGTCGGATTTATGGACGTTTGAATGTTTTCTACTACTAACATTAATTGTTTCGGGCCAGTGGTAAACTGTTCATTCTTGGCTAAAGGAAATCACAATTACATTTTTATAATAATAATTTTCCAGGACATGTTATATTTTCTCTCATTTTCCATGTGTTTTCCAGGACTGGAACATAAGACATCAATTTTCCAGGTTCTCCAGGACCCATGGGCGCCCTGAATTTATGAGAGAAATGAGAGCTGTACGCCAAACATCAGAGACTTACGGAAGGAGGCTGTGACTGAAGGTCATGACAGACATGAGTTCATGTGCCAGATATTCACTGCCAGGCAGCAGCCAGGACACTAAAGCCAGCAAAACTTGGTGGAACAAGGCGGCATGTTTGGCCACCTCTGGGTCAACTGGAACCTAAAAAGAATTAAGTCACAATAAAATTCAGGCATTACAATTCATTAACTAACAGAATGCTTTTCAAATAAAACAGCATATTTGAGACTTATATTTTTTATTCAAGCTTAGTTCATGTTAATTTATGATTCATTAACGCAAAGAAATTAAATATTTTATGTTCTAATTAAAAATATACTCTAAATATGTTATATGTACATAGTGTATCTATAATGTATTAGAATTAAATAATATATTTAATATAAGTATAGATTATTGTTAGTTAATAAATAAATTAATAATTACAGTTGTAATGTACATTTATATTTATATATATATATATATAATATATATATCTATGTGTGTGTGTGTGTGTGTGTGTGTATGTGATATTGTATCGTGTAGGTGTAGGTGTAGGTGTATGGGTATGTGTGTGTGTGTACATAAAATGTATGCAAATTTGTTAAATGCAGAGGTTGCAGTTACCAGCTTATGAGCCAGTCTGAGCAGCAGATACAGCAGGTGGTGCTCATGGTGTAAAATCCAGGCACTCATTTGAGAAACAGAGGGCATGGCTCCGATACAAGACCGCAGATAACTCAGCACAGAGTCCGAGAGAATGAGATGACTGAACTGATGAGAGACAAAGAAAGAAATTTACCACCAAGTATATGCCAGCATTTTCCACATTTATCATCAAAATGAATTTACCTTCTTTATTAAGCCTTTGTGGATGGAGGTGATGGTGTTCAGCAGGTATAGGAGGGCAGTAGGGAGAGACAGAGGGGAGTTGGGCCCTGCCATTGTACTGGAGGTCTTCAGCCTCGAGCAGCCCAGGCTTGGCAGACTGGGGACGACCTCCCCACCAGCTGCACTCAGCCCAGGGTTACAGATCATAGAGCTGGACCTGCAGCAGAAGAGAACATAATCACTATTATGTTCCAACTAAACTTCTAACAAAATCATTGTCACCTCCAATATAATTCAGGAAATATATTTTACTTGATTTACAAGTAAACACTTAAAAGAAAAGTCAGATTGTAGCAATTTTATTGTGCAAGTACACTGTAACACCATTATCATTTTATATAAATATCTCACTACAATTATTATTTTATTAATATTACATTTATTTTATTGTTGTATTAATACATTATATTGATATTCACTCCACCTGAAGCTGCTGGTTATATTTCGCATAGCCTGATGGGATATCAGTGGCAGAAGCACGTCTGAAGTTAGTGATTCAAGTTCCTGTAGACACTGTACTGGCTGGAAAGAGCTCTGACAAAAGAATCAGATCAGATCATTCACATCACATATGCAAAGGATGGTAATTATTTAAGTATCTGTCATTTGTAGGCCCATTTGCACTAAAAGCTTCAGTTACCACAACTACATTTTGATAGAATGGGATAAATATATCAGAGAAAAAGTAGCAAGGCTGTAAATGGCACTCAATTTCTACTAACAGTGTAAAAAGCATAAAAATGCATACATTATCAGCAGCTATTTTGTGCAGACAGCATTATCATGCCATGAGGGATCTGACCGAATACACTGAATAATGTGGAATCATCTTTTGTATTTTGGTGTTTATCGCACCAGAAGCTTTGATGAAGGGCAGTTTGGCTCTAAAAGAAGCCACTGATTTGATTATCCACTTTGATTCTAGATTCTTGAGAGTTGAGCTCCTAATGTCCTATCAAACCATTCATGCATTTATTGCTAAACTTCTCAAGGCATTTATAATGTAAACTGTGTATTTAAACGTGGCTAAATATAAACTTCAGGTGTTCCACATGAACAATCTGTTTTTAAAATAAGCTTGTTTAAGGAGGCTTGGTGTGACACTGGCTTTGAGTCTTATTTCTTTCTTATAAATACCTACTTGCACACAGAGCTGTGAATAATACGCCTCAATGTAGAGCAGGTAGGATGGAAGCAGAATTCGAGCACTTGACATTTGAGCCGGGCCATCGAGTGCTCTCACACAGCCCTTGAGAGAACTAATGACAGTAGGCTGGAGACCCATCACATGACTCCACACAACCGGAGGAGGTGGAGGACATTCTGTACCCTGAGCACTGTCAATACACAGAGCGAAAAAGCTCAAGGCCATATCCAAAATGTATAGCACACAAATGAAACTGCAATATTATTATTAATAAAGCAAGTCATAAATTATGGTGGTACATATTTCACTTAAAGGCACAATATGTAATTTTCGCCATTAGAGGGAGCGTATTCAAAATAAACAAAGGCGTAGTTTGATAACGCTGTGACTGAGTGTGGAATCATGAGAGTTATCGTCTTCATCCCCACAGCCGAAGCAAATCCAACGGGACTCCAACGAGGCAGAAATCATGTTCATGGATGAGCTAATGATTTATTAACGTAGTAGAATGAAGCAGGGTGAGGCTGAAAGCCTTCGAAGCGAAACGAGGCCGCTGAACACCCCGGGGGGGGGAGCATGACACACGGTCGAAAGCAGCGGAGCTTTTATTGATGCCACAGTCGCACCGCTCCCACTCATTCCGGTCATGCGTATGTGGGGGGAAAAAAGCTGTTTTATCATACTAGATACATTTGAAAGTTCTGTTATAATGCTACTCTGTGCGGTCGTCACCGGTCTATTAAAACGCACAACATATTAAAGCGTCTTTGGTGTTTCCATATTTTCTACAAAACAAAAACAGAAATCGAGGGGTTATGACTTCATTGGCAGGCGACACAATGACACTATGGACACGCTCCGTGTCACTAGTTAAAATTTCTCTGGATTTAAATATTCTTCAAAACATTTGGGATAATGTAAGTACACAAGTCATCAAAATATATAACACTGTTCTAGTGGTTTTTGGAAATAAAAAAAAAAAAAATCTTACATATTGTGCCTTTAAAACACTCTTAACAGCTGTCAATCCTACCAAGTGTTTCAAGGTTCCTGACAAACTGTAAAATCTAATCAAACAGAAAACAGTTCAAAAGCTCTTTCTAATTATATCTTTAAGGAATCCATGAAATCACTTAATTAGTACACTTTCCTTTTCTGGTGTTCTGGTGACATTTACCATTGAAACAGGAAGTACTAGCAGGATGTATGAAATAGCTAAATATAAGAAAGGATATTATCTATATGAACTCATTTTAATAAATAACTAATTATAATAATTGTATTAAATATGATGAATACATATCAGTTTCACTAGTATTGTGATGTATTGTAAAAGACCAGTCAGTGAATTGCCCTCTAAACAGTTTTAATATTATTATAAATTAAACATTATAATCATATTAATAATAATAATAAATATGATAACACATTTATATTTTTGCAAAAGATTTCTATTTTGAACTTTTTTAATCATGAAATACCGAAAAAAATTACAAAATAAAACAGAAAATATTAAACAGCACAACTGTTTTCAACTGATAATAATAAGAAATGTGTCTTGAGCAGCAAATCAACATATTAGAATGATTTTGGAAGAATCATGTGACACTAAAGACGGAGTAATGATGCTGAAAATTCAACTTTAATATCCCATGAATAAACTACAATTTAAAATATATTACAATAGAAAGGGTATTTAGAATTTAAAAGTTTTTACTGTATTTTTTATCAAATAAATGCAGTGAAAATAAGAGACTTCTGTCAAAACCAGTAGTGGTACTGTATATTAATAGTTTTTAATTATTTCTCAAATTATCAAAAGTAGCAATCAAATACATACACTCTATTAACATGTTAAAAATAATTAAAGTTATTTTTTATTTATGTAATGTGCAATTGTTCAGACATTTGCATATGGTTTGCTAAAATGACCACATCGTAGAAGTGTAGTCTCACCTGACTAAGTCTCTCTGCAGTTCTTCATGGCACCCTGCCGTTTGAGTGACCCGAGTCAGCAGCACGAGCAGAGCCTTGATTCGGTCCAGCTCCAGAAACAGCACAGCCTCAGATGAAGCACACAGCCGGTTCCCAGCCTGCAACCTTTTCACCAGCACAGGATACAGGTCCCTGAAATGAAGGAAACACTCACCGTCACTACAATCAGATGCTTTGAATACATTCCCAAACATCTGCATATACATCACTGTATAGTCACAATTCACACTGTATTTTAACAACCACAGCTTATAGTCATAATTTGAAAGGGAAGTGACTGGTCATCCTCACGTGTACAGATTGCAAGCCTGTCCGTAGCTGGCAGCCACTGCGAACAGCCTCAGCGCCTCTGTACTGCAGCGAAGAGCTTCACCTGCTTCCAGCAACATCTCTGATGGTTCCACAACCACAAAACGTGACAAGAGCTCCTTCCCTCCCAAAGAGTTTAGCTAAGAAGCACAGACCGATTAGGGTCAAGCTTGACTTTAAGATATTACATACCAAAATGTACAATTTTAGAGTATAAGAACACCATTAAGGAGGTTTTATTTTAGAATAAAAATACCATAGTAGCCCACAGCAAGATTATTTATATACATATGATATTTCAGCACAACAATATGGTTTGACATCTGAGTAGGAGACCTGTCATATGTTTTAATAAGCATCATACTCATTTACTAAAGTGGGTGGGAGACCTGTAAATCTTGTAATAAGTATTGTAATCATTTACAATTAGTGGATGCTTGACACTGTTAACCTACACAATTTAGTGGATACTTACTATTCTAGCACAAGCATGCCTCCCAGCACTTGCTAAAACACGAAGCAGCTTCATCGCCAAGGCAACAGGCAGCCCGTACAAAGAGGACAGAGCCTGTGATGTGGCAGGAGCCCAGGAACAGGGAAGAAACTCAGAAATCACAGTGGTCATTAGCCGCGGACAGGCCAAGATCTGACAGGGAAAAAGGTTTGAATTTTATTAAAAACAATGTGTAAATCATTAGTCCAAATCTAAAGTAAAAACAATGTAGCATTGATGTTCAGATCATTGCAAAGTTCAAAGGGTTCAGAACAGCGTTAATATTGTTAACTACAACTAAAACTATTAAAAATATTTTTTAGTAATTAAAATATATCAGAAATTAAATAAAACATGAATATTAGATGAAAAATGTGAAAAAACTGAAATAAGTTTAAGCTGAAGTACTAAAACTACTAAAACTAAAATGACAATAAACAAATATTTTTTTTAAATTTGAATGTATAAAAATTTGAATAGCACACAATAAAATGAAAAATAAAAAATTACACTGGTTCAGAATTCAGTTACCTGTGTTGCTGCGGCAGTTGAGTGACGAGCGATTCGGATCAGAACCTCCAGAATATCAAGAACAACCCGGGGAGAGGGCCGCACCACCTCCAGGATGTACCGCAGCCGAGAAAGACCCTGCATCTTCAGAAAGCCCTGATGGCAACACAGAAATTTCAGGAATTCTGCATAACTAAGAGCAGCAACTAACTTTGCAGAAAGAGAGCAATCTTAGACCCCAGTTACCTTGACAACATCCTGCCTAGCAACATCATGATCTGTTTTCTTTTCTTCTTTCTCTTTAGCCGTTTCTTTCATGGTCTCATCCAAGCCTTCATCGTCCTCATCCTCATCCTCCTGAGCGGTGGGCAGTAAAGGAAAGGTTGCCATCCCAAGCAACCACGGGAAGGCATTATCCAGGCACTCCTAGGATGAGACAAATCAGAAATTATGTGGTTAATTATCAACAAAAGTGCATAAATGATACGAGAGATGATTGTCTCTTACTTCATCGTAAGATGAAACCAGCAGAGCTCGCAAGGCATGCACCGCTGCTGACATCACACCCTCCACACTGTCATCCAGGGAGAACCGCAGAAGGAAGAGGAGTCCAGCATCCAGTAAAGAAGACAAGACGCTGCCCTTCAGAGAGGAAATGTACTCACCAGCATGGGCCTGATGGCGAACACAAGCACACAGTTTTTAAAAGAGACAAATCTACAGAAATAAAACACTTTAGTGCCAGATTTACTAACAGCTTGCACCAGCGTAAACACTCTTCGCGTTAAAAATTACTGCCATTACTGTGATTTATTAAAGACAAGCGGTGAATAATTAGCAATGAAAGGGCATGGATAGAGTGATTTTTTTCAGCTGACATTATTGCATATGCATTTGTAGGAGTTTCCCTTCCAGGCACAAAATTTATGGAAGAAAAGTATTTAAATATATCATGCAACATGATTTACCAAGGAATGCGGAAGTCAATTTACTGGCATTTGCACCATTATTACACCTAAATTGCATGTCTTAACCCAGAAAGACAGACAGATACAGATGGACAAACAAATAGTTGGTTAATTTATTTCACAAGTGAAGGTGTCCAAAAAAGGGGTTAAATACTACTCAAGATAAAGTGAGTTTAGATTATTAATAGTACATATTTTTCAAAAGTATGTTAAAAATTTTTTTAAATATATATATTTTTTAAAGGGGTCCTATTATGCTCTTTTACAAAGTCTTGATTTTGTTTTGGGGGTGTACTAGAACAGGCTCTCATACTAGGTTGTTCGAAAAACACATTTTTCAAATATTTTACATTATTACAACACCTCTCTCCACAGTCTGGCATGAACGACTCGAATAGTTCCTGTATCAAATGAAGGCCCGCCTTCTGAAATACGAAATGTGCTGTGATTGGTTAGCTGAGCCAGTGTGTATTGTGATTGGCACCACTCGGCGGCTGGTCGGGAAATGTCATGCCCCTTACCATAGCCACCTGCGAGCTTCAGTGTAAATATTGCGTCAAAATCAAATCAATTTGAGCGCGTTTTAAACCCGGATGATTGTAATCACTCTAAGTTCGTCTGCCTTGGGGAAATTAGCGTGTCTCCGACATTGTGATAACACTCGTTGCCTTCTCTAGTGCAGCTCAACCAGGTCTCGTCCCATTCGTGATATCACAAATCCCGGAAAATATGCGTTGTCAATAAAAAGAGTCGTCATTGTACGTTTTGAAAAGTGATTCCTGTTCAAATAAATATCTCCTTTAAAGTGGACTTTGAATTTGTAAATTTGCAGATCTTTTTTTGGCCTCAAACGGCAACTTAGAGATTCCTAACTCAAGTTGAAAAAGTGAAAAAGCATAATAGGGCCCCTTTAAATGACTGAATGCATCTTTATGAGGATCCAGCATTTACTCTCTCATAATACCGTCTTTGTGGACTCAAATCTACAGGCAATATAATAGCTTTTCACAGCAACTCAATAAAATTTTGTTTTAATTTTTAAATGTTTGCTTACTTTGGCCAAGACATTAGCGAGAGTGCTGATGGCCAGATTGCGCTGTTGGTTCAGCTGACTGCGAGAGAGGAGGAAAAGCTCTTGCAGTGAGTAGCCAGCCAGCTGGAACAGAGGAGAGAGAGAAAATTATAGTTAGTATTACACATAAACAACAACTACACACATATACGACAACTACACATGTCTGCATTTGACTAATACAAACAGCTTTTAAAAGAAGTACTGGCATCAGTTCTAGTTTGCTGCCAGTTTAAAAACAATCCAGTGGATACATTTTACTGAACCTACTCACCTCTGGCTCCTCTCCATGGTGATGCAGGCCTAAATGGGTGGGCAAGTCTTTGGTGGGTGGAATAAGAGTGCCAGCGAAATCAAAACGTGCTTGCATAGCCTGAAAATTTAAAAAGTGAAAAAGTGAAAGTGACGTGACATGTGGCCAAGTATGGTGACCCATACTCAGAATTAGTACTCTGCATTTATCCCATAAACCTCGGCACACACCCACCGCAGTGACAAACACACCACACACCCACCGTGACAACCACACCGGGTCCCCACGCAAGTGCGGCAGCCATTGTTACGGCGCCCGGGGAGCAGTTGGGGGTCGGTGCCTTGCTCAAGGGCACCTCAGTCGTGGTATTGAAGGTGGTTAGGCAAAGCAACTGTACCTTCACCTCACCCTCAACCTACAATCCCTGCCGGTATGAGACTCGAACCCGACAAACCCTGGCGGCTTACGCAGTATGACTCTTGACCATAGTCCACGACCTTTCTTCCCTTAAAAAAATACAATACCCTTAAAGCATATGCAAAAACCACGGAACACATTAAAAAATTTACCTTACAAGTTGTATAAAATTAAAATCTTCACACTATTTTCCATAATGAATGTTATAGATGTACCTCATACATGTGTCAATTTTTACATTTTTTTTTGACCTGTAATTTGTATTAACAACGTCTTAACTTGATCTTCCGGTAAAATGACAGACTTCTCTCTGGTGATTTATATCGGACTTCTCCCTCATTTTGCATGCATGCGGATATTTTTATCCTTTGGTGCAGTTTTGCTGCTTCACAGGCAATAATCATGAGAAGCCTGAATGCTTTCAGCTCTTCATGTAGCTGCACAACTGTGCCACCGGATTAGTTACAGTACGTGACATTTTTTGGGGTTTTGCTGTTTGGAAAAAGTAAGAGTATACGAGTGCTTGCTTTCAAGGGATTAGTCACACTATAACAACAAACATTACCCAATGATTACGTCTCACAGTGGGGAAAAGAAGTATTTAGTCAGCCACAAATTGTGCAAGTTCTCCCGCTTAAAAAGATGAGAGAGGCCTGTACATTTCATCATAGGTATACCTCAACTATAACAGACAAAATGAGAAAAAAAAATCCAGAAAAATCACACTGTCGATTTTTACAGAATTTATTTGCAAATTATGGTGGAATTTAAGTATTTGGTCAATAACAAAATTTACTCTCAATACTTTGTTATATACCCTTTAATGGCAATGACAGAGGTCAAACGTTTTATGTAAGTCTTCACAAGGTTTTCACACAATGTTGCTGGTATTTTGGCCCATTCCTCATGCAGATCTCCTCTAGAGCAGTAATGTTTTGGGGTTGTCGCTGGGCAACACGGATTTTCAAATACCTCCAAAGATTTTCTATGGGGTTGAGGTCTGGAGACTGGCTAGGCCACTACAGGACCTTGAAATGCTTCTTACGAAAACACTCCTTCGTTGCCCGGGCGGTGTGATTGGGATCATTGTCATGCTGAAAGACACAGCCACATTTCATCTTCAATGCCCTTGCTGATGGAAGGAGGTTTACACTCAAAATCTCACGATACATGGCCAAATTCATTCTTTCGGGTCCACGGAACAGCCAAAGCCCTCTTTCCTAGAGTTTCCAACCCCTATGCTTCACAGTAGGTATGGTGTTCTTTGGATGCATCTCAGCATTCTTTCTCCTCCAAACATGACACGTTGAGTTTTTACCAAAAAGTTCTATTTTGGGTTCATCTGACCATATGACATTCTCCCAATCCTTTCTGGATCATCCAAATGCTCTCTAGCAAACTTCAGACGGGCCTGGACATGTACTGCTTAAGCAGGGGGACACGTCTGGCACTGCAGGATTTGAGTCCTGGCGGCGCAGTGTGTTACTGATGGTAGCATTTGTTACTTTGGTCCCAGCTCTCTGAAGGTCATTCACTAGGTCCCCCCATGTAGTTCTGGGATTTTTGCTCACAGTTCTAGTGATCATTTTGACCCCACGGGGTGAGATATTGCGTGGAGCCCCAGATCGAGGGAGAATATCAGTGGTCTTGTATGTCTTCCATATTCTAATAATTGCTCCCACAGTTGATATCTTCACACCAAGCTGCTTACCTATTACAGATTCAGTCTTCCCAGCCTGCTGCAGGTCTACCATTTTGTTTCTGGTGTCCTTTGCAGGCCTCTTTGTTTTTCTTTGTCTTGGATGGGGGAGTTTGGAGTGGGACTGTTTGAGGTTGTGGACGGGTGTCTTTTATACTGATAACGAGTTCAACCAGATGCCATTAATACAGGTAACGAGTGTAGGACAGAGGAGCCTCTTAAAGAAGACGTTACAGGTCTGTGAGAGCCAGAAATATTGCTTGCTTGTAGGTGACCAAATACTTATTTACAGAGGAATTTACCAATTAATTATTAAAAAATCCTACAATGTGATTTTCTGGATTTTTTTTTCTAATTTTGTTTCTCATAGTTGAGGTATACCTATTATGATAATTACAGGCCTCTCTCATCTTTTTTTAAGCGGGAGAACTTGCACAATTGGTGGCTGTCTAAATACTTTTTTGCCCCACTGTACCCTCAAGCCATCCTAGGTTTAGATGACTTTATTCTTTCAGACGAATAGAGTCGGAGTTATATTAACAAATGTCCGGGCTCTTCCAAGCTTTATATCCATCATAAGAAGTGCTCCACACGGCTCCAGGGGGTTGTTTAATAAAAGGCATTCTGAAGCGACAGTGAGGCGTTTTTGTAAGACCATACATAGCCATATTTAAAACTTTGTAAGGTCCAAAAATATCATCAGACTTATGCTTTCTGTCCAAAACCTATCTTCAGTAACCAAAGCGGCCATTTGGAATTCCTGAAGGCCAGGAGGTGCTGATACGTGAATCAAGGCCCTGTAGTTGCCACATGTCTGGATCACACAGGGGGGCTGCATAATCTGTCACAACTTTTGCCCCAGTGTGGGGAAGTATAATCTGCCTCGAGTGGGGTTTTGAAGGTCTACGTTTGGTTTTTAGAACATGCAAGGAAGGGAAATAAAAAAAGGACTGTACACTGTTGACTCTGTTCTTTCCTTCGGCCTGCTTTTTCACTTGGATGCCTATCTCTTCTTGGGTCTTCTCTCTCTCTCTCTCTCTCTGCTTATCTCAGGTAATAATTTTAATCATGATGCTGCTACAAGTAATTGTTCATGTTTTTTATCCATCCTTTATTATTGTGTACCCACTTCAAGTGTAACCATAACAATATTGTTTATAAAACCTTTCAATGATTAATTATGTAAAACTAGTATTGATTCAAGGTCACCTTCTAGCCTCTCACTATTGCCCATAAAATAGTACACACAATAGCCCAATCCGGCTCCTCCACATATGTAGCTTTCTAACTGCGCTTAGTTTCAGTCGTTGGCTATAAGTGCCCCGTGGGTGGTAACTAGACTAGAAACCTGTACAGTTTTATATCATCGTGTCTGATAACGCTTTCTTTTAGTCATTCCGGCAATCCTACAGTTGAACACCGTGCGAAAGGAGAACCTACCTCCACTTACAAACTTCGACTAACACCGTAAATCTCTTAGCTTTGCTTACTGACTGTTTATGAGGAATACATGACGAGAGTGGACGTCAAGCGGTATTTTGGGGGGGGGGAACCGTGGAGTAGGCATAGGCGGCAAGAAGCCTCCGCGTGAGAAACTATTCTAGTTTGAGAGAACCCCAACCGTTTTGCTTTTATCGAATACCGGAGCCATCTTTTCTAAAAATCCTCAGCTTGTACTTCTAATTTGTGACCACGTGCCTCTTTGCTTTCCGCCCTCCCCCCCCCCATTTCCCTCGGGATCTTAGCTGTTTGCTCACTCTCACGGAGGCCTTATTAACCCCCGGGAAGTCCGCTCTCTGTCGAGTATTTTGTATGACGGAGACGACATAACACCTTTTTTGGGCCCTTCAAATTCCAATATTCGCCCACCACCACTTCACATGAAATTATAAACGCTTGAAACGAGACCTCCAGGACCATTTCGTCTAATCCTTTACTTTCCTTTTCCCCCAAACCCCACCCACTGTACTTCCCGGTATGAACCAGAACAACAAAACCACAACCACCCTAAATACCCCCAAGTCACTCCTATACCCTAGGATGGCTTCTTGATTGGTTTTGTGGCGGAACCACTCCCCCCCCCTTTATTTTTTTTTCCCTTGTTTTGTAGGGCTTTGTGTAATTGGCCATTCGTTGGGCCCGTGGAACATACCGGTGGCCACGAGAAGCTCCCTACCAACAAAATCAGCAATTTGAAAACAACAATTACCCCCACAACCCCACCTTCTACAAATGCAAGGTTAATAAACAAAACCTAACAACCTTCTAGAAAGCCATTCCCACACAACATATTCCAGGACAAACATTCTAACAAGTCAGAAACCCCCAACACAATGACAAATCCGAATACAAATTAACAAGTCAGAAAACACAAAGACATCAATACCGACCCACAATTCCGGTAACAGAGGAGCGTATAGTTTGAGCCACAGCCCACCCTTGTGTTTGGGTTTACTCACCCCCGCCACCCCGCTGGACCCTGCCCCCGCACAGCACAAGTGTCAATCAATGTATACAGGGAAAAACCAGCCGAAGAACACGCAGCGCCTCGTCGGTCTACGAAAGTTTGTCGGAGACTGGTACTTTTATTTAAAGTAGTTCAGTTTAAATGTATTGTATGAATTGCTTTTACTATGGAATAAAAAATACGGGGTGTGTATTTACATTTAGTAAAAAGTGGCTGTTAAACATCCGCTCCAGTGGCGCAGATGGATAAGCGTGTCGTCTGCTTTTTGACTCGATCGACCGGGATTTGATCCCGCCTTTTGCCGAACTTTATTTTCCTCCCTTTTCAAATCTCGTATAACATCATAAAGGCATTTATTTTCAATAAAAATTAAGGAAATAATCAAAAAGTTGAAAAATTATCGGGTAGGGTTACGGTAGGTGTAGGGAGGGCTTTATTGTACCAAAATAAATGGCATCCATTTAATAATTAAAATTAAAATAATAATTTACACTCAATACATTATTATTGCATACTGTTTATAATGTACTACAATACTGAAGTACAGATAATTGCCACTATTTGCAACAAGTAGTATATTTGATAGTAGAAATCCTGCTATTTTAACAGTGTAAATAGGTATTTGCACTTAGAGTAAATAGCATATTGCTAAAACTACTGCTATTTGCTAATACGAGATTTGAAAAGGGAGGGGAAAAAAAGATTGGCAAAAGACGGGATCAAAACTTGGGTCGATCGCATTGTAAGGCCTCTGCGAATATCGCACAAATGAACGATTGAATCTCCGCATTCCACCAGAAAAACTAAAGACTCTCCTCCCTAGCTATCTGCGGTCGTAAAGAAGATCAATGATAAACAGGGCACCTAATTGTCTGGACCTGCTTACCGGTCAAGTCCTGGTCCTTATCCCTTAGGGGAATCTGAACTGCTTAAACCCTAACTCAAACTAGGATACAAACTATCTTTGTTTTACGGGCTTTCAGGGACCAGATGTGCAGTGTAACGTTGACCGGCTTCAGCATAAATAAACCAACTAATAAACAACAGAACAAAGAACCTGGTATCTGGAAATGTTCCAGCGACAGACTCGCCTGGACCCCCCCATGACTTTTAACCATACCATTGATACATCCCGTACAACAAAAGAGAGACACCAATTTTATAGCTCCATGTGTCCAGCGCGAAGACATGGCAGACACATACACTCGTTGCCCATGTGACTCCAGACTCAGGACACCCCTCCCCTTTTCTCCTGCATTCCAAAAAAAACAGGCCCGCACTCATGTTCTCTTTTCTCTCCGTCAGACAAAGGCGACACAGGGAAATTTCCACAGACAATTTCAACAGATAATCATTTATGCGCATAACAGGGCAACCAAGAATCAAACAACTAGAGTTGTCCTGTTCGATACTCCAGTGGGTACGGAAAGTATTCAGACCCCCTTAAAATTCACTCTTTGTTATATTGCAGCATTTGCTAAAATCATTTAAGTTAACTTTTTTCCCTCATTAATGTACACACATGTACCTCCCAATATGGCGTTGGTCCGGTCCGCATTTTTGCATAATAAGCGGAGGAGACAAGAGTGACACGCACCATCAGAGGAGTGTGAAATCATGGTCCGAAGTACACATTGGTATTCCAGCCATGAGTCTTTTTGGGAAAGATTTGCAACAACGTTTCTTCAAAGTGGAGGACGGGATCCTCCTGCTATTCCTCCTAAAGATCCTCTCAGTCTCTGCAGCGTAGGATGGTAAAGCTTGGTGGACAGCCATTTTAGGTCTTCCAGAGGATGACTCAATTGGTTTAAGTCGGGCTCTGGATGAAGCTCATCAGAACAGAACAGAGTTGTGGTGAAGCCACTCCTGCGTTTATTTAGCCACAGTGTGCTTAGGGTCACCTTGTTGTCTTGTTGGCAGTGTAAACCTTTGGCCCCAGTATGAGTGTCCTGAGCACCTCTGGAGAAGGCGTTTTCGTGACCAATGGCGATAATCGCTTTTAGTACTTGGCCGCATTCATCTTTCCCTCGATTGCAACCATGTCGTCCTGTCCCTGCAGCTGAAAAACACATCCACATTTTCGTCATGGTGATGCTGCACCAATTTACTGCGAACGGTTGGGACTGTATTGGACAGTTGATGAGCAGTGCCTGGTTTTCTCCACCACATACCGCTTAGAATTAAGGCCAAAAAGTTAGCTTGGGCTCATCAGACAGGAAAGTATTTCCTCACCATCTTGGAGTCCTTCCAGCCGGTGTTTGTTAGCAATACTCATGCCGGGCTTTCATGTGTCTTGCATGAGGAGAGGCTCCGTGGGCAACTCCTCGAACTTAAAGCCCCAAATGGTGGGGGCCTGCTGCACAGTGCATGGTGACTTTCTAAAACCTTTATACCATAACCGATGCATCTCTAGGAGATCACCACAAGTGATCTTTGGGTTCTCTTCCTCCTCATCCCACCAGGCTTTCTCCCCTCCGACAGCTCGTTTGGCTGAACGGCCCAGACCCTAGCCGAAGGGTCTTTCCTCGGTCCGTCCCATAAACGTTTCCATTTAAGGCATTGGAGGCCACCTGTGCTCTTAGGAACCTTAAGTGCAGTAGACATTTTTTTGTAACCTTGGCCAGATCTGGGCCTTGCCACAATTCTGTCTCTGAGCACTTCAGGCAGTTCCTTTGACCTCATGATTATCATTTGCTCTGACATGCACTGTGAGCTGTAAGGTTTTATATAGACAGGTGTGTGGCTTTCCAAATCAAGTCCAATCAGTATAATCAAACATAGCTGACTCAAAATGAAGGTGTAGAACCATCTCAAGGATGATCAGAAGAATTGGACAGCACCTGAGTTAAATATATGAGGACAGCAAAGGGTCTGAATACTTAGAGACCATGTGATATTCGTTTTACTTTTTTAATACATTGCCCAAAACTGGCAACAATCTGTTTTTCTGTCAATATGGCGGTGGCGGTGCTGTACATTATGAGGAAAAAAAATTAACTTAAACCCCCTGAGGTGAGCAAATGGATACAATATAACACAAGAGTGAACAAGTTAGGGGTCTGAATGACTTTCACGTAGGCGTTTCATGTAATCGGTGCAAATTTAATCAGTGTTTATTACCTTTTTAGGAAATAAGGTTATTAAAATGCGTGTAATATGTGAAGTTTAATCTTGAAAGAATGAAAACCAGAAATGCAGAAGGTTGAAATAAAGTAGACTTTAATAGTATGTACAATATTTTCATTTAAGAGACTTTATAGAAGTTTAAAACACATCCTTTTCACTAGCACTGGTTTGTCTAGGTGATGAATTGCATCGCCTCTTGTTAATGTATGAACATACGCCTTGCGGAAGCAGATGGAACGATCCGCGCGTGGGAACGGACCCTGTGCACTGCAGGTCAAAACACACTGCCAAAAAACGACAATGCTTCTCAATGTTTACTCTCTAAGAGTGAAGGCTTTTTTAAACCAATGCCCTCTCCACGAAAGCAGGCTCACTTTGCCACCTTGCCTATCCCGCAGCCAAGGACCCCCCTGTCACCTGTGTGGGAGAGAACTTAATTGTGCTCACAAGCTGAAACCATCAGGCGATCGACCATCTCGAACTCAACTTACTCCGTTGAAGCTTAGGTAACTCTGCTTGAAGCCAAAGTCTGACTACAACGCAGACTCTCTCAGAGCGAACTTCTGAGGCTCCTCCGCACCGGCAACCAATCAATCCAACAAAGGGGCTATCCACAAAAACCGGGGAGCCCATTGAGGTCATTCAGTAAATCCAGCACAGACTGATATATCAAGCAGCCAACCCAGGAAACGCAGTTTTCAGCTGTCACCCAAAAACGCAAGTAAACAAACAAAATCTTATCTCCACTGAACTGGTGCCGAGCTAATTTTAAGCAGTAAACATAAACCAAATCTCTGCTTTGTGATTTTCTCAGGATGCAAGTAAGAAAACTGTAGCGATACCTCTTGCTCAATACTTTGGGCTTTACTCAGAACCTCCGTTAACATATTGATTCCTCAGGCACTGGTGTGTGTGTGTGTATGTGTATGTTGTAGCTTAGTTTTATTGTAATCTAGAATAGCCAATAAAATTTGTGTTTAATTTATAAAGAATCATTGTCTGGTGTCTTATAATTTTAAAGTCAAACCTTGCCAAGATCACGTTACTTCGCTAGGAGCTTACAAATTATCATATTGTATTGACCTGTGGCCAAGGGAAATACCCATAATCAGATGGTTAAGATGCATGAACATTAATGTCTCGCTGGACGACTGTTGATAAGGTGTAAACTATTAAAATCTGAAATCAGTTCTAATCAGGTTGACTTCAAATTCGAGTCCTCTCAAAACATGAATGAATTAATAATAATTAATTCCCTAAGAAAAAGTAATCAGACATTACAGCGTCAGCATTACATTACAGCATTACAGCGTCTAGTGGCGCTCTATCTGCGCCACTAGAGCTGATGATTTACAACCACTTTTAACTAAATATAAATAGACACCCCATATTTTTTATTCCATATTAAGGGCAATTCATACAAAACATTTAAACTGAGCTACTTTAATACCATCTCCAAGAACTTTCTTACCAGACTCTGCTCGTCCCTTAGGCTGGTGTCACTGGTATACATGATTGAAGATGTCTCGGCAGTCAGACGGTGGTATACCAAACCAATGGTGCTTCTCAAAAACTAATACTACCGCTTCCGGCCCTTTTGTTGATTTCCTGTCGTTGTGTTTTCTGACTTATTTTGTTTTCGAATTTGTCATTGTGGTTTCTGACTTGTTATAATGTTTTCTGAAATGTTATTTTGTTTTTTAGACTTGCATTTGATTTGTAATTTGTTATTTTGTTTTCAGAACTGTGATTTGCTTTGCACTTCTCGGCCACCGTAGAACCATCACTTTAAAAAGCTCAACTAATTAAACCACCTCCTAAGGTTTACTGGTTTGTACCTTTTTGGTGCTCTGCTTTCTAGGTGCAGGAAGGTCTCTTGTCCATTCCAGTTTTTCTGGCTCTACCTTGTCCATGTGAAGCCACTCCTTTTGAGGCTTAATTGGCAGCTCCTCCTCTGTAAATAATAAACACCACCAATATTATAACTGATTCATAGAGAGCAAGCAACAAAAAATTAATTCAACAGCCTATTCCAATTCCCATGTATATTGATATACACAGTACCACATGCTGACGGCAGCTCAACCAAGGAAGAACTGTTCTCTGAACAGTAACCCCTGATGTGCTTCATCCATAATCGTCAATGAGTTCCTCTTATCTCTATTTCCTTCAAACAAATTGGTGCTTGCTCAAGCTAACTCTACTCTAATCAGACTAATTGAAATTGATGCATCTGCCTTAGCGTGCTGGGCTCACAGCTTAGCTGGACAGATCTGCAAAGTGTACAGTCCTGAATATATGTGGTGAGTTTCAAGCCCAGGGTGAATAACGAACTGGAAATCATTCAGCTTGTGCTGACAAGATTGAGAAGACCACATCCGGTACATTAGCTTTACTTTCCAAATGCTGTATTTGTGCAGATTAGTCCAAAAACCCCATTCAGCCTTCTTCATGAAACTAAACCAATGCTGTAATACTAAGCAGTATGTATCAAATAAATCACAAACATGTAGGTTTACTGTGTAATAACATTTTTACAACATTTACTCACAATGCAGTGGTATATGATGTGATCTGTTTCTGCCAAATAAGCTCTGAACTTACTTACCTGTAATTGGAGCTTGAACTACGAGCTGATTCTCATCTTCCTCATCATCCTCCATGGTATCCCTCTGAGATTCCTGAGCTTTTATTGAGTGGTCTAACTCTGGAGAAGTGCTATTAGGCAGAGGTTCATTCAGGAAGTCTTCTCTTTGCACAGGACCAGATGCTGACTCAGATCCTGGTGTTCTCTGTGCCTTTCGAGATCTCACAAATTCCACTAATCTAGGGTCTGACATAATATAACAATGTGAGGGCGAAGCGAATAAAATGTCACAGTTACAGAAGACATGTTCAACATTTTGGGAAAAAAATAGGGTCTAAAAATAAAGACTTAAATAAAACAAATAAAATCAACAAAACAAAATGTTAACAAAATGGTCAGTGAAAACGCTGAAAGTTCAGGAGGCCAAATTATGGACAATTTTATAAAAGATTTTTTTTATGTTTTTGAAAAACGTTTTATATTCACCAATGCTGCATTTATTTGATCAAAAATACAATAAAACTGTAATACAAAATTGTATTACCATTTAAATTTTCAGAAACCATTACTGTTTCCAGCGTCAAATGATTCTTTAGAATTCTTTTTAATATGTTGCTTTGGTGCTCAAACATTTCTTATCATTAGACACATTGTTGTAACGTTGTACCCCCCCCCTGCTTAATATTTTTTTTGGAACCCGTGATACATTTTTTCAGGATTCTTTGACTAATAGAAAGTTCCAAAGAACAAGAACCCTGGAACATAACAAATATTTGCTGCTATGAATGACTTACTGTCATTTTTTATCAATTTAATGCAAGTGATGAATCAACACGTGACCTGATTTTATTTTTATCACTACCATGACCACAAACCCTTGTGAAGGCCCTCTAGGGATATCACAAATGAAAAATAATTGATCAAAAAAATTACTATGCTACAGTGGGTTTGCAAATAACACGGTTGCTCATTATAATAATTCAGAAGACTAGCTTGTTAGGGGACCAAAATAGTCAAACGTATCCCCTATATATATGTCCAAACACAAAACTAAAAAACAAATATTGGATAAGTTTTTTTTTCCAATTAAACAATATCCTGCCATAAGGGGCTGTTTACACAGATCACTTTTTTTATATTAATTTGCCATCAGAAGTGTCAGTGGAAGATATCAAGCTTACCAAGCTGTGCCAGCAGCTTCCTCTGTTCCTGCAGTATCTCACTCTGGGACATCACCTGCAACTTTGACTGATTCTCTTCATGAATTTTCATTGTCTCCATGGCACTATTTGCAATCCCAGGTCCTTGACCTGTAAGTAGCACGGGGCCACCAACACGGTCTGTAACAGAAGCCCAATCAGAAAATACGTCATGCTTTAGTTAACCATGAAAAACTTTGTGAAATGTGACAGCACTTACCCATAACATCTGACTCGGGTTGCTCAGTCTCCATATTCTCCAATGGTAAGAAGCCCACATGTCTAGATGCAGAAGACTGATCTCTAGACTCTGAACCATTTAAAGACTGGACATCTTCCTTCTTAGCCCTTTGTGCTGCAATTTGGCGTGCAAAAATACTTTTTCTTCCTCTAAGAGCTCTTTCCTGCACCTAAGTGCAGTGAGAAATACAGAAACATCAGACAAACAAACAAGCTGGGAAGGATTGTGTGCATGTATAATATTTTCTCACCTCACTTTCTATTCCAGATCTATGTAAGACTTTGGGAAAAGCAGTGCCTGTGATACACGGGAGCGACACAGGTACTGCACTCGTGTCCCTCTCCTACAGGGAGACGAACAATAAGAACAGCATTACATTGTCATTCAATCAAACAACAGGTAGACTGTAAAATATGTGACTCACAATGATCCTAGATAGGACAGCACTGATGTGGGTATCATGTCTGTCCAGTCGCTCTTCTGGGTCCTCATCTTCAAAACGCACCCGCTCCTGTTTGAAGCGTGACTTCTTTGGAGGTGCAGGGGTCAAGGTGGGAAGCTCATCTGGAAGATCTGAAGGTGCAGATGAAATAATTTCAGTACAATGCTTATAAAAAAAGAATCAGCCTGATCTTATTTAAGCAGGTCTAATGAAACTCATCACTAAATTTGTTTGTGAAAATGTTGAAAGATGAGATTCAATAACTGACAGAAAGCTCAGAAATGTCTGCCCTACCTTCTATAGTCACAACATCTCTCTGGTTTCCCTGCTCATGTGCCTCAGCTGCAGCAGCGTCTCCTCTGCGTTTATCAGGGCGCTTCACTACGGCGACAGTGGACCGACCGCCCGCCGCCAGAAGCTCCTGCTGCTCCCGGAGCAGATCCGCTTCACTGTCCGTGGGCTTAGGACGCCGCAACATCCCCACCCCCCCCCCACGGACACAGTCGTGACGACATGTACCACACCAGGTAAGTTCCTGGTTAACAGCACAGTGTCCGACTACTGCGCTGCACCATTTAGCTCTCAAATTTAATCGCCATTTCGTTCTTTGTGCGTCATGACAGTTGTTCTCGGGTGGCTATTGCAGACACGATTCTCAGCACATGGCTCACAGACGAGACTGGTCACACAAGTGGCGATTTACAATCACAGGAAGAGAGTCGTATCACGATGCCACGGGCCTCTTTTGAGCTATTTGGCTGAATATGTACACTAAACACATGTAGAGTTTACAGACGTGGATCTCACTTTCCGGGTTAGTGTACACCATTTAGACCCCAAATAACAGACGCCCTTTTCGGTTTGACTGTAACAAAAGTCTGCGTGAACCGGAAGTTGCTGGAATTTTTGAATAATTTTTTACCACGACAAATGTTTTCAGTGCATTAACTAACACGGGTTAATTGTTCACCTTAAGACTATCAATGTGCGCTAACAAAGTAAAAAGTGTCAATTTAGATTTCATAAGGACTTTAAAAAAAATGATTGCATCGTTATTAAATTATATAACATATAACACAAAATAACGCATTTAGTTTGCTTATTATACCGGAGACGGGAGATAAATTATTTGTAATTATTTTTTAATTATATATTCTTAATTTTCGTTTTATTTACATTACAATAACCTTATTTTATTTCCCCTTTCCTATCGTTGATATGATATTAATTACATTATTAGTTTATTTATATATTAAATATTAAATCAAATATTATTTAATAAATATATCAACGACAAAGAGGCTTGGCATAAAGGATAACAAATTATATTTGGGCAATACTGTATTAAGAGAAGCTTAATTGTCTTCGAATCCATGTCTGAGTATCGCTGGCTTTCCTCTGATCACTTCGGCAGTTTATGTATATATGTACATCTGTTTATCATCACATAGACCCATGTTTATCATCAGAGAATTTAATCTATCTAAGTTCATATTTTATTATTAAATTAACTTAACTTTAAAATGCTTAATATTCAACTAGTAAGTTAGAAGTGAGTTAATAGTTAAATTTATGTTGAATATATTCACAAACCCTATTTATGACAAACATGGCAAAACAAGCAGCATCTTTTCTCTAATTATGCTGAGGTATCGATCACATCTCGCGCAGTTCAGTGAGTTCAGGATAAACACAAATCAAAGAATCAGATTCGGTCTCCACGAGACTTTGGAGACAGTTGTCGGTTTTTTCTCCGTCCTCCGCAGTCTCCCCGCGGTCTCCGCCCCCCAGTCTGCCTGAATGGGAACACCCAGAGCGGGATCCCCGGCGTTCCTGGCATCCATCCCAAATACAGCACAGCCGGACAAAACAACGTCCTGAAGCGTGTTTCATTGAGAAAAGCGGCGTATTGCAGATAACATATTTGCCTGCGATGTTACACCTGCCGCAGGATGTTGTCTCTAGATCTGGAAACTGATACTACTGCGGAGAACACCGCGCCAAGCACCCCAGATGGTGGCGCGGAGACACCGGCCAGTCTCGATGTGCTGGAAGAGGTATGAGATGAGTCTTATGAGTACTAGATGTACCATAGTCATCATGGAGGAGAGGGGATTTCTGCATTTTATCCCCTTGTAGACTGTAATTGTCTTAGTGTGGTTTGACTGGCTGGTCACAGTAAAGGTAGGTCTGAGATTGAGAAAATGTTATTGTAAATTCACTTATATTTGTTCTATATAAGAAATTGTTAAATGTAATACCCTTTGACCATTCCTCTGCTTCCAAATGATGCATAAACTTCATGATGCACAAGCTATTGATAATCATCTATAATGAAACTCTGAGTTCTTTGCAGTTATCAGAGATCACTGACTGCAGATCCTAAGTAATAAACCTATAGGATGCAATGCTTGAATCTGAATTGGGCTGTATGGTCTACACTGAAATGTTTAGACTTGGTTTCATTTTGTGGTGGTGCTTGATGTACAAATTCCCTAATGACAATACATCTGAGAAGACTCCAAGGAGGACAAACAGATTTAAATTGGGAAGTGCATTTGCATTTTACATTAGGTACAGCTCTAAACCTGTTGTCATATTCACTGCACTCAGCCAATTTGTGCATTGATCAACACCTCTGTAATACACTGCCGTAATTATGGAATTACCACTGTGGAAAAGATTATATGCCTGTTAGCTTGAGAATCACCCTCACCAAGGGGAGTTAGATCAAATATGTTTAACTCTGTATTTTGGATAAATCCTTTCATATAGCACACAATCATATTAAATAGCCTGGCACTGATGCTGATTCCAATCCGCATCTCTGATATTAATGTTATTGGTGCATATTGCCTTGTAAAGTCTTCTGGTATGGCCTGCCAGTTCTGTGAATGTCCCATGATATTGATAACATCTTTTGTGCAGCATAATTAATATATGTAATAATTACATTTGATTTACAAAACATTTAATTTCTTTAATTCAATCAAACAAAAAAACTTTATTGGTGAGAATTCAAGTAGGTTGGTGAAGGAATGTTTGTTTGAATTTTCATTTTTCTAGGTATCATCAGATGAGCAGTTCCTTCAAATTAAACTTCATTTTTTAAACCGACAAACAAAATCAGTGCTCCACATTTGGTATCCCTTAAGTCATTATCAAGTTTCAGCTGTAATCTGCTAGGCATCTTATCATAACCATATTACGTACAAAGTACGTAAGCAGAGCAGCGAGGATAAGAGCAGTTTTTTCTACAGTATGCTTTTGAATGGCTGTTAGCTTGTCACATGTATTCTCTTTCATGTGGGATTTCCATTATTTATGTTGCACCTCGCTCTCCCCTCTTTAAAAGCCTTTCAACCCTTAGAAATATCAGAAGTTATGGTATTACCTGAATGGGACAAAACCATACATTCTCAACTCATGCAGATACAATTATGAGCCCTAATCTCAGATACGGAGTCAGTGTTTTACGCAAAACACAAAATTCTCAGATTTTTGATCAGTTATTTTAAATAAAAGCAGCCTCTTAGTATGTTTAATTCAGTGAACTCATGGCAATAGCTGACATTTTTTGTAATAATCATAATTTGTTCAGAAGCTCTGTACCCTTGAGTGAGATTCAAACCCAGGTTCAGAATTAAGAGCAAAGGTCCTATTCCACTTATGAACAACTTCTGTGCATTTATAAAGAGGTGTACCAAGTCCAGAGTTAGCACACAAAAGCGTTGCAATGCTGAGCTATTCTCCTGCAGGGTTTGAATACAAAAAATAAATAAATAAATAAATAGATAAAATTGATAGATTTTGTCTGGCGTTGACGGAAGACTTAAGACAAAGTTGCAATGACGTCCACCATGTTTTGCTTTATATCATTGCTGGATACATAGTGCTCTATGATTTTCATGAATCGTAAAAGAAGGCAGGAATTGCAGAATAACGTCATAAAAATGGAATTACCTGTAAAACGGTCAAATGGTTAACCAGTTTAAATACAGGTCAATTATCTGAAGCAAGTGTGCTTGTCTTAGGTTTAATAGAGATAATCTGAAGACTTTGTGCCATGATGTACTGTAAGTAATTAAGTCTGAACTGAAGGATTGCTACAAATCTTCTGTCTTGTCAGGCCCTACTTTCTCACATAGATCTATATCCCTAATGTTAAGGGTTTACTGTCAGAGCGTTGTCTGCACTTTATTTGCACATACTGATAAAAAATGTTTAGCCTGAATGCACTGTAAGTCGCTTTGGATAAAAGCGTCTGCTAAATGCATAAATTTAATTTAATTTATTTGAATTAGACTCTAATCCATGTCCATAGACTTCATTTAGAAGTGAAATTAATTTAATTTTAAATGTATTTTATTTTTAGACTTGTACATTAAGCGGTTTAATGTAATAGGATATTTAAGAGGAACATAAGATGCACTAGACATCTGAGGCAGTATTATTTTAGTAATATATATATGTCATAGTATTTATTCATATTTTAAATTAGCATTTATTTTTGTATTTTCAGTTAAAATTTTATTTATTTATTAAGTTTTAGTAATTTGTTTGGTTTTTATAGCTCTGTTTCTTTAATTCATTTTTTTAGTTTTAGTAATTTTAGTACTTATTTTATTTCAGTTAGTTGGCCAGGCAACATTTCTCATTTTAGTTGTATTAATTTTCAACTTTGTCAATTTCCAAAAAACATGTTTTAATAGTTTTAGTTTTAGTTAACAATAACAACACTGATCAGAAGACATTTGATCCTTTTGTCCAATATCATTGCCTCATATAAGTGACACTAAATCTCTGATGGTTTTTGTATTCATTACCTCATTTTCTTATTCAGAACATTCACAGCAAGCCTGTGTGCCTTACAATATGCTGATTACTATTTCTCGTTCTCATTATTCCTTGTAGCAATGGCCAATAAAGCAGTCCCTGAGTGCCTCTATGTGCCGCGAGATGCACTGGCGGTGCCTTCTCCTTTCACTGCTCATGTACAGCTGCCTGGGTGCCGTGGCCTGGTGTCAGCTCACCCAGGTCACCAAGCTGAGCTTCGATTCCTCCAGTACTTCCCTCACAGCCTCAATGAACTCTCTTAGAGGAGGAGGTCGTGCCATGATATACCACGACAGCCCTTGCTCTGACGGTTATGTGTACATCCCCTTGGCCTTCCTGCTCATGCTCTACACCGTTTACCTTATGGAGTGCTGGCACTGTCGTGCCCGCAGTGAACTACAGTGCAAGGCCAATGTTGAGAGCGTGTACGAAAGGGTTCTGCGCATGCGTCAATCCCGACCGTGCGTCTGGTGGAAAGCCATCAGTTACCATTTCGTACGCAGGACTCGACAAGTGACGCGTTACCGGAATGGAGATGCCTACACGACCACACAGGCTTATCACGAGCGTGTTAACACACATGTAGTAGAGGGCGAGTTCGACTACAGCCACTGCGGAATGAGAGACATCTCACGCAACTTGCGCGGGCTGGAGGCTCACGCAGCGACACGGTTACATTTCTCCAAGTGCTTCAGTTTCACAGGAGCAGAACCTGAAAATGCTTACCTCAACCAACGAGCCAGGTTCTTCTCGGAAATCGAGGGACTGGATGACTACATGGAAGCCCGCGAAGGCATGCTGCTGAAGAACGTCGACTTTAAAGAGCACTTCATTACTTATGTGGATCCCGACCAATTGCCATGGTACACCTCGCGGATCACCTTCTGGTTGGCAGCTCTCCTCATGCTCTCCTGGCCACTGCGAGTGCTGATCGAGTACCGGACGGCATTTGTGCACTACCAAGTCGAGAAACTCTTCGGACTAGAGTATAGCAACAACAGCCCGTCTCCAGAGGCCGATGCCACCACGAGGAACATTCGCTATGGCCTTCCGAGAGCAGAAACCGTTGACAGTACGGAGCTGGAATGGCACATTCGCTCAAACCGCCAGCTTATACCAAGCTACTCGGAGGCCATGCTAATGAACCTGGGGACTTCTGGGTCAAACCACAGAGACAGCATTTCTTCCAACCGCTTGCTGTTGGACAGCTGCTCAGCGCAGAGCTACGGGACATTGGTGCAGAATTGTGAGCACTGTTGCCAACAGCAAGGCGGACGAAGACGGCCGACTATCAGCTCTAGCTGTTCCTCCATCTTCTCTCATCACACCTTCCACTCCCGTTTGTCCCTGGACACCTCGCACTTCTCGCTGTGCCGTATGTACGGCTCCAGGCGCACCATGGGACTGTGGAGGAGCCGCAGTAGTACACTTACAGAGCGCTGCTGCCCTGATGAGCAGTGCTGCAGGTCTTACACCAGTCAGCTTGCACTTAATGACAGCCCGCCAAACTACCAAGATGCCCGCTTCTTCCCAGTCCTTATTGTACATAGGCCTGAAGGCTGTGGAGACTCCTCTGAGGTGAGGAGATATTATGTTCGCAGAGGCTCCTGTTGTGTGGAGACTTCGGTTTAAAGTGGCTTGAAATGGTCAAGCTGACTAACTCAGCGATAGAAAAAGTTTAATAAACATTATTATTTGCACTATGTAGAAAGTGGACTTGATGGCGGTTGCTTGATGCCGAACTGATGAAGTGTATTCTCATGAATTTGTCTTGCTCTAACTAACATGTGCAAAATTAGAAATGTGGCTTTGTTTACATTTTGATTTCAACTAAAGGGCTGGATTGGAATTATCAATAAATAGAACCAGCTCTTCATACTATTTATGAACATAGGAAAGGGTTATGACCAATAACTTGCACAAAGGACATAATTAAGAGAGAAAATAAATTCAATAGCTGCCGTTTTGCCTTTGTTACTAATCTGAAATAGTTTTTAAAGAAACAAATAGATAAAATAAATTAAAATTACGTAACATAAGTTATATTTATGAATATATACTGTATATATATCAGTGGCCAGCGGTGACTTTTTTAATCGGGAATGCTGAATAAGACCCCCACCCCCCAACCCCCCATCGGCTTTTAAGACACTCAAAAAAGGGATCACAGATGACAAATAGCTCAGAAACACCATAGCAAGTGTCGATTTAAAAGTATGCACATTTCCTACCTTATTTGTAAATGAAATTAATTTCCAATCTTTCTTCTATCGTTTCAAGTTTATCCATTATTCGAATGCAAAAAAAATATAGCTGGTTTTCCAAGTAAAAGCCTAAATAAGGTTTACACGTAGTTATGTTATGATACCTAATCAGAGGGTGGGGAGATGGGGGCTCTATAGTTCTCTGCATCTGCTAAATGATTTTTTTTTTATTCCCAGTGAATAGGAGTTAAAACTCCCACCCGGGTGACACTACTCCAATAACAGACCATGCAAAATAACGTTGCAACCTTGCAAACAACAACAAAACCTGAGAAGAACTTTAACTGTAAGCGACACGAGCATATGCATAACAAAGGAAACAATATGATGTTTGTTATTATTAAAATTGTATGTAGGCCTAGGCCACGGGTTTTTTGTTTGTTTGTTGTTTAATTGCGTTTAGGCAATAATGTTAACAATAACGTATATCTTCAACATACGTTTTCTATGACCAAAAATGTCTTACAATAATATGTTTCCAGTGGCTTTTAAAATTTGCTTTGTTTGAGAAAATAAAAATATACAGTTAGTATTTTTTTCTTTTGATTTAGTCGAGTTGGTTTTGCATCAAACACAATGTGATTTTCGGTAATCGAGTTCTGACAGCAACAACACTTTTTTTTTCGCTTGGGCGAGCGCTTCGCGAACAGTTGACCTCGCGCACTAAATCTGCTGCAGACCAGCAAATCACTGAGAACGCGCTGTAATCCTGACGAGTCATAGCAACAGAGCAGAGGCCAGAAAGCTGCGGAGAATCCGCTCGCCCAGAAGCAACCGCAACGGGTAGATTTAAGGTCATATGCTTTTGCTAAAAAGAATATTATTTTGTGTGTTTGGTGTAATGAAGTGTGTTTATGCGGTTTAAGTTTCAAATAACACATTATTTTCCACATACTGTACATTATTGTTTCTCCTCTATGCCCCGCCTTTCTGAAACGACTTTTACAAAGCTCATGAAAAGCGAGGTGTGCTGTGATTGGCCAGCTATCCAGTGCGTTGTGATTGGCCGAATACCTCAAGCGTGTGACGGAAATGTTACGCCCTTACCATACTGTGATGCCGTCAGTGTTGCCAACTTAGCAATTTTGTTGCTAATTTTAGCAACTTTTCAGACTACCCTAGCTACTTTTTCTTCCAAAAGCACCTAGCAGCAAATTTAGCTATTTTTAAAATTTATTTGGCAATTTTTTTTAGCAATTTTTGATAAGTGACTCAAACTATAAAAAGGCACAATTTACCATTTAATTACACAAAAAGAGAAAATCCAAAGATGCTTAGCAGTACACACGTTACAGGAATTAAGTTATCTGCTATTTGCAATTGTTTAATAGTAATAATTAGAGCCCGACCGATATATCGTTTTTGGCCGTATTAGCCGGCCCGATATGAGCCTGTCCTTAGATATATCGGTATCTGCGAATATGCCGGCGATATGAATTTTTTTTTACAGAACATAATATTGTAGATAAAATGCTTGAAATAGTGTAATTACTTAGTTTGTTCTGCAGAGCGCGCTCCATTGTTTAAAGTCGCATCATATGACCCCTTTAAAAAAATGCTGCTGTTTGGCCATAAATCATTGTACGTACTTCTTCCTAACTCTTTAAGCGTTAAGTTACATGTCAATGACAATGGATCAACTTAATCTGTTTATATAATTAATTCCCGTTAACTTATTCTCGCAAATGGCCTGGGTATCGGAGCATTCCAGCTTAATATGGACGGACGCCACTGATATATAGAACAATTGGGTACGGAAAGTGTTCAGACCCCCTTAATTTTTTCACTCTTTTTTTATATTGCAGCCATTTGCTAAAATCATTTAAGTTAATTTTTTTTCTCATTAATGTACACACAGCACCCTATATTGACAGAAAAACACGGAATTGTTGAAATTTTTGCAGATTTATTAAAAAGAAAAACTGAAATAGCACATGGTCCTAAGTATTCAGACCCTTTGCTCAGTATTTAGTAGAAGCACCCTTTTTACAGCCATGAGTCTTTTTGGGAAAGAGGCAACAAGTTTTTCACACCTGGATTTGGGGATCCTCTCCATTCCTCCTTGCAGATCCTCTCCAGTTCTGTCAGGTGGATGTAAACGTTGGTGGACAGCCATTTTTTAGGTCTCTCCAGAGATGCTCAATTGGGTTTAATAAGTCAGGGCTCTGGCTGGGCCATTAAAGAACAGTCACAGAGTTGTTGTGAAAACACTCCTTCGTTATTTTAGCTGTGTGCTTAGGGACATTGTCTTGTTGGAAGGTAAAGTCTGAGGTCCTGAGCACTCTGGAGTAGGTTTTCGTCCAGGATATCCCTGTGCGTGGCCGCATTCATCTTTCCCTCGATTGCAACCAGGCGTCCTGTCCCTGCAGCTGAAAAACACCCCCCAGCATGATGCTGCCACCACCATGCGTCACTGTTGGGACTGTATTAGACAGGTGATGACCAGTACCTGGTTTTCTCCACACATACCACTTAACAATTAAGGCCAAAAAGGATTTTTCTTGAAACAATCTTGGTCTCATCAGACCAGAGAATCTTCAGGTGTTTTTTTTAGCAAACTCCATGCGGGCTTTCGTGTGTTTTGCACTGAGGAGAGGCTTCCGTCGGTCCACTCTGCCATAAAGCCCCGACTGGTGGAGGCCTGCAGTGATGGTTGACTTTCTACAACTAACTTCTTCCGATCTTCCCGACTGCATCTCTGGAGCTCAGCAACAGTGATCTTTGTGTTCTTCTTTACCTCTCTCACCAAGGCTCTTCTCCCCCCGATAGCTCAGTTTGGCCAGACGGCCAGCTATGAAGGGTTCTGGTCGTAGTTCCTTTGACCTCATGATCCTCATTTGCTCTGACATGCACTGTGAGCTGTAAGGTCTTATATAGACAGGTGTGTGGCTTCCTAATCAAGTCCAATCAGTATAATCAATCACAGCTGGACTCAAATGAAGGTGTATAACCATCTCAAGAATGATCAGAAGAAATGGACAGCACCTGAGTAAATATATGAGTGTCACAGCAAAGGGTCTGAATACTTAGGACCATGTGATATTTCAGTTTTTCTTTTTTAATAAATCTGCAAAAATGTCAACAATTCTGTGTTTTTCTGTCAATATGGGGTGCTGTGTGTACATTAAAATTAACTTAAATGATTTTAGCAAATGGCTGCAATATAACAAAGAGTGAAAAATTTAAGGGGGTCTGAATACTTTCCATACCCACTGTATATATATATATACACACACACACACACAATACTAGATGATTATTTATTTGTGCCTGCTCATTTTCACATATTATTCATCTTATTTTGTTAATGCTAATCCACTGAACGAATATGTTGGGCATCAAAGAATTGTCTTTGATGTCTGGTTTATATAAGCAACGGTTCCATGGCAATTTGCTCACATTGTTTCAAAGAAGCAAGTGATTATGTATGCAGCTTGTTGGAAACTCTCCCTCTAAGGAGGTTCCCAGAAACAGCAATATGGTCATTCACTCCTTGGTATATAGAGCAGACATGCTCTCTGTAACAGAAGACATTGCATTTGTATTACACTGGCTCATGAAATGAGAGAGACTCGTCGTATAATAATCCCCCTTTAAACTAAATGTTATGGCCTGACCTGTATGTTTGAAGTATGGATGTGAGAAAGTCAAGAAATGCTGTTGAAATGGCAGTGACTGTTAAAAAATAGTGCTAAATAAAATTGCTACAATGCTAAAACATAAAAATGTCTCCCAACCGTTTTATTAATGTGATTTGTTCATTCATATTATCTATCTACCAACATAAAAACCTCCTCAGTGGGTACTTACTGTGGACTCTACACCAGAAAGCTACTGTTTTACTTGCTATTAAATGAATATTTTTCGTGAACAACTTAAAAGCACGTAAGTGATTGTCTTCCTACCACCAGAGAACAGGACGAGCAAATAGCGTGACATCTGGTTCGTGAGTGGCTTGAATGATGTCGTTCGTTCATTTTTGAGCCAATCTCGTTCACAACAAGGAGTGAGGGGAGTTTTTTTTTGGTTGGGGGTTATGCATGTAAGGGAATGATGACAGAATTACTGTGACGTTAAAACTTTTTAATTAATATTTTGAATTACTTATATATGGAAGCCCGTTTCCGCCACTGAATAAAAAATAAAAAAGGTTATTGCGACTTTTTATCTCACACTTCTGACTTTATTTCTCAGAATTGCGAGTTTATATCTCGCAATTCTGACTTTATAACGCGCAATTTCGAGTTTGTATCACGCAATTGTGAGAAAAAAAGTCAGAATTGTGAGATAAAATCGCAATTATATATATATTTTTTTAATTATTATGTCGTGGCGGAACGGGCTTCCATAATTAAATCGTTGTTTTAAACAAAGCGACTGCATCATGCATGACGTATTCACATGGCACATGAAAACATAAACGTGTCGCCACCTACTGGCCCTAATAATTAGTGAATATACAAAGATCTTTTTTTGGGTGAACGGATTCAAATGTTTGACTCACTGGGATGAATCAAATGTCCACTCCTGACGAGTTCGCGTCAGGCAGCCACGGCAGTCGCTCTGCAGCCAAACAAGCGCGTCTTGTTGCTATGCCAACATTTCAGAGCTGCCAGAGCTGTAGTAACTTTACCTTTGTCAGCGACCTGCTTTTCTTTTCTTGTTTGATATAAACTGCTTTGAAACTTTTCAACTAGAGCTCTGTGCTGAGATTTGAGTGGGGACGTGATTTGTGCAGTGTGTCGGTAGGTGACTTCTCATAATAGCGTGGCACTTTTTTTATTTTTATTATATTTATATATATTTTTTTTCTTCCTGTTATCATTTTCAATGGGTTCTTTTTATGTTGTGATGTAAAACGGGTTCCTGGTTTCTTTGGATTTTTTTTTTTAAGCCAGCAGGCTTTAAGAATCAAATAATCAATTTATATTTGATCATCGTTTCCTTTTTAGACAATTTCCCATAAGACCTCACCGAGAATCATGAATTTACAGCATGCAAAATGGAGATCAGAGCACCACAGCAAGCTCAGAGAGGACCGTCTGTACAAACAGCTTCTGAATAATGCAAGCCAGATCCTTTCTTTCTCCGATGAAGTTATGGACGAGATGGGGGCCATTTCATACAGAAAAGCTGACTTTAGCTGGCTTTTCCATGCCACGGGCCCCTTAGCACCAGGTACCAAATTAAAGAAAATAAAGAGGCATGAGAACAATGAAATACCCTGCAACATCAACTGTTTAACCCAAGAAGAGGGCAGAATTTCAGTACAGGCTCCTGCAGTGAACAATAAGGTACCTTTCATAAGTCTTAGTGATCAAAGCAAGGTGTATGATGCGTTTAGAATAACAAGACCGTTCAGGGTGTTGACTGTGCACACCTATTTGAAGGAGTCCTCTACAGAGGACTGGGAAGCCCAAAGCAGCAGGTGGCAGGAGTTTGCACAAAATAAGAGTCAACTATTACAACTGAGAAAACAACACAGGTAGTACTATTACTTTCATCAAAATGGTTTTCTAAATACGGCACCCTTAATGGGACAGTCCACCAAAAAAATTAAAAAAGTAGAAAACAATGCACAGGTTTGTAACAACATGTGTGTGAGTAAATGATGAGAGAATTTTCATTGTGGACTATCCCTTTAATGCATTCACTTACTTAGTCCCAAGGCCGAAGCCACACTGTATTTCACATAGTTTTGTTTTTGTGGTGTCTGTCCTTATTTAACAGGATACCTGGTTATGTGCTCTCTCCAGTAAGCACAGATGTGAAGAACCGCTTAAATAAGACAGCAACCACTGTGACCACCAAGCACATTGAGATCCCACAGGCCCCTCGGCTACAGGATATCTTGAATCCAAGTGCCGGCAGTCATGTCACAAAGAACGTCTCTGAACAGGAGATCTTCTCAGGTAGACTTGCATATGAATCTTGAATGTGACTGTTTACTTACAGTTGAAAGTACAGTATTAGTGTTAAAATGTGACATGGAAAGTTGAAAGGTTCATATGTTGCTCAAATATTTATGTTTCTGGATCCATTTGCTTTTGCAGGAACTGGTAGAATTGTAAAAGCGGAGCAGAGATGGATGGATCAGCCTACCAAAATTGACTCTGCCCTCAAGCAGGGTCTCAGACCTCCTGACTTCAGCGGACAGGATCCTGAGATGCCCAAACAGTCTGTGGCTGAAATTTCCACACTTCGTTATGCAGTTGATCAATGGAGGAATGCCTGCAACATCAGTAGGTGTTTCCTTTCTCAGCTCTGTGTGCTATACCTCTGCATATCTTATCAATGGTTATATTTATAATCTATTAAGAAATTGCACTTTAATTAAGTTTATTAAAGGTGCAGTAGGAGATCTTGGAAAATGCTAACTTTAGCCTGATAGCACTGAAAGCGAACGTCCCTCCCTCCCTGCAGTCGCCGTCCAAAGCCACGCCCCCTGAATGCATTTACGCTTACAGACCAGCGACAACATTACTACAATAGGCTACATCAGCGGTTCCCAATTCCAGCCCATGTTCCGAAGTGAAGTAAACTTCAACGGATTTCTCTGGCTCAGGGGGTAGGGAGCAATGAACACTCTGTAGGGATCATATCGATCGGAACACAGTTCATGCACGTAGCTCACTTCTAACGAGCTTGCGCGAGGACTGGATTAACCGCTGGGCTACATCATGTGTCATTCACTGGTGAGAAATCTTTAAAAGTACTACAATACCAGGAAGGAAGATCGGGTAGTTGATGTTTGCCTGCCATCCTCGCTCTGTCTGCAGTCTGTACAGCGTGCGTAAACGCTCTGATGACGTATCCTGTCTGCGCGAACAGGGTGCGCAGAGGTATGCTAATTCATACGTTGACAGGCAGGTAGGAAAGCATATTAAAACGCTCGGACGATCATTTCTTGATCCTACGCCTTCCACAGAATCTATAAATACAGACAAATACATTTAGACCACTTAACTTACTGATTGCTATCGGGATGTGAAGAGACTTTCAACCAGCATAACAAAGTTTCTGAAGACAATCACCTATTGCACCTTTAAGTAATACACTTATAAAAGACATTGCTGAGATTTGTTAGCTGTGAAGCAGAATTATAGATATCCACATTATCCAGTGTGTGTTATTTGCAGGAAAGCACCTTGGATACCTGCATACATTTTATTGTTTTTGCATCGATTTCTCACATGGAAACCCCTTTTGGAAAATCATTATTTTGTTTCATCTAGAGTTGCCCTTGCAGAGAGTGACCATCGAGGGCCTAAAAAGAGCTCTTAGTGACCCTAATTACCCAGTGCGGCTGGAGGCCATCATAACTTGTGCTTTGGGAGCAGTTAATGGACCACAAGAAGAGCTTGACCCTGGCAAAACAGGTTAATCTCTCAGCTAAAAACCTTTTTCAGTGCAATACAACATAATAATAATATGCATATACCATTCAAATTTGGGGTCAGTAAGAATTAATACTTTTATTCAACAATGATGCATTATATTAATCAAAAGTAACAACAGCAAAGAGTTTTACACTAATAAAAATGTTGCATTTTGCTTTCATTTCATCAAAAGTTTCCACAAAAATATTATGCATCACAACTGCTTTCAACATTGATAATAATAAGAAATGTCTTTAGCACCAAATCAGCATATTATAATGATTTCTAACGGATCATGTGACACTGAAGAAATGGCTTCTGAAAATTCAAATAGAAAACAATTTTAAATTGTAAAAGATTTCCCAATATTACTTTGTTATTACTGTATCGTGACCAAATTATGGCATAATAATATAAGCAAATAATAATTTTAAATAACTAACCTTTTAAGCATTAATTAATTAAATTAATAATAGAATAGAATAGAATATTACACAAAAAGTGACAGCTAATTCCTTCTTTGCTCAGGTCAACATGGTAAGAGATGCCAATTGAAGGCAGATCCTCAGGAGCTGCAGGCTCTCATTGTCTTGGCGCTTGATGACCCAGTGAAGAGAGTTCAGATGGCTGCTGCAGTGTGCCAGTATGCCATGAGGACACCTAACACTCGCGCCAGAGACATACTACGAAGCAAGGTCTGTGGAAGGATACCAATGCCTGAAACTAAAAATGTCAATTAAAATAAGCTTAATTAACATCACAACAAACATTAATGTCACAGGTAAAGCAGTCTTTTCTACTGTTGACTCGAAATGACCATCATGTATTATGACTCAGACCCTTCTGGCACAGGTGCAGACAGCTGGGTGGCGGCACAGTGCTTGGCGATAGACGGGGATACGAGTCAAGCTGTCATACAGAGACTCTTGTCACAGCACTTTCTCAGAGACGCTCCTTCAGATCACGAGCAGTCTATGATGCTACTCTCCAACATTAGCAGCAAGACTGTGAGTGACTCTCTCAGTGGTTTTTGAGTAAAAGAAAAATGATTTATGCATGCACTAGGTAAACTATGAAATTCACATAAAATAAATTTTCATACTCCACATTTTAAAGGTTTGGGGTTTGTAAGATTTTATTTTTGAAAGAAGTCTCTTATGCTCACCAAGGATGCATTAATTTAATCAAAAACACAGTAAAAGTGCATTATTGTGAAATAGTTACAATTTAAAATAACGTTTTTTATTTTAATATATTTAAAAATGTAATTTATTGCTGTGATGGTACTCCAGTCACATTTACCCTTCAGAAATCAGTCTAGTACAGTGGTTCTCAATTCCAGTGCTCATGTACCACCGCTCTGCACATTTTGTATGTACCTCTTATCACTTCAGACGTTTGTTCTATTCGACCATAAGTGCCCTGCGAAGTGGACATGACAGGATATTCCGCCATGATTCCAGTTTGAAGGGACCGTATATGTTCCATTCAAAGGACATTAAAGTGTGCGAGACGTGATTATAAATTGTATTTATTTACAGAGGTATATTACGTCACACTTCTCTAGTAAGTTTCATCTGTCTGTGAAGACACTGCAGGCAGTGGTGTAGTGCAAATCTGTGAATGAATGTTCCGAAATGAAGTTAACTTCCCGTTAGATTTCCCGTTTTCAGGGAGTAGGGAGCAAAGAACACTGCAGATATGCAGACCAGGACCATATGCTGGAATTGAGAACCACTGATCTAGTATGTTTATTTGCTGAATTTCTTATCAGTGTTGCCACTTAATATTTTTGTGGAAACCATGATTTTTTGAGAATTCTTTGATAAATAGAAAGTTCAAAAGAACAGCATTTATTTGCAATAGAAAAATGTTATGACATTATAAATGGTTTTAGTGTAACTTTTGATCAATTTAATGCATCCTTGCTGAAATCAAGCATAAGCGTTAGTTCTGGCAGGTCACGTTAGTCAAGCTCGCATCAGCTGACTCTCAGCTGATCACCGTCTACCTATAGGGATGTGACACCTGTCTAAGCATTCATATATAAGCTCCCTCAGTGTTATCAGCAGTTTTTGCATTGCTCAATGGTTAATTACCCTCCTCCATCCCCAACTCCTCCTTTGTCAGTCAGGAATCAGCCTTCTGATTCTCCTTTGAATTAGACTAATTCTAAATGTGTACATTCCATTTTTGAACTTTAATGATTAAATCTGCAATACATTCATGTTGGTTCTGTTCTGTTTACCCTGGGGGGGGGGGGGGTTTATCGCTGCTCTCCCTGCTCTCATCCATGCTAGGCTGCATGGATGCGCAGGGAGTTCTTGCCCAGAACAGAACCATGTATGCTAAGTGTCAGTCATCTTTGACGATAGTGGTCCTGACAGAATAAAAGTATTATTTTCTTTAAAAAAAAAAAATCTTTATACTCAAACTTTTGCATGGTGTTTCCCATCCAGACACTAGTGCGCTCTCTTCTGGCAGAAGAGTTAAACAGCGCTAACTGGAGAACACGAGTTCAGGCCTGTACTAGCATTGCACAGCTCAGAAGTCCAATAAACAAGGTATCACAATGTAATTCTTTTGCACATTTCAAACAGCTCTCTACCTATCTAATTTCTCTAATGATGGTAGAAAATACTAGAATTGCTTTTCATGCAGGATCTTTGCAACAAACTGATATATATGATGTGGAACGACTGGAGCTGTGCTGTTTGTCACGCTGCAGCGCTGGCTCTGAGTAAAATGGATGCAGCCAGAGAGATGCACAGTGAGCTGAGGTGACTATCTCTACCCAACAGACACATCAGAAGGTTTGGATTCAGTTATTTCTTAACATGCAATATCTCCACAGTGCGAAGCTGGAGGAGGGTCCAACTGCTTGGCGGGTGGAAGCGCTGATCTTCATTGGTCAGCTCAATATAATGACACCCAAGCTACTGCCTACATTCCTGCGGTGCTTTAATGATGACTTTGTGGCTGTGCGCAAACAAGCTTGTTTGACTGCAGCATCTCTAATGATGGATGACCATTTGGTGAGGAAGTAAAGCAGCTGTGCAGATGCACAATAGATCTTTGATGGTATATGGACACTAAAAGACTGTGAAAAAGAAATTGAGGGTTCACTCGAATGACCACATAAAACATGTTCACAGGTCCTGGATCAGCTAATTAACCTGATGCAGAATGATCCATTATGGGAGGTGAAAGTGGAAGCAATTGATGGTAAGCTTGAAAATTAATTTAAAGGAAGAGTTCACCCAAAAACGAAAAACTGCTGAAAATGTACTCACTCTCAGGCCATCCAAGATGTAGAAGAGTTTGTTTCTTCATCGCAACAGATTTAGAGAAATTTAGCATTACATCACTTGCTTACCAATGGATCCTCTGCAGTGAATGGGTGCCGTCAGAATGAGAGTTCAAACAGCTGACGAAAACCTCACAATAATCTACAAGTAATCCACATGACTCCAGTCCATCAATTAATGTCTTGTGAAGTGAAAAGCTGTGTAAACAAATCTGTTTTTAACTTCAAATCATTGCTTCCAGCTAAAATAGAAGTCCTCTATCCATATTATCCATGACGTCATCTCATCTGAATCAGGAGAGAAATCAAATCAAGCACTATTTACAAGCAAAAACCATCCAAAACAGTTATAAACAAATGGCAATGGATTTTGATGTGAGAGGACAACAGGGGGAACTTTTTCACTGGAGGAACCATTATTATGGATTACGAACAGATGAATTCAAAAGAAGTAATGTTTTAAAGCTAAAACGTTATTGGTGGACTGGAGTTGTGTCAATTACTTGTGTATTATTGTGATGTTTTTTTTTTTTTATCAGCTGTTTGGACTCTCATTGTGAGGGCACCCATTCACTGCAGAGGATCCTTTGAGGGACAAGTGATGTAATTTCTCCAAATCTTTTCTGATGAAAAAAACCAACTCATCTACATCTTGGATGAGTACATTTTCAACAAATTTTAATTTTGGGGTGAGCTTTTCCTTTAATAATTTAATGTGCAGCCATTTTTGTATGATTGCATGATTGTAAAGCGCTTTGGGTGTACAGCAATACGCAATAAAGCGCTATATAAATGCATCATTCATTCATTCATTTTGTGTCTAATAATGAATGTTACAATTTTTATTATTACATCAAGGAATTATTATTCTATAAATTAAGCTTTAGGGAAAATAGGTTGGATGAACCCAGCTCTCCAGGAGTTGCTGATGTGGGCTGTACACCATGAGGAGGAGCCCAGTGTGCGCATTGCTGCCTGTAAGGCCCTGAGCACTTTAGATGCAAAGGGCCCAGAATTACAGCATTTTCTACAGGAGCGTTATGCACTGGAACCCAACGCTGACGTGCAGAGGTGAGTACTTAGATTAGGCCACAATCATTACTATAAGTAAAATTGTTTTCTGAACGTACTTTAATATTTCTTACTAAGGCACATTGAAAGTCTTCTGAAAAAGCATGGATACAGTCTGAAGGGAAACGAAAGCAAGATTCATGAGATAAAGCTCCAGGTTAGTGCACTTCAGTGTGTTACCATGGCTTCAAGCACTGAACCTGCTGGTTTATTCAATGCATTTCATTCTAGATCTAGAACATCAGTTCTCAACCTTTTTGAAAGGCCCCCTATTTCCCAGCACAATAATCAAATTAATTAACCACAACTGAGTTTATGATTCCAAAAATTTCAAACAAATTTTCAGCTTAACCTAATCTTGTTTTTTTAGCATTTAAATTTAGAGTTAGATTATTTTAATATATTAATAATAATTTATTCATTTAAATACTTTGAAGTCATCCTGTGGCCCCCTGGTTGAAACCCACTGCTCTAGAAATGAATGTCTAACATCACACTAACTACTCTTTATCTCTTGTTCTGTAGGTGGAGCTGTTGTGTACAAAACACATCATTACACAGAAAGTGCTCTTAATGGAAGAGAGGGGAAAGCAGCAAGAGCAAAAATTATTGTGCTGAATTTATGGTTGTCCTGCTATATCAAATATTATAAAGCCAGAATCAAATCTTTTAAGTTGTTCCACCTAAAAATCATCCACTGCAGTCGCAGACAATCAAGCAAGCAGGCAAGTAATGACCAAATTGCTTTGATACATCAGCTATTGACTACTTATTTTACACTGATGGTATATTAAGGTATCAGCAAAAGGAAAGTATATGTAGTGCACAGATCATAAAATACATAATGCTGGTTACAAGCAATGAAACCCTGAGATTTTGGTTTCAAATGTGGAACATTTATTTATTATTATTTAACATAAAATGACAAAAGATAAAAACTCACATAAAATGAAGCATGTCTCAATATTTACATATCGCTGCAGTATATACATAATCCATGAATTAAAACAAATCGAATCCGTTTTCTCTAAAGATGCCTGTTAACAACCAGTAGGTACAAGGTGAAGATTAGTTATTTTTTTATTAATTTAATATCCACTAGTATCCTGACCAAATGGTAGGTGCCATTATATTTGAATTTTCTGAAATTCTTTATCAAATGGACATGTCTTTAATGTTGGTCTGTAGATGGCCTCGTTGCTTAAGAACTTGCTTGTACAGGTTCTCAACTTCAGTGACCTGAGCCAGCAGTTGAGTTCTGGCATTGTTCTGATGGAGAGGAGTTCAGAAAGAACAGTTAGAATATGCATTCACATTATAAACTTGTCAGGTTTGCTAGAATAAAGGTAAATCACATATAGACACTGATTTCAAAGCATATCACATATTTATATGAACATTTAACCACCACAGGTCTATATATTTTTGGTTCTAACAAGCACATTCTTGATGTTTAATCAAAAAATATATATGCTGTAAATACATATACAATTACCAAATTACTCAGATAACTGTCAGTGGTTGGAATAGCTTGAACCATCTTAATTTTCACTTCCAAGTTCTGAATGAACTCCACCACCATCCCCATGAGCTCTACCACATATCTGTACACAAGGTCATAAACAGTAATCAACACTGTTAGCAATTAATTCAATACAAATATAGCTAAACTGGTTAGGAACTTACCCGCCTCTCTCCTCACGCGCCCTGTACATGCCATCCGGGACCCTGGGAGTAGAGCAGCCACGCGAATGGGCAGGTTCTGCTGACACAGTGGTTTTGTGAGTCTCTCTCGTAGGACTGTCTGTTCTCGCAACACTTCCTGAAGGTGGGAAGTGAACTGTTGCAAGGAAGCAAACCTTTGACCTTACAACAAAACAGTCATTAGGAACTACCCACTTACATCTCCCCTCCTTAGACATTCCGTCGCTCCCTTCTAGTAGACCAAACTTGTGTACACCAAATGTGCATGATTCCATTTGCAACACTTACTGAGATAATGAGTGTGAGTGACGTCTGCAGTCGGTCTCTTTTTCCAGCCTTCAGCAGCGTCTTAAATCTAATTGTCTTAAGTGAAGTGATACAAAAGAAATCATGTCAAGGGATAGTTCACCCAAAAATGAAAATTCTTTCATTATTTCCTAACCCTCAAGTTGACGGTAGCCACTGACTTTCGTAATATTTTTTCCCATACTACAGATGTCAATCTCTACCGTCAACTGTTTGGTTATCATCATTCTTCAAAATATTCTCTTTTGTGTTCAACAGAAGAAAAAAACTCATACAGGTTTGTAACAACTTGAGGGTGAGTAAATGATGACAGAATTTGAATTTTTGGGTGAACATTGCCTTTAAGCTTTGTAAATCAGAAAGATATTAAGTGGTGAAATAAAATATTAAGTTTGTTTTCAACCTTATCGAGATCATGTCTAATTCTGTTCAGCTGCTCAGCTTCAAGCAAAGATGTGGAAAAGACTTCTGAATCCCGTGGGAGAGCATCTAGCTCCTCCTATAAGATCCATAACACAAATGCTTGACAATATCCACCATTACAGTTTAAAACTCTGTCTCAAAATGAACCATGTTTTAGTTTACCTGTGTCATGGTGCCTGCTGTTACACATCTAGCTAAAATCTTAGCAGCAGGTGTCACCGTGTAAGTAATGGGGTCCCAGGGATTCATAACAAGCGCGTTTCCAGACCTGACGGCAATTAACAAACAATGAAGCCTAAAAAAAATTGTGTGTTTCTTCAGCTATAGCCATTTTCATGTGTAAGGGCTTGATTATTATTTTTTTTATTAAGGATAAAAGAGTACAACTTCTTATTTATAGGTCCTAGAAGCCCCTAAGGGGAAATAGTGACATAATATAATAGTTACAAATATAGGAAGGGAATAAAATATGTCAATGGTTTAGCGTTGGCCCACAACACTTCTGCGTTCCCCCGAGAAACTTTCGGTCGAAATGTATGTATTTTTCCATCAGCAAAGTTTCTCTGAGGACGTAAAGGTGTTGCAAGCGAAAACAAAAAGTTTAAAATATGATTTTCAAAAGGTCGCCGTGTACACTTAGGGGCCCCTTGGTCTACTGTTGGAGACGTTAAATGTACTCTCAAAATATACAAAACAATAAACTCTCAGTAATTACTTAGCTTGGTTGCTTTGTTATGCTAATATAAACGCTACACTGACTGTGTTGCTGCGTGACTTGTGTTTTTCAAAGCGTCCAGTATTTACTTATCGTTCTTGAATGAGATGTCCTCGACCCGTCTGATTTGAACAAAACGTCGTCGTTATTTCAATCTTCTTCTTCTTCTTCTTGAAATTTTATTGGCGGTTGACAAACAACAAAATGGTGTATTTCCGCCACCAACTGGAATGGAGTGTAGATCAAAAATTGACTTACTTCCTTCCCAATTTTCCCTTTTTTTTTTTTTTTTTAAATTCTCTCCCACAAATTAGTTATTTTAAGGAACTGAAAAATAAAACTATAGCATTCATTCCTTGAGTTATTTCAATCTACCGCCTCTTTCGCTCTTGAGCACTAGCACAGCTACGCAAACGTATTATAAGCGTAGATATCATAAATATAAGCATATATTCGCACGTTCTCATCGTTAACCCGAAGAATAAACATATGACATACAGATCATTGAACGAGTAGCGTGACGCGCAATTCCACTTCCTATGTTGTGCTCCATTCTCAGGTCCGCAGATTCACAAATACCCACAAAGAAGAACAATTCTGCACTGTACATCAGTTATAACCAAACTACAAAGTATATATAAATTGTCCATGATGGTCTTAAATGCATGATTTAAATAATTTCTGAATTTAGAATTTGTTGAATCCGCAGGCGTGGAAACGTAGGTCACTTACTTCAACAGCAGCGCGCCATAGCGGTCTGCGCAGCGATTCTGTCCTTAAATAACGAACTAAATGCATTAAATAAAAAAAAGAACCAAGCGTTTCTGCAAAGTTAGGTATAGTCATTCTAGAGAATCAGTCGAAATTATAATATTCGCGGATAGTTTGACGAATCGTGATGCGGTAAGAGTGACAACAGTCCTCCAGCGTAACAAACCCCAGGTGTCACTGTGCTAGAATCACACGAGGACCGTCTGAATCGATTTCTCGCGTGCAGCTTGTGTTTACACTAAGCGAGAGAAATGTCGGCTGCGGCGCGTATAGCAGCGCCCGGTGTGTTGTCCCGGTTCCGCGGCGCTCTGGTCGGTTCGGTGTTGGGCGACTGTATCGGCGGTGAGTTTGAAGGCGCGGTGGATGTACCTCTAGATCGAGTCCTTCAGCATCTCAGCGCTCTGGAGGATGAAACACGGGGCGATGGTGAGTATTTCCGTATTTTACGATTATATTATACATTGAACATATTTAATATCAAGCTTTTGCATGTCCTAAACTCTTTGGTATTCCTCATTTAGGGGTCACAATTGTGAACCTTCGGGGTAACGTTTTGGTGACATAAATATACTATATTTTGTGTCAGTAATATTTATTCTTTAATATTTTCATGGTACCAGGCAATATTCACGTTTAAATTATGCACCATTTTTTTTTGCTATAGAAAAAAAGAACACAAAAATACCACAGATTTACTTTCATTAAACATTTTTGACTGTGAATCTAATTGTTTCTTAATTACACATCTTATTCAATTTTTCCCCAGGAATTCTTCAGTACAGTGATGACACAGCCATGATGCGATGCGTTGCAGATTCACTCCTCACCAGGATGGCGTTTGATGAACGAGACATGGCTCGAAGGTATGTTATCATTGGAAATGGCTAAAAGAGTCCTTTTAAGCAAGTGTTTGATTTTCCTGATCATCTTACTTGATTGCAGATTTGCAAAGGAGTATAACCTTGCTCCGGGGCGAGGTTACGGCTCAGGTGTCGTACAGGTACTGCGGAAGCTTGCGTCGCCCCATCTGAAGGACGTCTTCCAGCCGGCACAGGCTCAGTTTGGCGGCCGCGGTTCTTTCGGGAATGGAGGTGCCATGAGAGCGGCACCCTTTGCCCTGGCCTTCAAAAGTCGCGCTGATGTCTGCAAGGTAAACGGTCATCTGATTGTCGAATCTAAGCTAGTAGACTTCAAGCATTCTTGACATTTTGAATTGGTCATAAAAAGACTGAAGTGCTGCCAGCAAAAGCTTTAGACTTTATATAATGAAGATTCATATCATATGTTCTCAACCTGGGGGCCTTAAGATGGCTTAAACATATTTAAATTAATCAATTATTATAAATATATTAACTTAATAATGAACTCAAATCTAAATAAGAATGCTAAAAGCACATGTAAAGTGAATCTTTTTTTTCTCAATAATTGTTGTTTTTACTGAAGAACATACAGTTCTTGAAACACAAAATTAATCGTGGGTAATTTAATATATAAGTATTCCCAGTTTCTGTTAATGAATTTTTGAAAACAAGCTTTGTCGTAATTACCTAGGCCAGTGTTAAAATATGGGTTTGGGGGGGGGGTGGGGGTCGCACATATTGGTCTTCGAGAGTGGGGGGGACCTTCGAGTCAGAAAGGTTGAGAACCATTGTTAAATGCTTAATTTGAAAGGCTAATTTGGACTGTCCCAGGCTAACATTCTGTCCTTCCATTTGCTTTTGGCAGTACTCGAGGCTTGGCGCAATGTTAACACACTCGTGCTCTTTGGGCTACAATGGGGCAGCGTTGCAGGCCCTTGCTGTCCATCTGTCTCTCCAAGGCGCTTTGGCTCTGCCAAAAGAATTCATCAACAAACTGATATCAGAAATGGAGGAGATGGAAATAGATGAAACAGCCCAGCTTGATGCTAAAGCGTAAGTGAACTCATGGACTAACAAAAAGGGAAAGTTTCTCAAAATTAAAAGTATGTCATCATTACTTTCCCCTGCGTTCGCAAACCTGAATGACTTACTTTCTTCAGTAGAACATGAAGAGTTTTGTTTTGTTGTCCATGCAATGTTGTTATCATTAACTCAAACTATTAAACTAATAAAAGTTATTTTTGTTTTTTTAAATAAAGCTACATGAAAATAAGAAAATAGTTAAAAAATAAGCTAAATTATAAATAAGACTAATAACGCATTAAAGCACATAACAAAATGACCAAAACCTAAACTAAAATTAAAATGACCTAAACATCATCAATGTATTTAAATATTATACATACTATAATGGTATATAAATAATACAAAAATACACTGTCCAAATGACTCATTTTATGAACAAAAAAATATATTATACAAAATATCTTCTGTTGAGTTCCACAGAAGATAGAACAGATTTGAGCGTAATTAAACAGAAGTTATTTTTGAGTGAAAGACCATTTGTGTAACGTTGGTATGATATTACTGTGGCGGTCTGTGGGTTAGTGAGCCACGTGGGTGCTTTTTCCCAGCTCAGTTTAGGGTCAGAGTTCCCATATTGCTCACGATTGTACAGAGTGAAAGAACTTATGGACAGAAACAGTGTGAGCATTGAGGAGGTCATATCTGAACTGGGTTAGTATCGATTACTCTTGATTAGCATTGATCTGATCATTCATAAAGCATTCTGCTGTTTTTCTTGAAGTTGACACTCTTTCTTTGTATTAGGGAATGGCATCGCTGCCTTACAATCTGTGCCCACCGCTATCTTCTGCGTGCTGCATTGTTTGGAGCCCCGGGACGGGCTGCCAGAGCGATTCGGAGGACTGGAGAGGACAATATCCTACAGCTTGGCTCTGGGTGGTGACACTGACACCATTGCTTGCATGGCAGGGGCAATCGCAGGGGCACATTATGGCATTGACTCCATTCCCCAGAGCTGGCAGAAGAGCTGTGAAGGGGTGGAGGAGGCAGATGATTTAGCAAGACGTTTGTATAATTTTTACTGCCTTCCTCAGTTTGAAGAGGACAGGGGGACATTAAGCTGCGAGAACAATCAACCGCACACACACACCAGTGATCGGCACACTACAAAAAACTGACTGACCCACTACATGGCCATAAGCAACATGCAGCCACACATAAGTGAAACTTTACCTGGCAACAAAGTGTCAAATGTACTTGCTAATATACCATCATCTGTGTTTAGTTCAGATGGTGGAGAGGGGGTGCGGCTTGTGCAAAATGTTTACAATAAAAAGAACAAAATGGTAAAATTTTTATTGGTAATAGTCTTGTTTTGTTCTTTCTTTACTTCATATTTAACACTGTTCTGAAAACTATATACAGTGGGGTTTAAAAGTTCACTAGTGATTTTTTTTTGCATTTTTCTAATTGAATACTAATTTAAAAAAAATTAATTACAATAATAATACAATAAAATATATAGAAATGTTAATGAACAAAACAGAAATGAGAAATTAAAAATTTATTTTTAATACATGATTATTCTGGCATAATTTATCATTAGATACTTGTTTTTATTATTGTTTTATCGGTGTTAGAATCTCCTGCTCTCAGCTCAGTATGACATCATAAAAAGAATTCCAAGAGTTTTCTTTCTAACATTCGTTCGTTCGGTATCTCACTATTTTCACTATGGGAACGCCTCAGCTGTGACCGATCGCGGAAGCACCAATAACACCACAGCTGCCAACTATGGCAGACCAATCGCTGCAGCGATCAGGGAGTCCCGCCTCCCTGTATATAAACCGCAGCTACCTGCCGTTTCATCATTCTCGCTCTCTTTTTTCTTCCGGAAGCTGGCTCAGCAGATTTTGGGAATTCGTTTACAGTCGGAGCCGCAAGGTAACATCCCAAACGCAATACATTCCTAACATTTGTTGAGCGACTTCACTTAGAGTGAGATAACTAACGCATCAGGGCGAGTTTTAAGTTTTCAATTTATTTTCCAAGTTTTTGGGGGCACTCACCTCGCACCAAAAATAAGGAAAAGGAGAGCTCTCTATCGCAGCACAGCTCCGTACTAGTTGTCACGTTGTGGTGGGCTTACCGTACGAAGAGAGTGCAGGCCCCATGGCTCTCCGAAAAAGCCGGAGAGCCCCGGAGGAAAAGGTCTTCCTCCCCATCCATGTGCTTGTGGAATGTGGATTTCTGCAAAGGATTCACACGGCCTCTACATCTCCTGTTTGGGCACTAAACACGCTCAGGCAGCTCTGTCCAACTCTGGCCAGCAGCTCGTGGGGAGAGATGATGGAGAGGGTGTCACCCGTCCTTCCCCCACTTTTTGAAGATATGTTAGCGGGAGAGGAAGATGACGAGGACGAAATATTGTCGGCCATCCTCAAGGCCGAGGATGACGATGATGAAGATGCTATTCTTCCCCCAAATCAGTGCACAGGATGTGAGTTCACCCTCCCCTGTACAGACGGACACGGATCTACTCAAGGTCTGTCGCAGGGCTGCGGCTAGACTATCGAACGACTAGCCATCCCAACCGGCAGGTCAGGGGGCTGAAAGAGATTTGTATGATGGAAAGAGACTTCCGTCACGTATCCCTCCAGCGAGGCAGTTTATTCCAGCTGTCCCGGCTTGTGTGGCTGAAATGAAGAGGTTTTGGGACAAGACTTTTTCCCACGTGTGCCCGTCAAGGGCTTCTCGAGGATGGATTTTCAGGGAATGGAGGATTTGGGGATGGCGGATCCTCCCCCTGTTATATCATCTGTGGCTAATCATTTGCATCCAAGTCGCAAGGCAGCGCTCTCTTCAACCGGAGCCTCGCTGCCAGGGAAAAAAAAAAGGAGCACTTCACCGCCTCTGTTTTTCAAAAGATCTATAAATCATCTGCACTGGCCGTTCGTGCTTTGCACGTGACGTCCCTCCTTACTGCCTATCAAGCGGAGTTATTTGAGGAGATGGGGCGTCAGCTGGACTCCGGATCTCCCAACCCAGCGCTCTGGGAGGAGATAAGTGTCATTGAAGATTTAAACAAGCGCACGTCCCACGGAGCAGTTCAAAGCTGCGGTTGGAGTATGGGCTTAGGGGTTGTGGGAGAGAGATCGCTATGGCTGGGTTTGTCAGGCCCCTCTGACAAAGAGAAGGTGGAGTTTTTGGATGCCCCTATTGATCCAAAGGCCATGTTTGGCGCGACGGTAACAGCGATGCATCAGCAATGTGACCTGCGGAAAAAAGAGGGAGAGGCATTCGAGGTCTTTCTCCCCAGAAAGCCGGCAGCTCGGCCTTATCACCCGAGCCAACCGAACTTCAGACCTTCAGGGAGAGGGTGACATTCTGACTATCAACCTTCCTGTCCGGCTCCACCGCAGCAACCAGGAAAGCGGGCCCTCAGTCAAAGCCCAGTTTCATGAAACCAAAACAGTCTTTCGCAGCCGCAACAGCGAAACACTGGTCGGCAACCCCTCAGGGAAACAAAAAGAGAAGCGGTCAACCTGAGACGTCTGCTTGGCATCAGGAAGGGTTTGGAGACAGCACTCAGGGTTTCTCTGTTCCATCCCTTCAGAACGATTCCATTCTCCCTCCCACGGGGAAAAGGAGAAGGAATTTAAATGTGAAATGGGCTTGTATGGTCAGTTCAAAGTCCAATGTGTGCGGGGGAAATGGCCCATGTTCCTCTGGTGCCCCCCAAAGAATTGTCTCTCCCTCCACCTACGAGGTTTGTTCTGAGGGAGGAAGGACAAGAGTTCGTAAGCATCCTATCACAAATAAAGTTTTCTCTGATGCATCCAGACGAAGGGCTGAGGGCGCAGAGTAGGATAAAAATAAAGAAATAACACAAAAAATTAAAACAATCACAAATAAAGACGACTCTAACTCCTTCAATGGTATTCCCCTCCTTCGCCACTAGAGTGTGCTGCAACACCGCTAGTGAGCGAAGACGGACCCCAGGGCCCACTGGGGATCAGTTCAATGTTCAATGGAGTGGTAATCTCAGTGGTCCAAGGGGAAGCAGCTCAGGTTTTATAGGAAGAAATATCCTCTTTAATGAGAAAAGGAGTGATAAGAGTGATTCCAACGAGAGAAAGCCATATAGGTTTTTACTCCAGGTATTTTGTGATTCCCAAAAGAGGGGGAGGTCTCAGTCCCATTTTAGATTTACGGGTCCTCAACGAACACCTCAGAAAATACAAATTCAAAATGCTGTTGCTCAGAATGTTGTGTCAGAGTATTCGTCAGGGAGATTGGTTTACCTCAGTGGACCTCCAGGATGCATATTTTCACATAGATATTTTTCCCACTCACAGGAAATATCTGAGGTTCGCTTATCAGGGCACAGCATACAGGTATATGAAAATACCCTTTGGCTTTGCTTTGGCTCCCAGGGTTTTTCAGCAGAGCTGTCTCAGCCGCAGAGTGCGCATCTCACAAGAATGCATGAGTGCTCTTCGTCATTGGAGAGCCCTGTCTTTTCTCAGGACAGGATACCCTCTGGGTCCTGTTCTGTTAAGGAAAATGGTGACAACAAATGCACCTCTCACGGGCTGGGGGGCGGTGTTCGAGGGCAGAACAGTGAGAGGAGTTTGGTCTCCTGTAGTGAGAGAGAAGCACATACATTTTCTAGAACTACTAACAGTGTTACAAGCTCTGAGAAATTTTGTGCATTTTCTCAAGAATCATCATGCATTGGTCAGGACGGACAATACAGCAGTGATAGCCTACATAAATCAGCTTCACTCGTTAGCGAAAGAACTGATTATGTGGAGCAGCAGGACCCTGAACAGGGGAGCGGATTTACTGTCCAGAGGGAATGCTCTGTATGGGGAGTGGAGACTCCACCCCCAAGTGATCCTCATTGTGTGGCAGAGATTAAGGCATGTCATGTTGGTCTTAACAACAGATGCATCAGCTTTAAGTACTATTCGCCAACACCCTCTCGTCTGTCGATTTATGAGAGGGGCACATAGGCTACACCCAGTATCGAAGCCGCTGGTCCCGCCTTGGGAGTTGTCCGTAGTTCTGAACGCGCTCTCAAAAGCCCCTTTCGAACCCACTGATAACATTGCCTTAAAGCTGCTCACTTTAAAGACAGCTCTGTTACTTGCTCTCACTACAGCAAAAAGGGTGAGTGAGCTACATGCTTTATCAGTTCACTCCTCATGAATGATGTTCATACATTTGAACATCGAAAAGTAACTTTTAGACCTAACCTGGCGTTTGTGCCTAAAGTGTTTGATCACGCTGGTGCATTTCAATCAGTGGACCTGCTAGCTTTTCATCCACCACCTTTTTCATCCCCAGAGAAGGAGAGGTTACACAGTTTATGTCCGGTTCGTGCTCTGTATACGTACGTTCAGAGAACCCGCACACTTCGTAAGAGCTATTTGTCTCGTGGGCTGACTCTTACAAAGGAAAACCTATCTCCCGTCAATGCCTTTCCCACTGGGTAGTGAACGGCATCGTTTATGTAAGCAACATCGAAATATGAGCCCAAAAAAAAAAAAAAACCCCAATGGATTACGAGCACACTCTACTAGAGGTATGGCTACATCCTGGGCTCTGTTTAGAGGCATTTCTATTCAAGAAATTTGCACGGCAGCCAGCTGGTCTTCTCCGCACACATTTGCTCATTTCTATAGACTGGATGTGACAGAACCCTCTCTGGCTTACTCAGTCCTGGGAGTGAGTAGTCAGGGTGAATAATGCAGGTTATTAAGGGATGAATTCCTCATATTATTCTGTTTTCACCTCCGTCGGGAGTTATGACTCAGATAATAACCTACACTTTCTTTAGTCTGCTTCATCAGTATATCGGCAATACAGGTGCCGAACAAATGTTAGAAAAATAACGTTAGGTTACTGATGTAACCCCGGTTCTCTGATAACATGAAGTGAGGTATCTCACAATATTGCCCTCCTTGCCTGTCCCGCATGGAGAAGAGATACTGTATGTGGAGAATGATGAGACAGCAGGTAGCTGCCGTTTGAGGGAGGCGGGACACCCTGATCGCTGCAGTGATTGGTCTGCCATAGTTGGCAGATGTGGTGTTATTGGTGCTTCCGTGATCGGTCACGCCTGAGGCCTTCCCATAGCAAAAATAGTGAGATACCTCACTTCATGTTATCAGAAAACCGGGGTTATGTCAGTAACCTAACGTTTTAGAACGTACTGCGGAACTATAAAGACTTGAAACTCAGCTGCTCACTTTGTGGCAAGCAAGGAGTAGTTATCATCAGCGGTGTTTACAGTTGTTGATAGCGTTTTTATCGTGTGTTGAATATGGGACAGCGACTTTCTCGCAGAAAAAAGGTGGAGGAAGGAGGTGATGAGTGTGTGCATGAGGTCAATCCCCGTACACCAGTTACACTCACCGACCACAAGGCGGAGGTCCATCCTCGTCCTGACGAGATGCCTGTGGGTATCGGTGAGGGAGGATGCGGGCAGGAGAAAGGGCGAGAGAAAACAAAGAAAAAGAGGAGGTTCCGGAGGTTTGCCTCTTTCTGTTGTTTGTCTTGCCCCAAATCCACCAGAGCTCAGGATGAGCAGGTGGAGCAGGGTGAGGTGGACCAGGATGCTGACGCCAGACCATCCATTAGGTGTTCTGATGGTAAATTACATGTTTTCCTCACCAGAGCTCTGTACATCCAATAAAAAGTCTCTTAATCATTTACACACAATATTACGCACAATATAAAAAAACACAACACCCATTACACATCACAAAAACTGCTTTCTTACGCTTTATTTGTCGTAATATAGATGAAATAGTGTAAAGACTTTTCCAAACTAGCCAAAAGTACCCCTAAGTGAAGAATTAATATGTGTATGCCATATTAATTTTATATTATTTTGGTTGATATTCCTAATTTCCTTTCTTTAGATCAGACTTCTCTACAGGACATTGTCTGTACTGTAGAGGACAATGATCATCAAGAGGCTCCTTCCAGTATCTGAGTCTACACAAGTGCTGAGGACCAGCAAATGGGGATGAGCCTCAAGGTCAGGACAGTCCAGTTACTCTGTCAGCAGGTGCGAATGCCTCCCTCTGCTGTAGAACGGCGGACTGCATTAGATCACGAGATCGAGGTGAGTTTAACTGTCAAATCCAAGTGATCCCTCATATATAAAATACAGCCATGTTAAAATAGTTTTACAATAAGTATAGCATGATGTCACACGCCATACCTGCTTTCATTAATAATAAAAAATAAAATAACTATAATTATAATTATGTTTTAATAGACCACATTTGCTGGAAATATGCCATCGGCATGGGGGTAGGAGGATTCGGCTCCGTCTTTGAGGGGGCCCGGTGCAAGGACGGTCTTCCGGTGGCTGTGAAATTTGCAGCCAAGACGGAGAATGTGCCATACATCAGCCTTGTAAGTAGACTGCGCTCCCTGTGTCATCTCCACTCAGTCACTGTTTGCATTTATGTCTTAAAGAACAAATATTTCAATAGACTAAATCCATATTTGAGAAAGCACTTCCATCTAACCATCATAAAAACTGTCCTTCTTCTAGCCTGATCATCACAGTCTAGTTCCTCTTGAGGTGGCCCTGACAATCATGGCCAATCAAGGCCCCAGCTGTTGCCAAATCATAGAGTTGCTGGAATGGCAGGACAATCCAGACCAGTATATCATGTTCCTAGAGCGGCCCTCACCCTGTGTCAACATGCACCTTTTTTGGCAGTATCACGGCAACCTCTTTAGTGAGGAGTTAGCATGTCATTTCATGTGGCAGGTGATTGACGCTGCTGCCGTGTGCTGTTCCCGGGGGGTGTTCCACCGGAAACCGGAGACCCTGGAGTTCAAACTGATTGATTTCGGGTGTGGGGACCTCCTGAAAAGCTCTTTTTACAACACCTACTCTGGTATGTATTACCTTTTAAACATGTAGTTTGGGACTTAAACTCTTGTGACCAGTTACACGGTGTCTTAATCAGAAGTGACACAAAATTAAATGCCATTTCATTCAGAGTAACATGTGACAAACTCTTGCCTTCAGGGACAGTGATGTACTGTCCTCCCGAGTACTTTGAGAAGGGCGAGTACCACGGGAAAGAGGCAACAGTGTGGTCACTGGGCGTGCTGCTGTTTGCCATGTTCACCAGCCTTTTCCCGAACAACAGCGATACCGGCTTGATGGACGCTGATGTCTGGTTCCACCCGGGCATCTCAGATGGTGTGAAATTCATTGCAGCAAAGAAGGACAACTGACATTCTTAACCATATAAAACAGAAAAACAGTGGCTTCATAAAGGATGTCCTAAAGGATATTGCGGGAATCTTTCAGAGTTTAGAAAGCAGGTGTGAAGTTGAAGGTAATACATCTTTCACATCTTTCTGCACAGAATGCTGCCATTTCATTCGAGGTTGCCTGAAGAGCAACCCAGAACAGAAGCTTCATTTGGAGGAGATGCTGTTCCATGACTGGTTTGAGGTACTAAGTCTAAGATAAGCTAAAATGTATATACTGACATTTGATCGTTTGTTTATTTTTTTGCCTGTTTGTTGGTTTGGTTTGATTCTCTCAATATGGACATCAGCTTCCTTTTGTTACTATTCAGTACCTGCTGCAACAATATGGTCAGTGCTCATACATTCTGTTTCAGGTCCCCCTATAAGTCATGAAAAAGAGGGTCAGCCTTGCGTCAGGCAGGCTGACACAAGTGGCCCCTCCATCCCTCCAGCCTTAGCGTTTTGCTGGGCTGGCAAGCCTTGGTTGCATCTGGCACCTTGGCTTGCGGTGGTAGTTTTTGCGCCTTGTGGAGCTACAGTATTTGCTTAGGGATGTGTACATATTGTAAAGAGTTAGTTTAGTTTTAGTTAGTTAAGTTAGACCCTCCGTCCCTCCAGCCTTTGCGTCTTGCAGGGCTGGCAAGCCTTGGTTGCGTCTGGCTCCTTAGCTTGAGGTGGAAGTTTTTGCAAGGCCCCACAGAGGATGAAAGTCTCAGGATCCCCTTTTCATAGCTTCACTGGTCCCAGAGGTCCCTCACATTGATGCTCCAAAAGTTCCTGCCACAAGCAACTAGGTCCCAAAAATCCTGTCAGGGACCCTCCAGAAGTCACAGCGAAGGCATCCCTAAAGGTTCCTAAACCTGCTGAGGTCAGAGAAGTCATGTAACAGGTCCCTGTCCCAGCCTGCTACAGCTCTAGAGCTCTGTGTCATAGCAGCTCCAGTCGCACAGCTTCCCAGTGGTTCCTGACAAAACCGACCAAGTCACACTAATGCACGTCACTGATGCACAAAGGTTCCTCTCATGATGGTACAGAGTTTCATGCCACGCCTGCCAAGGAAATTGCAGCAAAGTCTGGCCTAGTGTTTCCTGTCATAGCCTCAGTCAGAGCTCGTGTCCAGGGCTGCTCCAGTCCCAGAGCTCCTCTCTCAACCTCACTAGTCCCAGAGGTTCTTGCTAATGCTAGGGGGTTCTGTCTCGAAGGCATCATGGAATCCTCTCACAACCCTAGTGTTTCCTTTCACCGGTGTGATTCCTCTATATTACACCTGTGTGCCACATTAAAAACATAATGTGAAAATAAACACAAAATGTGGTAGAGGTTTATTTATTTATCACTTTGTATGTTCATTTGAATAATACTCTCACCAGGTAAGTAATACCAGGTAAGTAATTCAAAGGAGAGTTACACTATGGGCCTTTTCTTTTACTGTTTAAAGTCCAAGGTATCAGCATATAATTTGGCTGCAGACAGGGTCCAAGAAATAAAAATGGCCTTTGGGGGAAATAAAACTGCCAATACCTTAATAATAAACTACAACAAAATTTGTGATTTAAATTAAACTGTAAGAATAACTGAGTTAAGTGTCATGAGCAATTAAATTGAAAGACAAAAAAAGTGTACCATCAGAAGGCATGTAACAATATTTTTTTATAACGTCAAGGAGTTTGCAGATTGTCTTAATGTTAAAATTAATGTATATAAATTAATCCTGTTGCCTTTGTGTAATATTGCCACTGTAAAAAAATAAATAAACAGCAAATATTCTTTTTAAATGAGGGAGAATGGAATAAAATCTGATTTTGAAAAAGGAAATTAGAACAATCCAAAAGAATGAAGTCGGAACAAAGTCACTATTGTTCACTTCTCTACCAGTCTTCCTACTATTTTGCTGTTATTTATTATTATAGCTTTACACAACTCATTCAGGTTAATGTTTCAACTGGCTGTAATTTTAAATAAAGGTCGCTGTTGTTTTTTTTACATTAACTGTGTCTGGATTTATTTCAAATGCAAAATCTCTAAAAGTAGTCTGTCTCCAACCTTAAAGCTAACATTTTTACTAAACTTGTTTAAACCAATATTCACTGCAGTACAATACAGTATAACAATGTGCCTTCAGACAGTACAGTGGTTGTTTTTAAGCATTTCTTTCTAAATGTCTAAATCTTAATACAGTGCATTAATAAATGTATATTTATGCATATTTTAATTTGAGAGAAATGTAGATTAAAAAGAGAGAGACTGCAAGAAAACAACAAGCATGGACCTTTGTCAGGAAGTATAAAGTTCTGCAGAGTAAATAGCTTTTGTGCAGTAAATGTCTTGATTGTAGACACAAGTGTAAATGGGTGTTGGGCCGAACGTGACCATCAGATTCTCTGATGCTGGGGAACAGTCTTTGGATCAGTGGCATAATATAGTATGAGTACAACTAATAAACAACTAATATTAGTACTGTACCCACTAATAGTTCAAATAATAAAAAAAAGATCCATTAAATTCTAGACCCACATAAAAAGTAATGCAGAGCCCCTCCATCACAAAGTGTTAAGATACCAAGAGCTGACTGCTGAGAAGCCCCCTGGCCTCAGTCAGCGATGCAATAACATAAATGTCCCATTAGGTGTCCCTAACACGGTTCGCAATAGTCATAGCATTAAACGGCAGAGGCAGAGCAAAAGAGTAGAAGAAACACGCGAGTTAATGCTATGTTGTTGACTGTGATGAACTAAAATACTTGAAAACTACTTTTAAAATTAATGCAATAAATGACAATTATACAGCTTTTTGAGAAGAAATCTGCAAATAGGTCATATGTTCTCAGTTAAATTACGTGATGAGAAAAAGCACAACATAATTCAGCTGATGATATTGCATTGTACAGATTAACATTAAAGCAAGCACTATTAAATGCATAATGTCGGAGTCCACGACCCCAGGAAAAAAAAGGGCAATTTGATCGGAAGTGCCAGGAAATTAAAGGACAATGCCGCAGATTGGCATAATCTCATCCTGAAATGGGAGTTATTAAATGAGGGATCCACGATTGCGACTAAAATTGTTAATCACCCTGAGCAAAAAGTACGTTTAATGTGTTAATCAAACAATAAATATAAATTATATAAATAAATTATACTGTATAGTACAATTCGAATGCGTTTATATATTCATTTGTATATGCCTGCTCTTTTACACCTGTAACCTGTTTTCTCCATCATGTCTGTTCCCAGATCAGATCTTGAGCCTGATGTTGTGATGGAAGGAGGCAGTTTGGCAGCTGGACACTTTTCAGAGAATCTGAAACAGAGCAACCAAGAGCTGGAAGAAGAATGTGTCGAGTTACAAGACGTTGTGGATAAATGGTAACCTTTTGCAGAACGAGCATTAGCAGTACTTCCTTTATGTAAACATTTTTATGTAGTCTAAAATGTTTCGCCAAAGGCAAACATACTGTCAAAGATGGAGAAGATGGTCCATGCTGAGCGTGGCATCTGTGAGTTAAAGCATTCCGGTTTGGAGAGAAAGGAAGAGCAGCACCTCTCTTTCACACGTGGTCCACACATCAGTTTGGTAAGAGGAATAGAACAAATGTTCAATCACATACCAAACTATCCCATTCTCTGTTCATTTGATCTGTATGTCCAAAGTTTACTTTAATAAAGTTGGTTTACGTCTAAATTTATATGTATGTGTTTGTGTGTGTGTGTATGTATATATATCTCAAGATTATAATACCATAATTTAGTGTGAAGCAATCATCTGCTTTCTGTGCAAATGTGACCCTTAACGGATAGTTCACCCAAAAATGACCAATTGCCACTTAGGCAACCACAGATATGAATAGTTTGTTTCTTCATCATAACAGATTTGGAGAAATTGGCATCACTTGTCATCAATGGGTCCTCTGAATGGGTACCGTCAGAATGAGAATCCAGACAGCTGAAAAAACACTTTTGACTATTCACTAAACAAGACATTAATTAATCAACTGGCAGTCGGTTGACTTGTAAGTATGTGATTTGTAGCAGCGGTTCGAACACATCTGAGGGCAACCCATCAAGAGGATTCAGATTGATTGCAGAGGATCCATTGGTGAGCAAGTGATGTAATGCGAAATTTCTCCAAATCTGTTCTGATGAAGAAACAAACTCATCTGCATCGTGGCTGGCCTGAGGGTGTGTAAATGTATTGCAAGTTTTCATATACATGTATGACAACCAAAATATGTATAATCATATATTATTTAAAAAAACAAAAACTGGTACATGAAATATATGAAAGCCCTATGCTATCTCAATTTAAAAAATTTAAATGTTAATGTCCCATAATCACTCATGCTCTGTGTTATTGACCTTTGTTTCTTTGTCACCTTCGTGACAGTTGAAGTATCTTCCAAGCTTTACGAGTCATACAAGCAGGAGTTGGCGCTGAAGACTATACTGCGAGAATTGGCCCACACGGCTAATGCTGATCTTTCCATGGTCTACCGGTCATCGTGGCTGTACCAACCCTACATTGAGGACAGTGGAAAACTGCTACTAGAGAGTTTGCTATTGGAAACAGGTCACAGACCTTTGTGATTCAGTCTGGAGTCTATGCATGAGGACTATGTAAACAAATTAAAAGCATATCATGACATGTATATAGCTTTGATGTAATGTTTAACCTTCAAATTTATTTCTCGAAAATATGTTATTTTTATAACTGTATTACTGCCTTGTAAGCAGTCTGTACCATACAAAGTCTTAACTCCATAAACTCACTCACAAAAGTTTTAATGTCATATTCGAACATGTCCCTTTGTATTAAAAATGCTGAGATGTTTCAAAAACACAGTAAACCAGATATTATATAAAAAGTAATAAAATAGTGCAACAACTTTTCAAATGACTTTTGCACTAGACAAACTACTAAATAACAGAAACAATGGAACATCTGAGGCTGCAGTCTAAGATTATAAGCACCTCAAGTTTTCTCCGTTTGTTTTACAAATCTAGAGCGCTTTCTTACTGCACTGAGTGGCCAGTTATCAAAACCAAAACATCCCCTATGCATAAGACATCTCAAAATATGTTTTTAGGCCAGACCTCTAGGGATCAACCATTTTCAGGTTAATTTTCAAACGAACGAACAAACAAACGTCCAAAAGTGTTTGAATAAATAAAATGTCATGGGGTACCAATTTAAACTGTATTATAACTACAGCCTGGCTTGCTAACATAAAGGAACGGTTTATATACAGATTCCACTGGATGGCCAACTAAGTGGACACAGTATCACAAAAGTCTTACCACAGCTTTACTGAACCTTGCTGGAGTCCATAACTTAGTTTTGGCAGATAGTATTTTCTTTCCTCCCATCTTTGCATGTTGTGAAAGAATCAGTTTCCAGAATGAAAAACACTGGATTCCCTCCACAATTTAGTGTGTTGTCACAAGTGTTTCCCACCATGTCATCACTCTTGTCACGTCCCCTTGAGACATGTAACACGCAGCTACATAGTCACAGACTCTGAAACCAATAGTTAAGATATGCCAACATAAGTGAACATTCTCTAAAATTTGAAATGAACAATGACTTCTTTTTGTATAAACAAACAAACAAAAAAAACTACTAATATATAATACTGTTTTTATACAAATTTACAAAGAATGCAATAAAAGTTCATTGAAAAAAAACACCATTACACAGACAGAACGTATGTATGGTGTGAATAATGGACAAAAACAGGAAGTGAAGATGTGACTCCATTAAGTCTTTCTTTCGGTTTCAATGCCCAGCAGGGCATGAACGGTCTCTAAAGGAATGCCTTCAGGTGCCTCGATGTGCATCGTGGTGCCATCGGGCCCGTTGACAATGACGATGCCTTTGGCGGCTAACTCTTCAGCGCTCTGCATGACAAGCCCCTCTGCTGTCTGGAAAATAACTGAAGATTCTTGCTGCACCACCTGACTGGCCTCGGGATCTTCGAGAGCATCGGTTTGGCTGTCTTGAACCTCTTGTTGAGCGGCTTCTTGCGAGTCTATGCTCAGAGCTTGTTCCAGCTGTTTCATCTGATCCACGATGTCCACAACGACGCTGCTGTTCAGAACCTTGGAGATCTCTGGGTCTTCTATGGTTTTTGTGGCTTCAGAATCCGAAGACAACACTTCCGTCTCCATAGGCTCTTCCTCTGTCCTCTCCGGGACGGTGTTTTCAGTGCTCTGTGTAGCGTCGTCAGAGGTTAGATCTACAGAAGTCAAGTTCTCCAGTCTGGTCAGCACCACCTGAGGCTTACGCAGCATGGAGCCATCAACGCTCTCGTCCTTCTGGATACCATTCTGATTAACTCGATAGCCGTTGGTTTCTTCATTGCAGTTTTCTATTTTGAACCTTTTTGCAGGAGGCAGCATTTTGGCATTCTAAGAACAACACGAAGAGGAAATATTATTACTATACACAGTAACGGGGTGTGTGTTTGTTTTTTTTTTTTTTTTTCTCTTGTTTTTTTTTTTTTTTTTTTTTTTTTTTTTTATTCACATAAAACTATAACAAGTAGCCCAAAACAGCTCACAGTGGAGTGATGATAATATGGAACTAGGTAAATGAACGTTTGCAGGTTCAAAACCCAAAAAGGAGCAAATCATGAAAAAAAAAAAAAAGTAATTAAAGTGTCTACTAAATCAAGGGTCCACAGAACAAAAATAGGGCTGGGAGGTTAACATTAAAAATAGATAAAATTTGTATTCCACAAGGACACAGTAAATTGATCAAAAGAAACAGTTAAGTTGCAAAAGTTAATGTAACAAATTATTTCTATTTCAATAAATGCTGTTCTTTTGAACTTTCAATTGATCAGAGAATCTTGAAAAAAAATGTATCAAACATTCCACAAAAGTATCAAGCAGCACAACGGTTTTCAACATTGATAAGAGAAAATGCTTCTTGAGCACCAAATCAGCTGATTAGAATGATTTCTGAAGGACCATTTGAAACTGAAGACTGGAGTAATGGCTGCTAAAAATTCAGCTTTTCCATCACAGGAATAAATTACATTTTAAATTGTACTAAAGAGAAAAGAGTCATTGTACTGTAATAGATTTCCATTATTACTGTTTTACTGTATTTTGTATAATAAATGCAGCCTTAGTAAACATAAGAGACTTGTTTCAAAAACATAAAAAAATGATCAACCCATAACTTTTGGATAAAAGACATTTAGCACAGCTTTCATCATGTTAACCCTATTAGATATTACCATTTCATTCTGATTTCTAAAGGATAATTAATGCGATTAATAAAGGTTATCTTATGCTATTAAAATACCAAGATTTTAACAGTAAGAAAAATACAACTTTTTCTTTTTTTTCATTTTCATTTAAATGTTTATCTTCACATTAATTACCCTAGTACTGGGTATATAAAGATGTTAGTACGCTTAATACAAAGTATATATTCTTTAAATATTTTAATAATAGTGCCTTTATATTTTACAAAGGGGGTTCCTCACAAGAGCATCATCTTTGGAGGTTCAGGCAGGCCATTTAAAAGTTTAAAACTCCCTGAATTAAATGAATAGTTAGTAGACAGAATTAAACAATTCTGCAGCTGAGCAATGTGTGCTATGTACACTAAAGAAGTAAAGGAGTCATAAAGGAGTCTGCACTGGAATGATTTTTGCACAGAATGTACCTCGATACTCCGTAGGCTCTTGGTGGCCTGATTTGCTCGTGGCTCTGACTGATTTGTCTTTTGACTTTGTTGTCCTTCAGAGGAAGTCAGGAGTTTTAGTGCATTGGGATCGGTTACACCCAGAGATTGTAAAACCTGGAATGACAGAAAATGTGTATGGTACTCATGCTTGAGCACAAAGCTGCAGTGGCCAAATGTCTTGCGATTACTTACTCCCATGTTGTTGACCTCTATAGCTGGCCGGGAGGCTGGTGATGTGTGCAAATATTCCAGGGCCATCTTCTTCACCTGGCTGTGTAGCTGTTCAAATTCATGGTATACGCTCGGGAACTGTTGCTTTGACGGGTAGCCCTTTTCCACCTAAAGGAACAAGCACACTGTAAGCATGCATGAAATGCTTCCAATACATGTAATAACATGATATTTTAAAGTGAGAAATGGGCACGACCAGACAAAATTTAAAAAAAATATCTATCCCATGTTTCAGAACGTCTAAACTTACCTTCATCAGCACAAACTCCCATACAGTCATGACTCTGGCCAGACGTGGAAGAACGATCTCCATGAGATCTTCATCATCATACTGTTTAATAAACTGAAGAAAGATGAAAGACGTTCAGTACCCGCTGTTAGTATCAGTGATTTAATTAACTGCTCTGCTGGGATTGTTTTTGCAGTAATGAGAATATTTACCACAACATTACAATATCTTTTTGTAAAGACAGTAGAATAAAATTTACTTTAATTGCTTAAACAAACATAGAAAAATAAATAAAACGTGTCAAAAGTGTCTGTTCTAACTAGACAACACAGTGGGATTTTAAATGATCAGTCCAACAGAAAATCTGAGATTTGAAATCTAATGTAAACCTGGAAATAAAAGAAAGTTACAGAATTTTTGAAAAATTTGAAAAAAATTCATAAATAAAGAGAAAGTTTTTCAGATTCACCACCATTTTTGTGTCACTTAACGAATAAGCAAAATTTGTGACATCGACCACGTCAATTAATTTGTTAGAAAAAATTCTTGCTAACAACCAAAGCTTAAGATCTCAAAATCAGGCTGGAAAACATGATCAGGTTTTAAACAACCATGTGGACCTGACAGTTTGTGTGCTATAAAACTAGGAAGTTATAATACTATAAGAATAGGGATTGTCCACATCACAACGATAACGACACACACCTACTCATTGGACTTACTTTCAGAACCATTTTTTCCAATTGATGAACAATAAAAATATTGACAGCCAATCAGAATCACACTTACAATATACAGACCGTTGGAGTGGACACTAGCTATCATACATGGCGTGAATGGTCCTTCAGATATTATACAATTTTATTTAAAAGTTCGTTTTTATAATTCAACTTTTCATTCTGATAACAGTTCATGTCAGTTAAATGTTATCAGCTAACAGTGACTGATAACAATTTGTCATGAAAGAAACTATTAAATTACAAAAATGCTAAACAAGTTTTTTTTTTTTTTACAAGTGGATTTTCGAATCCCACAGTATCAACCAAAATTGAGAATTCTGTTATAACATTATAACAACAAATACATAAGGTTATAAAACATATTTGTGATAATAGTGAGAAGCCACTATAACAAAGCATTTTTTTAATGCATGCGTAACTGATCTGAATGTCTGCAAAGAACAGCACACAGATCTTACTTCTTTCAGTCGATTCCTCTGTCTTTGTGCTTGCTGCTCCAAGCTCATTCCTCTGGGGTACTTGGGTGGCCTTCCCGGTCGTCCTCTTTTAGGTGGCCGCCCAGGCCTCCTAGGACGACCAGGACGACCTGGTCCTCTGGGCCGCCCAGGTCTCCTGGGTTCTACCTTCCCAATTTCTTGAACCTGAAATATTTTATATGCAATTCTCTGATCAATCAGATCCTTTTTTTTTAATGATCGGAGACCTAATATCAAGCAATCAAAACAAATCATCTTACGTTTTGAGTACTGAGTGTTTTCACTTGACTAGTATCGGTGACTTCTGTTCCTGAAGGTTGTTCGTCTTCTGCTTGAGGTGGTGTTGGATTCTTGTCATGTGTGGGATTTAGCTTATAGTGTCTGTTCAAACCGGCGACGCCGATGTACGCTTTCTCACAGGTATCACATTTAAAGGCTTTGTCACGGAGGTTGTGTGTCACATCTGAGGTCTTCTTCTTGCCTTCCTCTCCATCCTCATCCTCCACACTTATCTCAGAGTAGTCATCTGAATCTGACTGGTGGCTTTCTGCCAAGTCCTCATTCTTAATGAACTTGTAGTCTTTCACCTTGTGCTTAGGTGGTCTGGACACCCGACCAGATCGGGTTTGGATTTTCTGAGGTTTCTTCTGGCGATTTTTAACTTTCTGTGTGTTTTTTTCAACAGCTGGAGTTGCGGTTTTTGTTTCCACAGTAATGACTTTGGAAGGAATTGTTACCTTGGCTGGAGAAGATGAAACTTTCGGAGACGGCACTAGGATCTTTGGCGTAGGAACTATTGGCTTGGCTGGTGGACTCTTGACCGTGGCAGGTGCAGGGACGTGTACCTTGCTAATGGGGACAGAAATGGTGCTAACAACAGGAGCTGGTTTCTGAAGGAGAAGCTGAATTGGAGGATCGCTTGGGTTTTGTAAGAAAAATTGCTGCTGTCCAGACACAGGGGTGATGTGGAAGATCTGTGGGCTGCTTAATGTTCCTATGGTTGAAACCTTCACTAGCGGCTGACTGGCTGACAGATTCTGCGGCTGTAAAATTGTTATTGGAGTTGTCAGCCGTTGTTTAATGTCTTGCTTCAGAGGTGCCTGAACTTGAATTTGGATGGGCTCAGCTACCTGAATAATTAAAGGTGTGAAAAAACAATTAACTTTGGAGATAAATGGGTAAATAATTTGCTTACGCAGTCTTTGGACTAAATTAATTTAATGCATATACAGAATATCTAACAGATTGCATGCGGGATACTAAACAGAAGATGCATTCGGCGTTATACTACTGTAAAATAAAAGAACTGGTTTCTTTTACAAAACTTGTTTGTGGCCATAGTTTCTGCCCATATATCATAATTACTACAATTATTGATACAACAGTGAAATCATAAATTAAAATATGATCTAAAGTAATTGACAATTTGTATAATTTCTTTATGTAATGCATAATTTTTAAGAAAGGAAGGATGGATGTATAGGGTCATTCTTTGTCAACTCAACCAGATGTCCCCGGCTCAAATTTTTGATTTTGCTAATATTTTTTTTGAAGAAAGATAAACATAAATTGAGATGAAATCCTAACTATTCAAAGCCATTCATGAATATTTACTGAGTAATCCACTATTTTGTAGGAGGGGGGGGGTCAAAATGGCAATTTTCACCTGAGATTCAGAGCCAAATTACAAGGGTGTAAAAATGACTTCAGAAAGATGCAGCCATCATAATGTTATTTTTACACAGAGATTGGTAGGTCTGTAGGACTTTAGCAATCTTTGTTGCATTATGTGCCAATGGTGACCATCCAAAAATGGAGAAAAAGCTATTTTAGTGTGTTTTTCTCCAAAGTTTGCATTGGTTTAACTCAAGAAGTATTAAAGATATCTCAACGCCCTTTTAGATATTGGGTCTTAACAAACCTTCCTTTTGGCATCTTCATTTAAGGCCCTATATGATTCAGTTCCAGAGATATTGGAATTTCAATATGGCTCCAGGAGTAAATCGTTAAATTGTACACATATTCAGTGGTCAAATGCCAAATGTGGGTCACTTTGCATAAATATGATACTTCTTTTCTTTTAAAGAGGAATGTTTGAAGAACAAGTAATGTTGAAACAAGAAATGTATCTCGTTTCCTTCTGTCAAAACAACTGCATTGAACATACTAGTGGTCGACCGATATATCGCCAATGCCGATATATCGGCCGATATTTGGCATTTCAAACATCAAATTCAAAGGTTTGCAGTTGGCTGATGCGTTCGAGGCGGGACTTTTTATTTTGACGGCGCTGAGAACAACAGCGCCTGAGCATTCAGTGCTCACATTCTCCTTGTTCGCTGTTGTCGTTAACAGTTCTGTCGACACCGCCTGAGCATACAGTGCTCACATTCTCCTTGTTCGCTGTCGTCATTAACAGTTCTGTCAAACACGGACAGAAATCTGTCTAATAATCAGAAAGAACTGTTAAACAAAGGAATTAAAATGTATACAAAAAAGTATTATAACGATTGCTTTTATATTATTAGTAATAGAAAGGCAAACATAATACTTTCTCGTTTACCATCAGCATTCAGCAAATACGCATTTATATCATTTAAACAAGTCTTTGAATGACTTATGAACATTTAATTGAAAAAAATCTTGCAAACTTAGTCAAATCTAGCTGTGAGATCTTGTGAAGGGTGCATGTGTATCCTGCATGATCGCGTGCTCTCTGTGTGACGGTCGGTCCGTGCGAATTGAAAATGTACAGGAGGAGAGTTCTTCTTCACTGGAGACGCGCAATCCACAAACCTTAAACTCTTTATGCAGCGCTTCATGCTTTTGCCCACTGTCATATTCATGTCATTTTTCACTGTGTGCTGTATGTAAAATAAGTGTCACCTTGGCTTAATTTGAAAAAATATGATTCCCAATGCACACACACTTCCCAGAATACTGAGTGCCCTGTTGGTTACAGTGTTTACTTCCATTTTAATTATATTTTTATTAAATATTAATTTATTTGTGAAAAATAATTTGTCATCTAAAGTATAAGTATGTTTTTTGACACATTTGTTTTTTAATCCATTTTCAAATTATTTCAAATTTCTTAAATTTAAAATAAATACAATTATATCGGCTCTCAAAAAAACAAAATCGGTCGACCACTAGAACATACCTGTCTGAGTGCCATAAATATTATTTTTCCAAAGTTTGTATGCCTGTAACTCAAGAAGTATTAAAGATAATTTGGTTTTAGATTCTAGTTCTTAATAAACCTTTCTTTTGGAATTTTCATTGTCAAGGCTAGGGATGCAGCGATTAACCGGTTTCACAATTAACCACGCTTTAAAATGTCACGGTTAATTAATCGTAAAGTTTCCGCTAAACCGAGTGTTTCTGTTACACAGAACAGAAATGTTGCAGCTTGCGCAAAACGAAAACAAAGTTACACTAGCGGTTGCACAGCTTAAAGGGGGTCATATGATGCGATTTCAATTTTTATATTTTCTCTTTGGAGTGGTACAAGCTCTTTGTGCATAAAGAAGATCTGTAAAGTTGCAAAGACTAAAAGTCTCAAATCCAAAGAGATATTCATCATAAAAGTTAAGAGTAACAGGTGCTACCTAAACACGGCTCGTCTAACCCGACCCCAATGTATACATCCGCTAGGTGGGATGATTTGCATAACGCCGCCCAAATGTTTACGCAAAGAGAGAAGGCGTAGCTTTTATTCTCGCTGTTGTATTGTTGGTGGCCCCGCCGCCGCCATGTCGTGAAGGCGCTGTGTTTAGTTGTGAAAGCAAAACTACTTAGTTTGGCCTTACAAAAGAGGACGATATCTGCTTCGTCATGCTTGGAGCTGATCTGTGCTGGTCGCTGAGGGAATACGTCAACTTAGTGCTGTGGATCGCAGGATTGGCTTTCACCGTGGACGAAGTGTCCAGCCCGGGGTCGTCAGATGTGGTTGCCGCAAGCAAGCCGGTGGTTCCTTGCGCGAATTAGATAATAATCTGCGGCCGCACCGTTCTCAAGCCGCCAGCTATGCTCCTCCAGCGGCCTCCCACATACTCTAGGCCGCGGTACTATAGGCCTGCGGCATCGCTCAAAGGCCGCTGTGTGTGACTCTGTTTCGTTGTGAAAGCGAAACTACTTTGTTTGGCCTTCAGAAAATGGACACAACTAGAAATCAGTAGTTAAGTAGTATTTACAACACTGTTCCAGAACAGTTGAACCCAAATATTCCGATGTGTCCAGCACATTTTATGGAGGACTGTTTCCTGATCCTGGAAGAGGAGACTACAATGCCGGCTGTTCTGACTCACGGACAAAGTACGTTTTTTTATATTTAAAGAATTATGCCACTGACGATTCAAACGCGAGTTATTTGGCAAGTGTAGAGTAGCGCTTGTTGTTTGTAAATTCTCCGATCACAAATGCAGACATAGATTTATGTTTACGCTCACGCGATGCAACGCAACGCGTAAAAAAGACAGTATAAGTCATTATAATCAGTAATTATGTCCACTGGATGCAACAAATGCCTCGTTTATAATGGGTTTTCATGTTGTCTCGTCGCTCCGGTACGGCAGCGAGCATCACAATATGGTAAGGGGCTTAACATTTCTGTCACATGCTTGAGGTATTCGGCCTATCACAATGCACTGGATAGCTGGTCAATCAGCGTACACCTCGCTTTTCAGGACGATGAGCTTTGTAAAAAATCGATGCATTTCAGAAAGGCGGAGCATAGAGGAGAAAAAATAATGTACAGAATGTGGAAAATAATGTGTTTTTTGAACCTTAACTAGGGATTGCTACGAATCCGCCTTTTTCGCCACCGATTCTGATACCTAGGGTTCAGTATTGGCCGATACAGATACCGATCCGATACCAGTGAAGTTTTTCTCCCTCATTTAAATAAATGTCGAATTTATATATCTCTGTGTGTGGAACTGATAATGATTCTTTCACAATCTACTAGATACAGACTACTTCATTATAAAGAAAAATAAAATAAACAAATATAGGCCGATGTATATTTATAATCTATGACAAAAATGTATCATAAACCAGGTTAGTGGATAATTCGGCAGCAAAAGTTATTCTAGAAAAATCAGTGCACAATTTTAGAAATCCAAACATTTAGTGAAAAAACAATATTTTGTGGGGAACAAATAAAAGTGTTGCACTAAACAAGGTAAAATGTTACACATTGCTATTTGTATTATTATAAAATCCATTCATTAAAAACATTCATGAATGTATTTATATACACGTTTATACTATAAAATTAAAATACATTTCTTTTAAATGTATAGCATATTTTTTAATAAAGCAACAACATATGATAGATACGATAGGACAAAACAAATACAGTGCAGCATGAACTGTTTTTATACAGTCAACCCTCAACAGACACCTTGGCAATTGAATCGCCATCGGCTAGTATATTTTTTTGTTTACTCACCAGACTGAAATACTAATATATATATATAAAGTTATGCCATTTTACAAACATATATAATGTTTGTAAAATGGTACAGCTTTTTAAACATCTGAAAGTACACTCTTAACATCAGTAAGTCAAGCATTATAATATGATAATCAAAATTATTTAATGATAGAACTTTAGTAATCAGAATTAAAACTTGGTAACCATGAACTTAAGAATGGTGCTGGTGCTTTTTTTGGTCATTAAGTGTTCGGATCCAAACAACTAACAATAATTAATGATAAGATATATTATTATTATAGCAATTCTACTAATAAGAACAATGTAAAAATGCACTAAGGATTAATGAGCTGCTGGGTTCATGAATATTAATCACGTTCTCTGCATTCGTTGGAACTGATTTGCTGAAATCAAAACTGGGATGATAATAGGTGAGCACCAGCCAGTGAGATTGTCGTTTGTGCATTAGTTCTGCCTACTACAGGAAAACCCGGCAGTTATTAAAAGCTGAAGAATTCCAAAGGAACTTGTTTTTTAACAGGAACAGACAAAGTCGTTTACATGGGTAGCGCATCAATTCTGCATGTTATGCAAGACTCTCGCTCGCTCTCGCTCTTTTGCGCGTGTGAGAAAGCGATGGCGAGTCGTGTGCTTTCACACTAGAAACACATTACGCCAAATACACAAACACAGTTGCGCTGCACATCCATTCAAATTAACTGAAAAATATCACAGATCACGGGGGTGGTCAGAGTGCAAAGCAAAATCACAATTCTGACAACAAAATACACAAATTACAAAGCTAATGCGTATATACTTGTTGCAAATGGTGGCAATTATCTGCACTTCAGTATTGTAGTACGTTATAAAACAGTATGTAATAATAACGTATTGAGTGTAAATTTGTCATTGTGTTTTCCGACTTGTTATAGTGTTTTTTGAATTGTTGTTGTGTTTTCTGAATTTTTATTTTGTTTTTTAGACTTGCATTTGGGTTTGTAATTTGTTATTTTTTTTTCAGAATTGTTATTTGTTTTGCACTTCTCGGCCACCGTACAATAGTGACGGAGAGTGAAAATTCGAAGCGCTCGTCAGGGTTCTGTGAGGTGAATAAAAAAAACCCCCAATATATCTGTGCTAATCATATACTCAGCATCCAGCTCACACGCTGGCGAGTAAAATCTGATAATTTATTAGCCAGTGGCTAATATTAGTATAATTTAGTCGCCCAGAGTGAAGATTAGTCGCATATGCAAGTGATTTACTCACAATGTAGAGGGTTGACAGTCTATGAGCACGAAGCGCTTACAATGTGCGCACATTAAGCGCTTTGTGTTAAAAACTGCAAAGCACAAAGGGGAAGAGAAATTGATGCGTAGTGTATTAGCCTATATCTGTGCAACAGTTATTGAGCCCTTCTTTTAACAGTTTTACATTTCAGTAACTGTGCACGTTAAAAACAATTTATAAGTCTTTTCTACGCCCGTGTTTTCTCACAGACACCCGGTAGCAAGTAACAAAACAACATTAAACTCCTGCAAGAAGATAAAGTCCTTTTTGCAAAATCATAGACATATATTTACAAATCAAGTATAATGGGAACACAGAATGATGTTGGAGAGAGCTTTACGAGCTGACTGCTGTAACTGAACGCGACCAGTGTTTAATGGCTGAACGAATGACTGACAGCCACAGCGGAGAAAAGTGTTTGTGAACTTTAATGTAAGGACTTAAATATTCATATGTAGCTCACATTAAGCTATGTATAGTTTCAGAAGTAACAGAATAATTCGAACAATCGGAGAGAGAGGGGGAAAAAAAGAAAAAAAAAATTCTCGGGTTTGGATCGGCTCTCTCTGATCGATACCCGATCCGAGAAAAATGGCACTATTGGAGCCGATACTCGATATGAATATCGGATCGGTGCATCCCTACTTAAATCAAGAAAAAAAAAAAGTGAAAGATGCTCTTTCCCATTTGAATGGTCACCATTGGCACAGTCATGCAAACCAAAGATGGCTGAAGTCAACAGATTTTACTAATAGACCTACCAGTCTCTGTGTAAAAATAACATTATGATTAGGGCTGCATGATAAATCGCATGCGATATTTAACGCGCATTTTATCAGTAAAGCCGGTTCTGTAATCAGCGGTAAATCTCCATCACGTGTGTGCTTTCACATTGAGCAGCATTAACTACACAAAGCCGTTGTTCACTGACGAGCTGCGCAAAACCACGTTCATATGCGAGTATCTAGATTTGTTGCACAGTAGTCAGTGAACCAAGGCTCTGTGTAGTTAAAAGGGATAGTTCACCCAAAAAAAAAAAATTGATGTTTATCTGCTTACCCCCAGGGCATCCAAGATGTAGGTGACTTTGTGTCTTCAGTAGAAAACGATGTGATTTAAGTCCAACCGTTGGAGTCATCAGTCAGTAATGAGGGCAATGGTAAACCAAAAGTCTATGAGGAGTAAAAAACAACATGACAGGACAAATCCAATTCAAACCCTGACGCTAGGTGCGACACACATTGATTGTCCCAACACACGAACGATAGTTTGTGCCCAGAAAACGCAAACAGGTATTTATATCATTTTTTACCTCTAATACACCACTATGTCCAAGTGCCTTGAGCGCGCACACGGCATCCAGTGCGTGAGATGTGTACGCGCTCTGGCGTAGTTTACATTAATGGGTGTGTTGTTTGCGGGAGGCGAGCAAACGACAGGCACAGTTTATTAACAGAAAATAAACAAAGTGTCCAGAAAAAATGGAATCAAGTGTCCAAAATAAACAGGGTATATGGTGTCCTCGTCGTGCTGCGGGGTTAGTGCAGGGAAGGGCAGTGGTCAGGGAAGGAAGGAAAGGGTCCAGGAAAGGGCAGTTGTTGCGGGCCGCATTGCACTTCAACTCTCCGGTCCGGGGCCTGAAAGGGGCGGCGGCTTCTAATCGCGGCCCCTCCCTCCCTTCATCCTTCTCTCTGACCCACGAGCGCTCTTTTTTTTGATTAGGGATCACTCCCCTAGGTAAGGCCCAGCATCCTTGCCTGACAGCCGTGTAACGGGTGAGGTTCTTGTCCAGACTGCGGGTCCGGCAGCTCACAACTCTGGCGGCACGGGACTCCCTCTACGCACCCCTCCCGGACCCACGAGGACACCAACGAGCATGCACGGGGAAGAGACCGGTCTCACGAGGAGAGGCGCGCCTGGCATTTAAACAGCGGCATTGATGAGGCTCCATTCGGTTCAGGTGCGCCCCATCACACGCCGCCAGCCCTGGCTATTCCAGCGCCCCTCCTCTCTCACGCACCCAATCCTGTCGGGAACCTGGCGAAGGGCGGCGATTAAGGGACAGAGTGATGCTGATAATTAGTGGGAGGCAGCCGACTCGTCACAGTGTGTTGATATCCAGAAGAAGAGCAATCAACCATAACTTCAGGCGAGCAGGCTCAGAAATCAGTTTGAACAATCCGGATAAGCGCAAGTAAGTACCATTTTGATTAGCCATCGTACCTACAATGTTTGTGCACTGTGTAAACAACGAGTGACGTATACGCGCGAGAGATCACTTTCACGCGCTTTGCAGTAAATCGTAAACTACGGACAGAGCGCGTAACATATCAGCACCGGAAAAAGAGTGCGCGTGTCAAAGCAGTTGGGATTAGTGGGTATAGAGGTAAAAAAATTCGGGGTTTCGGTTCTGGCACAAAAACGATCCTTAGGGTCTTAGGGACACAATGGGTCTTCACGAGCCGCAGGTTCTTTTTGGATTTTGTTATGTGCATGTTTTTTTACACTGATAGACTTTGTTCCATTGCCATCCATTATACGACTGAGAGGATCTGCAACGGTTTGACTTAAAAAATCATCAAATGGTTTTACGAAGAAACAAAGTCACGACATCTTGGATGCCTTGGGGGTAAGCAGATAAACATCAATTTTTTATTTTTGGGTGAACTATCCCTTTAATGCTGCTCAATGTGAAAGAGCAGCAGTGGTGGAGATTTACAGCTGATTACAGAACCGCCTTTACTGATGAGATGCGTGTTAAATATTGCATGTGATTTATCGTGCAGCCCTAATTATGATGCTGCCATCTTTCTGAAGCAATTTTTACCCCCTTGTAATCTGGCTCTGAATCGCAGGTGAAAATTTTCGATTTCACACGGAATGACCCTATAGAGAAAAAAAGATATGGAAGAAAGTATGTGCAGAAAAAAGCACGAAAGGAAGACAGAACCAAAACAAAAAACCCCTTGTGGAAGAAAGGGAGTATGTAAGGAAGCAAGTACAGAAGGAAGTATGTTCAGAAATAATAATGGAAGGAAAACCTTGTGAAAAAAAAAGATTGTACAGAAGAAGTTCTTTAGGAAATCTGCACAGAAGTAAAAAAAAAAAAAAGAACCAACAAAGAAAAAAAAAGTGGTCGCAGCAAGAAAGCAAAGGAGAAAATACTTTTGGAAGAAAAAAGTTATATACAGAGGAAAATATGTAAAGATATTTGTGTGGAAGAAAGGAAGCATGTTTGAAAGGAAGTACAGAAGGAAATTCTTGTGGGAAAAATGTACAGAAGGATGAATGAAAGGTAATCTGTGCAGAAGTAAGTACAAAAGGAAGGGAGGAAGGAAGTACAGAAGTACATACTTGTAGGAAAAAAGAAGCATGTGTGGAAGAAAGAAAGGAAGGAAGGAGGAAGGAAATGCAGAATATACAAAGAAATACATTTGGTAAAAGGGGAGTACAGAAGTAAGTATGTACGGAAGAAAGGAAGTGTTCTACAGAAGAAATACTTGTGGAAGAATGCATGTAAACGTATGGCTGGAAATCTGTTCAGAACAGATGGAAATACCTATGGAAGAAAGGAGGATGTATGGAAGGAAATCTGTGCAGAAGAAATGAAGTACAAAAGGAATGAAGGAAGTACAGAAGGAAATATTTGTGGAAGAAACGCACAGAACAAAATACAGAAGGAAATACTTGTGGACGAAAGAATGTACAGAGGGACATACAGAAGGAAATATGTACAGAAGAAAAGGGTACTGAAGGAAGGGAAATACATGTGGGAAAAGTACATACAGAAGGAAGTTTCTGCAGAAGAAAGGAAGTACATAAGGAAGCAAATACAAATAGAAGGAAGGAAAAGCAGAAAAAAGTACAAAAGGAAGGAAAGTTAAATGAGGGAAATGCTTGTGAATAAGTTGATATGCATGAAGTAGGTAGGGGGGAAAAGCAAGAGAAAGAAAGTACTCCACAGATTTTCGGAGAAAGCCTACATTCCCATTCTACACTGTAAAGAAAAAATTCCGGCAAGTTAATACAATTTCTACAACTTATGAAAGACCCCACGGTACCTTCTGGGTGGTCGTATGGGCTCCATTCTGCGACTGTTGCAGCGCGACCTGTTTGGCGACGCTCAGCAGCTGCTGCGACGCGTTCTGCACGATACTGACAGGCTGCGGCTGGATCGCTGTCGCCAACTGCAAGTTACTGGATTCCAGCGCAATGTAGGACGTCGTCTGCGTCGTGACAGGTCTCTGCAATATTTTTGGGCTCGTTGTATGGGTCGTAGCCGGCTCGGCCTGGGCAATTAACTGTGCTTTACTAACTATAACCTGCTGCACGTCCACGATAGGGGAAGTGGATGGTTTCACTGCTGTCTCGGTACCTGCCACATGGATTAATTGTTGTTTCGTTAATTGCTCGATTAACTGCTGCTGCTCCTCGGCCGATAACCCCGAGCTCTCCACGAAGCTGCCGTCGGGTTGCACGTAAATGATGGTGGTCGTCGGCGCAAGAGCGTTTAAGACTTCACCGCTTACAGTGGTGCATTCAGCAGTCAAACCTGCCTCTGCAGTGGCATGGACGTAAGACGTTATGATATTCTGATCGGTTATCATCTCACCGCTCACGATCTGCCCAATCACCTCCTGGGTGCCGTCCAGAACTGTGACATCCACCGCCGACTCGCTGTGCATGAACTCGGCGAGGCCTTGATCAACGCCCCCTTCTGCGGCCTTGCTTGCGTCTTCTTGATTATTTCCCGCTTCGGCTGCGGTTTGTATCGTCTCGGGCTGCGGCAGAGATCCGCTCGCGTCGACGTTTTCCATTTTCGCTGCAGCAGATTTGGACGCTGAATTATTATCGTCTTCATTGTCCGCCATTTTGTTTAGAGGAGCAAAAGTTGCTAGCTGACGTAGGAATCCTCACAAGAGCGCGAGAAGCAGCCGTTTGCTTGCAGACGATTAATGCTCAAGGTGGGAGTAATATTTGCGATATTGATTCAAAGCCCGGCCCAAAACATTTCAAATGTGGAAAACTGTTATAATCCAGAGACGCTCGCCAAGGTAACGGTAGCCAGGCAATTGGTTTTCCCGTCCATGCCACCAATGACTAAAGCACGGAGGAGGGGAGGAGGGGTGACAACAAAATACGTCACTTCCGTTTTTAGCGCGCCGTTCTCTCGCCTCTTTTACCCGGTTAACGTTCATACTGTCCTGCTGCCTTTACATTGGAAACGATTTCTAACAATTTAAGAAAAAAATCTTGTATAGGCGTGAACACCCTCCTCAAGGAAAATGTGATTTTTATGGTTCCAAAAATTATTATGATATAAAAAATAGATGATTTATTATTTTAATACATTCATAAGATGTCTGTACGAAACATCTGGTATAATTCTGTCTTTGTATGAATGGTGTGTATTTTACACATTTCACAAAAAAAATTACAATTATATGATTGTAATTCTAGGCCTTTTTCATTCAAAATACCAGTGCTTTTAGACAGATGGATAGATAGATAGATAGGTAGATAGATAGATAGATAGATAGATAAATAGATAGATAGATAGCAGACCTCTGTATTATTCTGTTATTGTATGAATGGGGTGTATTTTACACATTTCACAAATCTCCATTTTTAACCCAACATGATGTCATAAGCCCGTTTCTGCCACAGTTCAGTAAAAATGCTTCTGCTAGTCATAATAATGTAAACTTTTGTAATATTTACTTAACATCTCATCATAATGTGAAACCTTCTCCTGATAATGACTTAATACATAATAATAAGAAACTTGCTTGTAATAATGTAGAATACTTTTAAACTCAGTACATAATTTCAGATCAGTTGAAAAAGTTATTGATTTTTAGAAGAAGAAAAAACAAAGGACTGAATTCTCTTGTGATGTCTATAACACTGTTGGGCATTGTTAGTGAACAAATTAAACTAATAAAAACCTTATAGTGAATTCAAGTAAACTGACAAACTTATAAACCTATACAATCCCTCAGAAATGGATTTATTACTAAGTAAACACCAATGGATTGCTGGGTTTATGAAGCAAATTATGTATTGGGGTAAATTACTTTTAAATTACAGCAAATGTCCAGCAGGGGGAAGGAAGGGACCACTTTTACATTCCTCAATCCACATTGGTCTGTTTTTTAATAATGCTACATCAATAAAACCAACTGAATCTTTCTTATCACATTATTATTTTAATGAGCCAAAATACCTTCAAACAGAGCAACAACTAAGCTATTATAATATAATAATGATCAAGTTCACTGAACAAAAATTGCATACGAATGCCATTCAGTCAAACAGGCTGAAGAGAATTTTTCTTTCAACCATTTTTTCAACATTTTAAGCGCATATTGAATGTCTAAAGACACAGATTTAGATTGTAAATTGTAAAGCATGAAGAGTTTAGAATGTCAGCAATGTTCTGATCAATGTAAACAGAAAATAATTTTCAGTGTATTTAAAATAATTCTCAGAGAGTTTTCAAATAATATGAGTGAATGGTAATATTTAAATGATATTGTTCTTAATAATCATGGCTGAAGTAATCCCTACAAAATGGCATTATTCATTTATTTAGCCAAATTATAGATTATATATCATTTAGAATTTATATTAAAATATAAAATTAGTCAGGGGGCATTGAGCCATTCTGAAAAGACAGGATACAGAAATCAAATAATAATTCAAATCAGTTTGATTGATATCAAATATATGACTGGACTGATGTATTTTACATGCATGCTATCAAAGTGAATATCCTTTCTCATTTTACAGACATTTTAATTACCAATGTTACTTAATTGCACAGCATCTTAGTGATCATCACAATCTGATTAAGAAATCTCTTTAAAGGCAGCACGGATTTGCCACTAGGATAGATGATCTCAACTCTGATAATCTTCATATCACAGATAAAGATCAGTTCGTCCCTCAGTCAGGCCTTTATACAACATTTCATTTATTAAAGGGGTCATCGGATGCTACATGTACTTTTACAAGTAGTTTGAACTGAAATGTGTGTTGGCAGTGTAAGTACACAACCACCCTATAATGATAAAAAAATCCACCCAGTGTTTTTGTTTTTAATCTACTAAAATATTTACCCATTTCTCAAATGAGCCGATCTCAGATGCCCCTCCCACAATAGTTTGATTGACAGTAGCGTTTCAGCACAGACTGGACTGGCGTCTTATCTTAGACCCGCCCTGAGTGAGCTGTCATTAAAGGAAAATGCTACAAAACGGCTCGCTCTGAAAAGGTGTTTTTTTACACTACCATTGAGAAATTTTAACCAAACTAAGTTACAGACTTTTCATTAAGACCCTAAAGAATTTTATCAACTTGTGGAAAATGGGCATCCGATGACCCCTTTAAACCATGTCTAGAGCAATATAGGGAAATGTAAAAGGCTAATATGCCTGACAGGATCACTGAGATGTCAGGAAAGCGGACAGAGATACAGTATATTCTGTTGCTACGCAAGCCTAGCCTTATCACCCCAGATGTCAACTAATTAATTACGCAGACACTAAGTAAATTAAATTAGGATTGAATTAACAGTGTGTATCAATAATCTGTTGACAGGCCTTGTTAATAAGGGCATGGAAAGGATCAACAACCCAGATGAAATAGAGAGAGCGTGCAACATCCTTTTGGACGCTTCTAATCAGCACAAATCCTGATTGATTTCACAATTTGCGGATTAGTCAGAAGGAGACCTATATATTTTTATTCATTAGGTTTAACACGGTCATTTTAATGGCTAATTTCAATTATGTACCGTTGTAAGATAATTTCCATGCTTTTCTCTATCCTGTTATGTGAGGCATCCAAGACTGCTAATATGAGAATGATTGTAATACTGGGCCTGCCTTTATTCATTCAAAATATCAGTGCTTTTAAACAGACAGACAGATAGATATATAGATAGACTTTATATGTGAATACATGAAGGATAAAGGGTATTACAGGAGAACTAGCCTCAGTGAGAGCACCTTATCTAGGGCTGCTTTCATGCTCTCTCCCATATGTCTGTTATGCATCACTCCTGCTGTTTAATCTGCCCAGATTGAGGCCTCTCAACTGTGTCGGATTACACTCAGTGACACACAACTGTTTGGTCAACATACAAACGATTGTTACTCTATGTTCTCCGTAGACCAGAGCACACTATAAAAAACTATTATTTGTAAATAAAACAAATATTGGAGCCTTTTTTTTTTTTTTTTTTTGGCTTCATAATTTTATTTTAATTCAATGTGTTACTTGCCGTTTCTTTGTCTTTGTTAGTGAAATTTGCCAGCAATTTCTGAGTAAAAAATTGTTCCTTCGCCAGTTAATGCATTGCAAAATGCAACAAAGAAAAAGATTTTAGCGCAAATTTGGATTTTAATTAAAAAGCATTATTAGCATCTTATATGATATATGATATGATACCTTAAACACAATTAAACTGATGCTGTACATAAAAAAAATCTGCTCAAGTAAACTGATGCATTTTATGTTCTCCTTCACTTATGATTTAAAACACACTTGATGTAAAACAGGTTAGCATTGTTCATCTTTTTTTTTTATAATTTGTATTGCATTTTACATGTTAGGAAAACATTAGACTACAGTACATTAATGTATAGTTCAAACAATACTGTAGCTGGCTAAATCTTAATTTACAATATATACAGCAATACACTCTATTACAACTTTTAACCACTGAGAATTTGAAGACGGGGTACTGTACAAAAGAAAAAAGAAAAACATTTAAATCCTGTTATTTCAAAGCTCAAAAGGAGTTCGTGACCAATCATTTTCTGATGACGTTATTACTTTATACTGAAATTAGATCATAAATATCCAAACATTTATGGTTTTATTCAATTGAGCAATTTTTATGGCTGGAATTTTTGTAGGCCTATATATGAAAAGAAAAAAAGCTATTAATCACTGGCATGATGGACTGATGCTACTATCAAAATACTGAAAATGTCTAAATGGTTTTGTCCTTGCTAAAGTGAAATAAAATGCAGAGGAGCATTGATAATCAATCAAAATCCAGTGCTGTCCTGGGAACAGTGCAGGAAGGGAAGAGAAAATAGCCCAGATATTTTCACTCTAAGCCAATGTTTTATGGCATTATGTAGGGAAGAATTACAGTGCATAATCTAAGAACTTTTTTCCTCTTCTTTTGTGTCTAACCGTTCGCTGGACTCCTCTGTCACCGACGTCTCCATTTTGTGCTCTAGTCTCTCAGAGGAAACCGTTCCCAGCACTTTGGCACTGTGCTCCTGTGCTTTTGCCCTGAGAACAGCAATACTGTTCTCCCTCAGTTCCTCTTTGGACTTGGGTGACTCTGTCCTCCTTTCCTCAGCCTCGGCCTCATCCGGCTTGGGATTGGTCGGTTTCTGAGTGACATCTGACTTCTCATTTGATTGGACTTCAGCAGTCTCCAAGGACTTCTTGTGCATCCCTGCAAAGAATGGTGGGTATTCGTGTTTAGAAAAGCAGCTGGTGGTAGGAAAACCATCTTGAACTGGAAATAGCAAGAGACAGATTTTAGATTTAGTAACAAAATATAACTAATCTGAGCCATGAGAGTCAAACTGCATCAAAAATAAATGGATAAATAAATTAAGAAATGCAATATTCTTTTTTTATAGTTTGTTATTATAATTTAATCATGTAAGTAAATTCATTGTTATTTATCTATTTATTTACAGTTAGCTAATGTGGTGATAGTCAGTTGTGAAATGTCATTGGTTAGAGATTTATGTATTTATTTTTAATATTTTATTTTAAAGAACAAAAAATGCAGTCATGTTCAGAGGGGTCATAGTAAAACAAACAAACTGTTGTAGTCGAGAGCAAAACAACTGCCAGGAAAAGACAAAAAATAATGATAACTGTAGAAAAAGTAAATTACAAATACAGATAAATAAATAATAAGTATATAATTAAGTAATTCATATTTAATTAGCAATTTAATTATATGACTAACCTTTTTTTACTTTCTGGTTCTTATATTATTGTAATACAGGAAATAATTGCTCTAAAAAGTGGTCAAATGTTATTTAAAACATTTCTGTGAGATGTCTGCTGCATAAAAATATAACACTTAAATGATCAGCTGAGAACATTTTTGTAAATGTAATCAAATCGCTTAATTTACAGCATGTTTAAATTCAAAATGAGCTTGTACTGGTTAGGTCATTTTGCACCATTTGATGTTGATCTACTCTCCATAAAGTAAGTCATGCAGTATTCATTCATATAACTTGTTGAAATTGAGCCATCATATTTAGAGTATAAGCAAGGCTCTAAATTTATATATGAAAATGTTCTTGTAATTTAATTAAAAATATATCATTTTCAATTTTAAAAAACCTGTATCATTAGTTATGATGATGAATAAAGGCCCATTTGTTATTTAAATCATTATTATAATTATTAAATAAATACATTCTTATTATGATACAAATAAAAAGTCTTAATATGTTGGCATACCTAGAAGCCAGGGAGCACAGGAGTCCATGATGCCATCTTTAGCAGACTTCAGTATGGACTCAGGCAGAGGGATGGAGTGACGCACCATGGCACCGTAGAGCCCGTATTCAGCCATCACGCTGCTACGACCCCAACACTTCTCCCGCTTTCTCCACTTGGCCTCCTTTTGGAACCACAGCCTGCATCTCGTTTATTAAATGTTCAAATATAGTCCTCTTTGGGTATATCGGAGTTAGGAATTACAGACCACTTCATGTGGAAAAGTAAAGGTAGTCTGGTATCTATCTGTTTAACATTGGTGTTTGTGTGTGTGTGTGTGCATGTGTTACGGACGTGCTAGAAAGATATCAAAAGGGAAGAGAACGGTTTTCGAGCTCGATCAAACAGCAATTGCAACCTGTCAAATATGCGAAACAATTATGTAATTTATCTTTTTTAATGTGCCAATGAAAAGAATATGAGTATCTTTGACTACGACACTCCATTGGCTAATTGCGGTCCAGAGGTAGTAGGTACTGTGTGTAGCTATATAAGCGAACATTGTAAGCAGAGGCATGGCATTGAGGGTAGGTGTCCCATTTTATCCTAAAACCGACGCGAGCGGCCTGCGGTTGAGTGTGTCGTGACGCGGCACGATCGCAGGTTGATTGGCTCGGCTCAGCTCCTTGCTCGCTTCCTCCTCTCCTCCTCCGCCGTCCTCTCCTCTCCTCTCCTCTCCCCTCCTCTCCTCTCCCCTCCTCTCCTCTCCCCTCCTCTCCTCTCCCCTCCTCTCCTCTCCCCTCCTCTCCTCTCCCCTCCTCTCCTCTCCCCTCCTCTCCTCTCCCCTCCTCTCCTCTCCCCTCCTCTCCTCTCCCCTCCTCTCCTCTCCCCTCCTCTCCTCTCCCCTCCTCTCCTCTCCCCTCCTCTCCTCTCCCCTCCTCTCCTCTCCCCTCCTCTCCTCTCCCCTCCTCTCCTCTCCCCTCCTCTCCTCTCCCCTCCTCTCCTCTCCCCTCCTCTCCTCTCCCCTCCTCTCCTCTCCCCTCCTCTCCTCTCCCCTCCTCTCCTCTCCCCTCCTCTCCTCTCCCCTCCTCTCCTCTCCCCTCCTCTCCTCTCCCCTCCTCTCCTCTCCCCTCCTCTCCTCTCCCCTCCTCTCCTCTCCCCTCCTCTCCTCTCTCGGGTCCTCCCCCCCTCCTCTCCCCTCTCCTCCTCTCCCCTCTCGCTTCTCCATCCCTCTCCCCTCTCCTCCCCCCTCCCTTCGGTGGCCTCCCGCCCCCGCTAGAGGGGTCCGTCTCCTCCCCCTCCTCACCTCTCCCCTAAGTCCCTACGTCTCCTCTCCCGCTTCCCCTCCCTCCTCTCGCTGAGGAAGAAAGGGGGCTCCCGGTCCAGAGAGGCCAGACATGGGGATAAGAATTATCAAAACCATTTTCCCATCTTGCTGGTATGCCGTGATGATAGCCCCACAATTTTCATGCAATGATAGCTTTTTGGAAAAAGGGAGAAGGGGACTTAAATTGGGTTTCGGAAAACCCGAAAGCTCGAAGGAGAAAGGCGGTGGAGACAGCGTGAATAACGACCCCAAGGGCCGAACACGCCCGGGATTGTCTGAAAAATAAGTTAATTTCGATCCCCAATCGATGGTGGACAAGCGGGCAAATATCACGGGAAATTAAAGCAGCAGGACCCCAGAAGAGCAGCGCCATTGACCCGTGCTAATAAATGCAATGTAACGTTATTTGCTCTGTCATTTGACATCCCCACATACCCTTCCCCTGGAAACGGCAATCTATTTCCGCATTTAACTAATTACACTCGATGATAAAATTAGGATTAGTTACTTTTGATGAAATAAATATTTATTTATTTCCTGTAGTAGTTATTCACCGAGATGCACCGTAATGAGAAGGAAATTAAAAGGCGTGCCAGCAGATGGATGGTTCAGGTCACACAGTAATCTTCTTCTGCCTTGATTGCTTGATTAGGTCGTTAGTGCCTTTCTCTCTCTCGAGCGCACTCAGACATGATACACACACACACACACACACACACTGAGAGCAAATTGTTTCACATCTAACTGAGGCTGATGAGATATTATCTGTCCGATGGATGCTGCACTTGATCGATCAGGGTGAATTGAACAATGACTGTTTGTAGATGGTTCGACATAGTCAAGTTTTTGATGGTGTTTTTTAAACGGATTAAACGTAGGCCCTATTCCAAATTATTAGGAGTATATAGCCTATTAAAGGTCATTTCGAGGCGCTATTTAGGTTAGTCGCAGACTCGCAGCGCAAATGTGTAATTTGGCACCATTATATCTCATAGGCCAACCTTTATAATAAAGTGATACATGATGCTAGTATTTGCCATGCTTTATCGACTGAACTGACGAACTACTCGCGAGCAGAGTTTATAGCGATTCGCCTATTTCGTGATCGCTACAGGCGAAAATACTCGTTTTGACAAACTTGTAGGATCTAACTTTTGTAATTACTGAAACGTTTGATAGCCTAACCTAGTGGAAACTTTCTTACGTATGAAAATAAAGATTACCTTATTTAAAAATCCATAATTAGCGGCATAGACTAGCTAATTATAGAGGGCTCTAACTCCCATAATTCGCACCACTGATATTCATCTGATAGCCTATTCACCTTCTGCAGGTGACTTCAGGAAATTAGCCTGACTAACCCTTAACCCACAAACCACTAACCGACTAAATTAATCCAAGACCTTCACTGAGAACCTATAGGCGCCCTTTCTATAGAAAGGTCAGTTCTCTGAGGAACCAACAAGTTCCGGCACGATCTCAACAATGGCGGCGAAAACAGCGCTGCAATGAAACAAAAAAAAAAGGAAAGAAAAAATAATTTAAAAAATGAGGCCTTCAAGTTCCTTGAGTAGGTCCACATATCTGAGCATAGCCTATCTGAGGCAGGTTCTGCGAAGGCATCTGAGAAACCTCAACTGTGCTTCCTTTTTTCATGAGAGATAGGAATGAGGTCCGATGTGGCAGAGTTTTTTCGACCCTTACCAACCCAACTGGATTTATTTTATTGCATTTTTTTTATTAGGCCTGTTCGATTTCCCCCGTTTTTTGGTCTACATTTCTTAATTGTAAATAATTTAAAACATGCTGATAACTGCCTATTAGTCATGTTGATGAAAAACAGGAAATGCACCAAAGCAAGAAAAAAAAAAAACATTAAAAAAAACAGAGAAACGAAGATAGAAAAAGCTAACGTAATTCGAGGAATTACACAGGGCAAGTCTTGATGTAAAAACAAAATACAATAAAGACCAAGAATATTTTAACTTATTTTGTACATCAATAAATAGCCTACACGTCAAATAACCTGTAACAGAAAAAGGATAATTGAATACAGGCGCATATAGCGAAATTATTAGTGTAGGCTTTTTATTTAATAAATAAAAAAGAGTGGTTCTCTTATATTCTCATTTAATTCAAAAGGCGAGTGTCAATAGTTCAGTGCTCGCTCTCTACCTGTATTCTGTCCTCGGGCAGCTCGGTTTTCATGGCCAGCATTTCTCTGGCGTACACATCCGGATAATGAGCCTCGTTAAATGCCTTCTCCAGTTCTTCCAGCTGGTAAGACGTAAATATTGTTCTACAAAACAACAACATTCAGTTGTCTTAGGAAATCAATATTAGAAACATAACGCATAAATTGTATTTCGATAACGACTAAAATCGAATGGACTATCCGCAAATGTCGAGGTCAGTAGCTACAAGAGATAGGTTTTAAAATATAGAATACAAATGTATCTATTTCATTTTATTTTTTAATTTGTAGACCTGAACATGTCAAACGCTGAAAATCATAATGTAGGCCTGTGTTTCTAAATTTAACAAAATAATCCAAATGCCTCTTGAAATATAATAATATAAAAATACAAATTACAACGACAATTATTATTATTATTATAAAGAAAAAAATATATTTTGACTGCCTTTTAAAACCTACGAACCTTTAACTCATTACGAAAAAACGAATTAGCCCTTAAATAGAGGACAGGGATCTTGGGCATCCACAGTTAGTCTGTTCCTCAAATGTTATTTTCCAGCTGATTTCAAACTGGCCATGATTGCCAAACCATCGTTACACGTTGCTTTTGTTGTTTCGGCTGTTTAATAAAATAATGATATACAGTAGATCACTGTCGTTTTACTGTCATTTTACATTGATTTTATTAGCGTTAAGCCTACCTGTGTCGTCGCTTTTTTCTCTTCTTGCTCTGGCTCAGTGAAGATTTTGATATTTTCCTTTCACTTGAAGAGACATCCTCTGAATCTGTAACATCGGGGGACATGTTATTTAAAATGGCTGATGTATAAAAATGTGAAATATGTTATGTTTTGCAACAGTTAGCCATTTAACTTTAAAAGCAAAATCGACGTTTTGAAGATGATAGTCACGTAGGATTTGGGGGGAAATGATCACAACTTAACATAAATAATACCATTTAAAATAGGCAACAGATTTCCATAAAAATAGAAACAATAATATAGAACAGAAGAGAAACAAGAATAATAGATTTAGGCCTTCTGTTAACAAAAAAACAAAAAAAACGAGAAATTGGACCAATTGCCTTACACAAGGACAACCCCCCGAGCAGGCCTTGAACATGGATTTCACCTGAGCTTGCAGACTGGTTCGTTTCCAGCGGTCCCACTGTCCTGTTGAGCGGCTGCAGATGGACGTTCTGCGCGTCTGACAGCACCTCCAGAAACGCGGGCTGGCTGTAGAACGATGGAATACCTCCAGGGCCAATTAATCCCATCCCCATCCCGATCCCGACACCGACACCAACACCCGCTGGACCGAGCATCGACCTGCTGGCTAGAAGGTGCGCCCCGGCAGGGAACGAGTCCAGTGTGCTCCGCGGAGCCGAGGACGACTCTTTATTTAGTCCCAGGATCTCCTGGATGCCGAAGCCCGTGCATTTGGGCGGATGTGTGGTGCTGCTCTTTGACAGATGTGGATTGTTATTTCTCCCGTTCTCAGCGGCACACACTGATTTTGATTTGTTCAAACTTTCCGACAAAACAGCCCCATCCTTTCCCGTCATGATGCCTCCGAGACTATTCCCTTCTTCACATACGAGTCGGTCCCTTGTGCACAGGCATCCACGGCGCAATACGCATGATCCCGATAGAAATTCTCCTTTTATCCAACAGGTCCATCCCAACAAGGGTCAAAACTCAACAGCCAATCAGCGGCGAGGAAGTGATTTAGAATTCCAGAGGATACAGGATGCTGCTCTGCCTGTTTTTATGCATCATGTCATTTCATTCATTCACATCTTGCTTGCAATTATGTGTTAATCAGACATTTAACCAAAATTAGCAAATAAAATGAGTTCACTTCGAAATTAAATTTCGAATTAAATGTACTCAAATTAAGTAATAATAATAATCGTCGATAGATAAATGTTTTCGGTTTTTAGGCTTCAACATTTAGGTCTATATAAACGACTTTAGGAATCCATTTTTGCGTGTAGCCTATATCTACATGGTAAAATAAAAGGAAAATGTCTGAAATAGAAAAGGGCATGGAGTAAAAGTGGGGGTCATCGTATAATAGGTATATAAATATATTGTGAGCAGCATCGCCCTGATACAAAACCAAATCATATGAATAAATAACCTACATTAACAAACACAAGCAAAACTGATAAAAAAAAAAATCTGTAACTCAAGTAACTCAATCATGATAAGCTCGAAGTTTTGGCACTGAAATAGATGTGCAGCTCTTTTTAAAGAATTCTTTGGCTTTGACGGATTCCCAGTCAGATCATTCTACAGAACCTGATGTAGGACTTATAATACGTTGTATCGCTATATTCCTCTTTCCCAAAAGCTACAACCATTTTTAGCTTCAAATAAAAGCTGTTTGAATTCATAAGTGCAAGGAGTCTCTAATGATAAGTGTAAAATGGGATCCTCAAATTAGGATGTCTGAGAATTAAAGAACCAACGTGTCAAGATTCTTATAATATTTCCAAATTTTCACCACAAAGACAAAGTTTATAAGGGGTATGCCATTTGATCTAAAACAAACGCATTTTGTTTCGCAGTAACAAAAGAAAAAGGGCCACGATAAATTGTAAGCTCATTATAGACATGTGCTTTACATTTTCAGCGTTCTGTTTTTAGTTTTAGATATAGTGGGCAAAAAACATTTTCATTTATCAAGATACTCACTTGGGCTTAAGGTTAAGCGTGTTGAATTAAACAAATAAATAATCAACACGAAAAAACGGGTTTATATGGGGATTATGTCATGAAATCAGGACACCGGCTATGCAATCGACCGAGTGAATTCTTATAAGAAATTCTGAGAAATACACATACGTTTTTATGTTTAATTTTAAAGGGTAATTGTCATTTATGGGGGAAAGTCCAGGTAAATGTGTATATTTTACATTATTCTTACACTTTCAGAAGAACTGTTGCAACAGTTACCCATTTGAACAGACCGCAAAATATAGCTTATTAATTACATCCAAGATTCTTTAATACACCGAGGTCTAATCAGCTATTACTAAATTACAGTGGGATTTTGATTCGTTTTGCAGATAATTTGTGGCACAATTTGGACATCTGGACAGATAATTACTGGGAGATAATTTATGGAAATGAGCAGCGAGCCGTTGATGGAGACAGAGATAACACCAATCTTATCAAAGTGCCATGTGCTGATGCTGATGCATAAATAAACGCCATGATTCATAGACAGCAGAAGAACGTCAGACGCGTGCGTCAGACCCGAGCGCGCCAGATCTGAGGCTTTTCTGGCTAATTAGTAGCCACACCGAACACTTGGAGATGTGTTTTTGCTGAAGTGGCCTGATAATAGCCCTACCCCGAATATTACTAATAAAGGTGCACGGTAATCCTGTTTGCACAGTTTAAAACACAGAAAAATCATGTGATTTGTAGTCTTATGGGACATTATTCAATTATCCATGCATGCTAATTCTGTGTTGGCCTGGCTCCATAGCAATTACATGAGATGATCATCAAAACTGGCAGGCACACAAAAGTAAAGTTTAATCACATGTAGGAATATAGCAAACGAGTGATCTGCAAATTTAGACAACAAATGCGTAAGCAGTGCAAGAGAATAAAACTTCACGCAAGCGTTTCCGCGTTGCCTCAAAGCATTAAACCCCGCGCCGCTGAGCAAAATATTACCGCTGCAATTACATAGGCACCAGTTGAAACTAATTAGAAGCCATTAAGTGGAAATTTCATTAAGGGTAATGAAGAAATCAATGTTATCAAGATATGCTAATGACACATCACCCGGTCTAGATAAACCCATCTATTCACAAGGCTACAGCGCTCTGTCAATTACAAACTGCTCCCTGCCCTCTGGTAGCCATCGCTTCTGCTGTAATCTGTGCCTGGCTTTGTTGTTTATTGTGAGAAGAAAAAAACCCACTCTCCCTCCACGGCTTTTAATAATCCATCTACATATGAAAATGACTGCACCCTGATTTACATGCATAAGAGGACAAACTAATAAGGCTGTAGATTAAGGAAAGATTTAGCTCAGTCATTCGTGTAGATTGGGTGGCCTATCAAAGACTGGAAGATCTGATGGTGGCAGATTAAAAGGCAAACAGCTGTTGCAAAATTTGTTTTGCCCCTCTCTGAATATTCGGTCTCTTGTGGGCCTGTTGCCTACTTGTTTTAAGTGAAATCCGCCATACAAACACAAAGCAAGCAGTTGAGACACTGAAAAAGCGATCGTGTTAGTCAGACAGATGGATGGCAAATTACACCGCTGCCTTGACCTCTACGAAAAATATGGGCGACAACCCTTGTGTACTTTTTCAAAGCTGCTAAAATGAGAGTTTGTCCAAACTTGTAACAATTATAGCATAATGTGACGAATTTGTCTTTGCGAAGAACTTTCGATGCTGGAAGGTCACCGCAAGGTAATGAGCTTTGGGATGGGGCTGTATTATAGGGACATTGTATTGCATTAGTCTGGCCTCTGCACAGATTGCTGGTGCTTGATCTTCTCATGCCAGGCAATCTAAATGAAGAATCACTTGTGCTCTTCTGCTCATAATTCTGTATTTGCAATGTATTGGAAGTGATGAATTGTTTTTAATGTTGCATTTTGTTTTTGTACACCAAGCACACACACCGGCTGCAGCATAGAGGAGTGTCTCCAACTAAACCCCCAAAGTCCCACTCATGTTCCCCTTCATCCAGAACCTCTGATATTATCTGGATATTGTTTTGTATTAATTGTAATTGATTTGACCTATTTTTTTTTTTTTATGTACGATCATTCATTTTCAAACTGAAAACAATCAATACTGTGCCTGAAAAAACTTATCAAGTTGCTTTCCCTCTCTTTTAATGACATATCTGAGTTTGTTAAACGTTTCATGGGGCAATTATAGTGAGTCAGGTTTCTTGGGGGGGGAACAGAAATATATAATAAATGAGGTACAGTTTAGTCATAATTTACGTTTTATGAACTACCATTCAAAAGTTTTGAGTCAGTAAGAATTTTTAAAAGAAATCAATACTTTCATTCAGTGAAGATGCATTAAATTGAACAAAAGTGACAGTAAAGACATTTATAAAGTCACAAAAGATTTCTATTCCAAATAAATACCGTTCTTTTGAACTCTCTATTCATCAAAGAATCCTGAAAAAATATATCAGTTTCCATAAAAATGTAGCAGTACTATTTTCAACAGCGAAAAAAACTAAGAAATGTTTCTTGAGTACCAAATCAGAATTAATTAGATTTCGAAAGGATCTTGTGATACTGAAGACTGGATTAATGACTGATGAAAATTCAGCTTTACATCACAAGAAATAAATTACATTTGGAATATATGTTAAACATAGAAAACTTTGTTCAAATTGTAATATTTTACAAGATGCTACTGTATTTTTGATCAGCATAAGAGACGTCTTTCAAAAGCATTGAACAATCCTTTGAAAGGTAGTATAGGTTTAAAGAAATATTCCAGGTTCAATACAAGTTAAGCTCAACCGAGAGCACTTGTGGCATAATGTTGATTACAATTTATAATCCCTCCTTTTCTTTAAAAACAACAAAACTTACAGAGAGGCACTTAATGGAAGTGAACGGGGCAAACGCGTAATTAAATAACATTAAAATACTCACTGTTCAAAAGTAAAGCCAAAATAAAGCATTTGTTAATGATTTTAGTGTGGACAAAAATCACAAACTAACCTTTTCTGCGTAAAGTTGTACCCAATTTTACAACTTCATTGCCATGACAACACAATGCCATAAATCCTAAAGCAACAGTAAAAATGCCAAAACAACTTTACACCTCAAATAATAAACAAGTTTTACCTAAATAATTAATGTAGGTGCTTTTATAAAATTATAAGCTTTACATTTTTATTTGTATATCCTCCAAAAGTTGGCCCCATTAACTTCCATTGTATCAGCGTAACCCAATAATTTTTTTGTGGTAACCAACATTATGTCACAAGTGCTGTCGACTGAGCTGAACTTGTATTGAACCCAGAATGTTCTTTTAACAAAGCAAAATCAAATTACAATATATTTTAAAAGGTTAAGAAACCTGTCTTGAATGAAACTAAAGTGACGGACTGTGAGGTGTTTTAAAGTTACTGCTAAGGCTGGGAAACTCCTTTCCCTGAGACTAAGGATTTTCAGAGCGGACACTGAGGACAGCAGTCTGATAATGGCAAACACCTTGTGCTGAGTAGGTGGAAAAAAAGGAAACTAGAGTTCTTTCCCTCACAAACCGCCAAGGGTGCGATGACCCCCTGATGCAGAAAGAGTTTGCTAGCTCCAGTTTTCTCATACAGCTCCCACAATAGCGTGTTTGGAAGCTGCCTGCCGGCATTGCTTAATTAGGCGAGGAGTTGATTAATTTGCACTAATTGACAGCTAATTAAAGGCCTGAGGGCACATCGGATTGACGTTTGTTAGGGCAGCAAGGCCCGTCGAGGTCAGGGCAACCAGTTGTTTATGGCTGTGCTGGTGTTTCTGGAGACAGACCCTCTGTGGGGAATGACCTTCATCTTAAGGAGGATGTCTGGACAGGACCTACAGTATCTGACAGGCCGGGTGCCATTATGTGAACTGCAGCTTCCATGATGTTTACTGACCGGTCCGCCACAACAGTCATTGCACATCACTACTGTCACAATGTATGAGGGCAACAAAGTGTAACAGATGCAATTGTACAGAACCAACAAGTGCAAAGTTCTGTCAAACTTCAGATTAGAAATAGATTAGATAATAGATCAACAACAGGACGAAGAAATACCTTCATTCAGCTAGTATGTGAGAATATTTGCCAAAAGTTGAAACCTGCATGGAGAAAGCATTTTGTTACTCAAAATTTGGTAACACTTTACTTTAGTGTCCTTTTTACAATGTTACATCTACTTACTGTAGTAATAACAGTAAATGATGCATAATTACATGCAACTAACCGTAACCTTAAACCAAACCCTAACCAGTAGGTACATGCTGTTAATATTACTTACATAAGTTCTTCGCTTATACGTTCATTGTTGTCCTCTTTTTTTTCCAGCATTGTGGCTGATTTGCAGATTGTACCCCAAAAATCCTTTGTGTATTGCTCATATTGGTTTACTTCTCCATACGTTTCCCCTTATGTGCCTACCTGGCTACCCAAGTGTTTTTTTTTCTTTTCTTTATATTTTTTTTAACAACCATTTTGCCTTTTCCAATCATGTCCATTTTTGTGTGTTCACATAGCCAATGCACCAAAAGTTTTGTACCATTCCGAAAAAAAAAAGTAAAATTGTTGGGTCAAAAGTGACTGAAGAGCACCAGAGGGTTAAACTTGCAACAAAAAAGCTTGTTTAGACAGTTAAAAAATAAATGAGGGCAAATCTGGGTCCTCCAGAATGGGATCAGACACCAGTAGTAGCTTTGCAGGGTTTAACTCAGCAGCTTCCTTGTTCCATAAAAATCAGAAAGACAATTAGGGGCTTATTAGGCAATTGGGGGAGAGGCGTACCTCTAAGAATTGGGGGGAGCAGGAGCGAACACTCGCCAACCGCAGCCAAAGCTTCTACGACATCTCCAGCCGAGAACAGTCCTGGCCACTGTCTCACCTAATTACGCTTGCCAGAGCGTTCTTTGTTTGCCGTTCAGCATGCCAGTCTGATTCCCTTTTCTCCCGGACCGTTTGCACCAATGTCACTGGAAGTGTGCTAATTAGAGAAGAAATGGCCCTAGTAATTATGTCAAGTCTTGTTAACAGAGATGACAATGAGCAATATTATTTTTACGCAATGTTTTGTGCTGAGGGCCTTCAAAACTTCCAATTCCCATTAAATAGAAAAAATGGCCTTGCACTGGTGTGGAAGCACTCTCATGTCAAAGCCTTTTACATGTCCCGAACAAAAGAGAGACGTTAATGGAGCAGTCGATGGAGTGGCACAGGCATGAAGTTATTGCCCTAATTAAAAGTTTGAATGCTACTTCATGAACTCCCTCATTGTTTTATGGAAGCTACTTTTATGAAACGTCACTGGATGGATGCCAAAAGAATTCTAAAAGTCTTTAAAATGTTGAAAAAAAACAAACTAGAAGGGGTATGTAGACAAGAGCACAAGCAATTGTACTTCATTTAAACATCACTGTATTTTTATTAAAACAATTGAAATTGTATTAAACTGTAGAGTGAAAAATAAATACATTTATGAACTTTTACTGAAAAGCACACCACTATCCTTCCCTTTCTACTCAGTGCCTGTCATTTAAAGAAATTAAACTTATATACAAAAAACCCCCCCAAAAAATGATTATGGTGTCATGGTGTTTTGACCCCAAATCCGTCGAATATTAGTGAAAACGTTTAAAATTTAACGTATCATGCTACTGTTTTCTGCCTTACAAGCTCACAATCAATTGGTAGCTGACCCGACAGGTCAGCGGTCACCATCTGGGTCTTCACTTTTTGGGTCTCTCCAAGATGTTCAGGAATTTCCCTCTTGTCATTTCTCGAGCTGGAAAAGGAAATAAAAGGTTAATAGGATATTGTGATATCAAAGACAGTCTCCAAACCTTATCAGACAGAGATAAAGTAACTTTCCATGGTATATTGCGAGATCGAGTAATGTATGAAGTAAATGTAATGCACATCATTAAACTTGTTCTAATGAACTAATTTTTTCATCTTCATTCTCAAAGCTCCATCTACAGGTGCATCTCAATAAATTAGAATGTCGTGGAAAAGTTAATTTATTTCAGTAATTCAACTCAAATTGTGAAACTCGTAGTATTAAATAAATTCAATGCCACCAGATAGATAGTTTAAGTCTTTGGTTCTTTTAATTTATGATTTTGGCTCACATTTAATAAAAATCCACCAATTCAATCTCAACAAATTAGAATACTTCATAAGACCAATAAAACAATTTTTTTTTAGTGAATTGTTGGCCTTCTGGAAAGTATGTTCATGTACTCAATACTTGGTAGGGGCTCCTTTTGCTTTAATTACTGCCTCAATTCGGTGTGGCATGGAGGTGATCAGTTTGTGGCACTGCTGAGGTGGTATGGAAGCCCAGCATTTTTTGGTCTCTTGTTTCTCATTTTCCTCTTGACAATACCCCATAGATTCTCTATGGTTCAGGTCAGGCGAGTTTGCTGGCCAGTCAAGCACACCAAGCACACCATGGTCGTTTAACCAACTTTTGGTGCTTTTGGTAGTGTGGCAGGTGCCAAATCCTGCTGGAAAATGAAATCAGCTTCTTTTAAAAGCTGGTCAGCAGAAGGAAGCATTTAGTGCTCCAAAATTTCTTGGTAAACGTTTGCAGTGACGTTGGTTTTCAAAAAACTCAATAGACCAACACCAGCAGATGACATTGCACCCCAAATCATAAGTGAAGTGACATGTGGCCAAGTATGGTGACCCATACTCGGAATTATGCTCTCATTTAACCATCCAAATTGACAGCCACAACAGCATTTCACACCACAAAACCGTGAACACACACCCGGAGCAGTGGGCAGCCATTTATGCTGCGGCGCCCGGGGTGCAGTTGGGGGTTCAGTGCCTTGCTCAAAGGCACCTCAGTCATGTTATTGAAGGTGGAAGAGAGCGCTGTACAATCTCTCCCCCCACCTACACTCCCTGCCGGTACGAGACTTGAACCCGCAACCTTTTGGGTTATGAGTCTGACTCTTTAACCATTAGGCCACGACTTCCCCCAACTGTTCCCACGACATCACAGACTGTGGAAACTTAACACTGGACTTCAAGCAACTTGGGCTATGAGCTTCTCCACCCTTCCTCCAGACTCTAGGACCTTGGTTTCCAAATGAATACAAAACTTGCACTCATCTGAAGGACTTTGGACCACTGGGCAACAGAACAGTTGGCGGGGTGAGTATAGGGTTCTTCTAGCCCAGGTAAGACCTCCTCTGACGTTGTCTGTGGTTCAGGAGTTGCTTAACAAGAGGAATACGACAACTGTAGCTAAATTCCTTGATACGTCTGTGTGTGGTTGCTCTTGATGCATTGACCCCAGCCTCAGTCCATTCATTTTTGAAGTTCACTCAAATTCTTGAATCGATTTTGCTTGACAATCCTCATAAGGCTGCGATTCTCTCGGTTGGTTGTGCATCTTTTTCTTCCACACTTTTTCCTTCCATTCAACTTTCTGTTAACATGCTTGGATACAGCACTCTGTGAAGAGCCAGCTTCTTTGGCAAATAATGTTTGTGGCTTACCCTCCTTGTGAGGGTGTCAGTGATTGTCTTCTGGACAACTGTCAGATCATTAGTCTTCCCCATGATTGTGTAGCCTATGAACCAAACTGAGAGACAATTTTGAAAGCTCAGGAAACCTTTGCAGGTGTTTTTGAGTTGATTAGCTGATTGGCATGTCACCATATTCTAATTTGTTGAGATAGTGAATTGGTGGGGTTTTGTTAAATGTGAGCCAAAATCATCACAATTAAAAGAACCAAAGACTTAAACTACTTCAGTCTGTGTGCACTGAATTTATTTAATACACGAGTTTCACAATTTGAGTTGAATTACTGAAATAAATTAACTTTTCCACGACATTCTAATTTATTGAGATGCACCTGTACATAATCTACAGCCAACTCTCATGAGCGTTTAGAAATGGAGATGTAACGGCTATGACCCCTCCTGCGGTCAGGCTGACACAGGCACTGATGAGCTGCTGGGTGTGTTTTTCAGGCAGGAAGTGATGGGTGTGAGGGACAGGGTAAGCCACAGTGTTGGGCGGCAGCTAACGAAATAATGTGGCGGTTTGTAATTTAGATGAGCTGCCCTGTATGGCATCTTAATAACAGGCGCAAGTGTCAGTGGATTCACCTTCAGCTGTCTATCACTGGATTAAACATGATGCTATCTGGATTCAGATTATTTAAATATGGCTTGGTAAGAATTTATGTTTTTGTCTCTTATGCTCAACCAAGGCTGCATTTAATTGATCAAAAATACAGTAAAAGCAGTAATATTGTGAAATATTATTACAATTTAAAACAACTGTCTTCTATATATTTTACAAGTAATTTATCTTGTTTATGCTTACATTTTTTGTGGAAACCATGATACATTTTTTAAAGATTGTTTTCCATGAATGAGAGGTAAAAAGAACAGCCTTTGTTTGAAATTGAAATCTTTTGTATAGATCTAAAGTCGTTTTACTGTTACTTTTCAATGCAATGTATTGCAAGCTTGCAGTCTAAAAGTATAAATGTTTCTTTCAAAAAATAAAAAAAATCTTACTGACCCCACAACAGAAAATATATTTAAAATGTATTAATATATTTCAAATGTATTCAGTATATTAAAACAGTTTTATTTTATTTACTTATATTATTTTTAAGATATTTTAAAATAGAACTAACTAATATTTTAATATTCTTTCAATCGACTACAGTTTACATTACATTAAAAATGCATTGTACATAAATTAAAGGTTACAAAATACCAAAATACAAATAATACTTGGCAGGAAATTCACAGGAATTAAGAGCAGTTTGATTATTTCTACTTTCCATGGCATAGGTTCAAACAGTAGACACATGAACACTTGACTCCTGACTATTAGATCCCTGAGAAAATTTGGAGTAAAGCCTGAAATGCAACCTAATCTTTAGTGTATTAATACAACAGATATCACCATTTTAAGTGAAACATTTAAGTAATGATGAGCATTATAAGATAATGCAGTCATCAAGCATTCACACTGCAGTCTCATTGTGAGATATTAATGCCTTCCAAGTGCTTTCCATAAGTAAATGTTTGTCTTAATCCAAGGTTTAATGTCAATGATAGGGCAGCTAACGCTTGTTAAATGGGCCACTGGTTTCTGGAGGGGTCCACAAACAGGGGGAAAGAGCTTTGCCAAGAAACGACGCTGAACGACCCACCCCACTCTAACTCTTACTACCCCTCTCCCAATCTCCCTCACATTTTCTGTCCAAAACAATACAGGAGTTTGTCTGGCTAAGCATTCTCCCATGAGACCCCTTCACCAGAGTGCACCCCTCTGATCCACTCATTAATTAGATTTCCATTTATCCTCAAATCCCGTCAGAGCAGAAGGGAAATGATTTGCATTGAGTGAGTTAGATTAAAAAGGGGAATGTAGCGGGTCCTGCCAGCTAGCCTCGCTCAACACACACACACACAGAGACAAGTATGAGCATTTACACACATGCACAAAGCTGCTGCTGTCACTGGACGGGGCAGATCAATACTGATTAGCAGGAGTTAGAGATTTGTTTAGTTGATTAGAAAGGTCAATTACTAATTCTGTACTTAGTTAATCAGAAGATTGTTGCCGGTGACATCTATATTAACTGGCATATTATGGATTCCAGAGGCCATATTTTCTTCTTGATGTTGTACGTACACTCAAGAATATTTTCATGAAGCAAATATGCTTCATGATGAGTTAATAGGCAAAATACCGGTAACACAAATGAGCCGATACATGAGCAAAATTTTTGAAAAAAAAATGAGAATTGAAAATTGATTGAAAAAAATGAGAATTGAAAAATGAGTTTTCTTATACTATAATTAAAATATTTAGATTTTTTATTAAATGACAAATATACAGTAGAACACTCATGCATCACATATTCTGTATGATATATTATTTAATATAAAATGTAACAATTACATACAATCATACATTAATCAATGGAAAATTAATGAATCTGTTTGTCATTATTAATATTTTAAGAAGATAAATAGACTTTAACGCATTCCTATAATCCAATAGATTAATATTTACCATTATTAAATTACATGACAGCTATCATTTTTATCTAAATTATAATTATAAAATTACTTGTAGCCAGTATATATAATGTATATTTATTGATGTTCTATATAAATCTAGTCTTATATATATATATTAGGATCAAGAGAGAGAGAGACGAGAGAGAGGAGAGACCATACCATACAGCCTATTATGTACATTTAATAATAAATGCATAGGTTTGCAAACAACACAATAAAAGAAATATGATCAATTACATGTTACCATTAAACTTTTCTGTTTCAAAATCAATGTAGTTTAACTGTAATGAATGCTCTTTTATCTCAGGAAATGTAAGCATCTTTTAGAGGCCATTAAAGCACATCTAGAGACAAGACGGTTTGTTTTTAAGTCCAAGGAGAAAATGAATCCCTGGACCTTAAACTGAATTCTCGCCAAAACCTGACTGCCCCAATTCACTTTCATTAGAAGTCAAACACACTAATCGTGCCCCTGTTGCGCATCTGAAACTGCCACTTGGCTATTATGGGGAGTAATCTTTATTTAATAGATTTAACATCCCTTCTCGCTGCCTAAACCTCATGGGACGGGGGAGGACAGACACACGCTCGCACACAAACCCACCCTCTCATCCCCACGTTGGAACACATACACCTGATGCTCATGTTTGTGTTCAAAATTCAATTACCTACTTATTGATACTTCACAGAGATATTTAAGATGCAGACATGGTGAGTGATTTCCCAAGGGAGCCACTGCTTCCTCTTAATGTCCCAGCCGAGAGCGCTCCTCTTCTCACCCCTCCCTCCAACCGCTTGACACCACGAATCATAAACACATGCGCTCACGAACGCCAGCCAGCCCTGCCACAGCCTATCCCTGTTCAAGAGGTGTCCTTATTAATAGGCAATCAGTCAAAATTCATTCATTAAAAACCCTAAAAGGTTTCACACAGGCGCTATGATTAGCTGGGAACGAAAATCCAATGAATTCCTAATGTATTTATGGAAATAAGGTGTCATTTCTGATCTGTTGACAGAGGTGGTGGCTAGGACAGAAAACGGAGAGCGAGTTAGATGAATTTCCTCCACTCTCCCGCTGTGCATGTCCAAATCTGAGCCGAGCTCGAACGTATCTGTGCGGTCGAAAGGTCTAAATGATGTCATAGCAAGTCAGGGTCAAAACGAATTAAATAAAGAAAATTAAGAATTATATTTTAAATGTGATTCCACAAACATTCCCTACTCCAGTCAGGCACTGTAATAGGCCATAAAGCAGCAGGAATAGTGTGTGAGGGGAGGGGAAGATGAGTGGACAGGAAGACAGAGGAGAGGAGAGCTTTCGCCCAGCTCAGCCTGTCATCTAGCAGCACTTCATAACTGCTTGCCCCTGTGGTCGGGTGTCTCTGATGGATTGATGGAAGCACATTACTACGGTAGGGTAGCATCACTGCAATCATATTCAGCGACACACTCCGCTTAATAGAGAAGAGATTGATCTACGGGAGGAGGCAGTGAACATTGGGGCCATTAGCGCTGGACGGGTGTGACCTTCATACTGGGTGCAAGAACAGATTGAACAGCAGGAGGTTCTTGGATGTTGCGAGCCAGAGTTTTGTTCGTTTGACGAACAAAAGAAGTTTGAATCGTCAATCTTTAACTTTTAGCATGTTTTCCTCCTATATGAAGCACCATGTATGGGTCAGTGACATGACACCCAGTTTTTCTGAGGATCTATTATTTTGTTCAAAAATACATTAAAATGTAATTTATACATACAACTACTTGAATATACCTCCTATATAATGAGCATGTTTCAAAATTTCTATTTCTAAATTCAATTTTGTTTAGGGTCGTCAAAAATGACAAAACTGTCCTGATATTATAACGAAGGAAAAATAATTAAAATACTGAAATTCCTAAAAAAATAAATCAAATAGCAAAATAGTTTGGCATAATCATTTATTATTATTTCTTGGGGAAAATTTTATAACAAAGCTTCTAAACTTCAAAAAAAATTATATTTAACTTGTGGTATGACCAAAATACAGAAACATGTAGGGGGAAAAAACACCGGAAACTACATCATAGAGAGGACCTCTGCAGACCCTCATGACTGCATGTCAAGGTCAATAAGTCACTAAAATATCAGATAATTTGGCCTTTTTATTAAAAGGCAAGGCTAGATCAGGTTGTAAAATTTCATGTGGTGCAACTACCCAAAAACATGATTATTAATTAATAATCATATATATACTGTAGCTACTTTTTGTATATAATATATATTATATATACACCACACAAATTATAGAAAACTTTTATAACACTATATAATGTGTTTGAAAAAGATGATTAAGATATGCACACTCACATGTATTGAAAGTGTAAGGAAATGTCCAAAATAAACAAATATTACTTAATACTTGAAATATTATATTTTTTATGATACACCACATGATATTTCTAGAGTCATTTCCTAAAAATGGTACACAAGTTTTTCAAAACCATATGAATTCCCCATAAATACAACTTGGCACATTATTCTATTGTATGTATAAAATTAGATTTTTAAAAGACTTATCAATTTCTTTAGCGTGGACACACGTATTCGTCTTTGAGCCATATGTGCTCCTATCATAGCATCTGTAATAAACAGCAATCGTGATATCTGTCCAGGGAAACATTAGACTAACTAGATTTATGTGAGTGCTACTTTACTGCAGAAAACTTGCCATCATGATACTAGGATGGTTGCCGGGTTTTGCTATACAATTGCAAAGATGTTTGAGCGGTTTTTGGTACACTGCTAAATCTGAAAAGTAATTCACACCTCTCTTCAACAAGCTGCATGACTTAAGATATTACTCATGTTTAATCCTCAGGGTTAGGGAGTTTTGAAGACCCCTTAGCTGTCACTATCAATACATTTCTGATTCTTATTTTGCTACTAAACACATAAAAATACATTAGCAATCTTGTTAGACCTACAAGTTATTTCCAGATTATTTGATGTCTCATTTAAAAAAAACACCCCCACAATTACTCAAGTAGAAACAAGTGTGTTACATCATCTGTGCAAGCCGCTGCAGTGGAATCAGAGGTATCATCAGCATCGCCTGAGGCCTGGCTGTCCCAGAGGAGCACTCTCCATTCAATTACCTTCAATAACAGTACTTATCAGTGTAGTGACTGGTCCTGTGGGAGCAGAGGGGCCTGATGACCATGCTCAGCAGCCCCCCCGACAGCAGCATTCATCACGGCCTGGAGCAGATGGGTACTGGTGGGGGGCTGGAGGGGTAGGCACGTGTCAGGCCCTCCCACAACGACCCTGATCAGTGTCACTCAGCTAGGAGAGGAGGGGTAAATGTCCCCAAGGAGACTGGTGTGGCACATGTCACGCGCTCACACACACACAAATAAATAAAAACACACACATGCACATGATATCCTTATCTGCCTATAGTCGCACCAGCAAAAGGTTTACGCACCTCTCATGTAGTAGTTACAGATGAAAATTTGCTGATCCACTTCAAGATCAATCCATTAAGATACGTAATATACAGTTATTTATACATTTTAAGCTTAGCATAAGTCCATGATTAATCAAAGCTTAATTAATGCTGCTGTTGATCACCCCCCCCCAAACATATGCGGCTAATGCATCTAAAGACTCGGCATCTGCATGTGGAAGAGACGAAGGTCGAAATAAATATATAAAACAAATGTGTGGCTGATAACCTTGCCTTTGGGGTGAGTTTTCACTGCCTGATTGCATTATCCCCATTAACCAGATCAGGACTTTAATGGCCGTCGTGCCAAAGGTGCAGTAAATCTTTTTCCTCCTCCTCACCCTCCCGTCTCCTAACACTACCTCTCTTCAGCTCGTTTAAAGGCGCTGAAGAGAGAAAGAAACATGATGAAAAAGTAGGTCAGATTTACAAGGCTTCCCCTGACAGCTAGGAGAAGGAAGAAAATTAAACCACACCACATTAAAGAGCGCCACGTTAAATGCTGCTCTGAGCCGAATGATAATCACAATTTCATATCTGTCTCCTCAGTGCATAGGTTTTACATACCAGTACACTTATTTAAAATACTGTATTGAAATATAGAATATTGAGATGATGCAGAACAATTCTGCAATATAATGAATTGATGTAAGCACAGAATGGAGCACAGCTAGCCGAGTTCTTCTACATTCATGTTACGCATCTTAAAATAAACTGCAAATGTGTACAGAAGTCCTGTTGCTGATAGTTCACAGTAAGATTTTGAACTATGTAATACAAAGAAACATTATTAAGAACACTACCATTCTAACCTTTGTGGTTTGGTACAATTTTTTTATATTTTTGAAAGAAGTCTCATAGGCTCAGCAAGGCTGCATTTGTTTGATTAAAATATGGGGAAAAAACAGTAATTTTGTGAAATAATTACTGCAATTTAAAAGAACAGTGTTATATTTTTAATATATATTTTAAAATGTAATTTATTTATGTCACATGATCCTGTTCATAAATCATTCTAAATATGGTGATTTCTGCCAGAAACAGAGTTTTGTGATTTATATTATGTGATATACCCCCCCCCCCCCCAGGATTTTTTTTATTAAACATTTAATGATATATGTATATATACAGTGCGGAAAAAAAGTATTTAGTCAGCCACCAATTGCAAGTTCTCCCACTTAAAAAGATGAGAGAGGCCTGGAATTTTCATCATAGGTATACCTCAACAATGAGAGACAAAATGAGAGAAAAAAAATCAAGAAAATCACATTGTAGGATTTTTGAAAGAATTTATTTGCAAATTATGGTGAAAAATAAGTATTTAGTCAATAACAAAATTTAATCTCAATAATTTGTTATATACCCTTTGTTGGCAATGACAGAGGTCAAACGTTTTCTGTAAGTTTTCACAAGGTTTTCACACACTGTTGCTGTTATTTTGGCCCATTCCTCCATGCAGATATCCTCTAGAGCAGTAATGTTTTTGGGCTGTCACTGGGCAACACGGATTTTCAACTACCTCCAAAGATTTTCTATGGGGTTGAGATCTGGAGGCCGGCTAGGCCACTCCAGGACCTTGAAATGCTTCTTACGAAGACACTCCTTCGTTGCCCGGGCGGTGTGTTTGGGATAATTGTCATGCTGAAAGACCCAGCCACAATGCCCTTGCTGATGGAAGGAGGTTTTCACTCAAAATCTCACGATACATGGCCCCCATCATTCTTTCGTTTACACGGATCAGTAGTCCTGGTCCCTTTGCAGAAAAAACAGCCCCAAAGCATGATGTTTAAACCCCCATGCTTCACAGTAGGTATGGTGTTCTTTGAATGCAACTCAGCATTCTTTCTCCTCCAAACACAACAAGTTGAGTTTTTAACAAAAATTTCTATTTTGGTTTCATCTGACCATAGGACATTCTCCCAATCCTCTTCTGGATCATCCAACTGCTCTCTAGCAAACTTCAGACAGGCCTGAACATGTACTGGCTTAAGCAGGGAGACACGTCTGGCACTGCATGATTTGAGTCCCTGGCAGCGCAGTGTGATACTGATGGTAGCCTTTGTTACTTTGGTCCCCGCTCTCTGCAGGTCATTCACTAGGTCCCCCCGTGTGGTTCTGGGTTTTTTGCTCACAGTTCTTGTGATCATTTGACCCCACGGGGTGAGATCTTGCGTTGGAGCCCCAGATCGAGGGAGATTATAAGTGGTCTTGTATGTCTTCCATTTTCGAATAATTGCTCCCACAGTTGACTTCTTCACACCAAGATGCTTACCTATTGCAGATTCAGTCTTCCCAGCCTGGTGCAGGGCTACAATTTTGTTTCTGGTGTCCATTGACACCTCTTTGGTCTTGGCCATGGTGGAGTATGGAGTGTGACTGTTTGAGGTTGTGGAAAGGTGTCTTTTATACTGATAACAAGTCCAAACAGATGCCATTAAAAAAAATTTTGTACCCAGGTAATGAGTGGAGGACAGATGAGCCTCTTAAAGAAGTTGTTACAGGTTTGTGAGAGCCAGAAATCTTGCTTGTTGTAGGTGACCAAATACTTATTTTAAAGAGGAATTTACCAATTAATTCTTTAAAAAACCTACAATGTGATTTTCTGGATTTTTTTTTTCTCATTTTGTCTCTCATAGTTGAGGTATGCCTAAGATGAAAATTACAGGCCTCTCTCATCTTTTGAAGTGGGAGAACTTGCACAATTGGTGGATGACTAAATACTTTTTTGCCCCACTGTATATAATATATATATATATATATATTATAGATATATATATAATTATTTTTGAAATATAAAATTTGTGTAAATCTTGAAAACTTTTGAACAGATAAAATGAATATGACATATTTCAGATTTTGAACTCTCTAGGTTACTAATCTAAATACATTAATCATGTGAACACCTACTGACATTCAGATGTTCTTGTTTCCAATAAAGCACAAGATGCTCTTTGGATCATTATCAAATTATGCTGGAGAACATGATCATCAGATTTTACACAAACTTGTGAAGTTTGAGATGCTATTTCTAACTATTGTCGCCTCAATGGCACTAGAGCTGTGCAAACATTACATTGGCCAGTATCTTGGTTGAACGAGCCTACTTATCATGCGCTCTTGAGGAAGATTTTAAAATCAGCAGTGAAATCACAAGGCGCCTCGCAGTCACTTCACCAGTAATTTTCCAAATACAGCACCAAGTCATGACACAGAGACTAAGGTACCAGATGTGGGGGATATAGCCAGCAAGGAGTATATAAGCACAACATGGGAAAACAAAACTCCGTGACACTAAATTACAGTTTGGTGGTGCCAAAAATAGGGCTGCCGATTATGACCAAAATCATTAATGTCGTTATTCCTTGACAATTGTAATTGCCATTATTATTACAATGTATGCAATTACATTGAATGATGTTGGAGGCTTAATACCTTTGTTTGAAGCAACTGCATGGCATATTTTTATTTGAAAATAAATAAGCTGAAAACACTAAATAAAAAACTTTTATTGCTTTTCTATAGTACTAAGCCTCAAATGTCACCACAGGATGGTTCTTCTTAAATTAAAAAAGTACAATTTGAAGTACTTAATGGTTAAAGGGGGGTCAATGATGCAATTTTAATTTTTCCTTTCTCTTTGGATTGTTACAAGCTCTTTGTGCATAAAGAATGTCTGTAAAGTTGCAAAGACTAAAGTGTCAAATCCAAAGAGATATTCTTTATAAGAGTTGAGTCAGCCACGCCTACCTAAAATGGTTTGTTCTAACACGCCCCCACATTTCTACGTCGCTATGTGGGAAGATTTGTATTACGCCGCCCAAATGTTCACGCAAAAACAGAAGGTGTAACTTTTATTCTCGCTGTAGTATGTTGTTGCCTCCACCATGTTGTGCGAAGGCGCTGGTGTCATTGTGGAAAGCCGAAACTACTTGTTGGGTCTTCCAGAAAGAGGACGATATATGCTTTGTTTATGCCTGGAGCTGATCTGTGCAGGTGCTAAAGAAATACAACACTCTTGCAATGCGATGCAACAAAGTAAAAAGACGATTTAAGCATTAAAGCAATAATTATGTCCCCTCTGGATTGCAACGAATGCCTCGCCTTTTTTTTTTTACCCTTTATAATGGGTTTTGTTTTTGTCTCGTCGCTCTGGCCGGGGCACGGCATCAACAGTATGGTAAGGGGAGTAACATTTCCGTCACGCGCTTGAGGTATTCGGCCAATCACAAAGCACTCGATAGCTGGCCAATCACAGCACACCTCGCTTTTCAGAGCGATGAGCTTTGTAAAAATCGACTCGTTTCAGAAAGGCGGGGCATAGAGAGAAACAATAATGTACAGTATGTGAAAAAAAGAATGTGTTTTTTTAACCTTAAACCGCATAAACACATTTCATTACACCAAATACACAAAATTATGTTATTTTAGCAGCATCATATGACCCCTTTAAACTAAACCTACAATTAAAACAATGGAAAAAGCCTTAAGATAACTTGTAGAAATCTTAGCATTGCCAGGAAAACCATAGCTGGACTTGAACAAATTAATCGCCGCTTTGAACGATTATGTAATTGTGGCATCCGTAATTGTAATCGCGATTAGGAATTCGATTAATTGTGCAGGATTAGTGCACAGGTTATATATTAGATGGAGAGAACCTGCTTTCAGCATTGGAAATTAATTTTCTTACTCCTGTTAAAAAGAATAAACGTCTTGGAGCATGTTGCATTCCTACAGAAGTGAAGAAGCTACATCATGAACAAGCAGAGGACAAAATAACAGGAGGGTGGAGACATCTAGGTTGACTTATTACACTGCTAGAAGTCAAAGATATTAAATGCAGGCAGAACAGACTCAGGTTATGCCTTTCTATTTGTAAAAAAATGCCAGTTTTACATAGCAAAATCAACATGGGAGCTGTACCTAAAAGTGGCATATTTACCCTAGAGAGCTGGCACTTATACTGTACAGACATCCAGATGTTTTAAATATTAAATGGTGAATATAGAAACATGAAATTTCATATTAAAAATATCAACTTTACTCAAATGTAATAGAATAATGTATGGATGAATATTTCAGGTCAGTAAGATTTAATTTATACATGTTCAGAATAAATAAAGTTGTTCAAAATAATACGGTCAATTCAAGCAAACATATGGTTTTGAGTGTGAGATTTCACCCTATGTTTCTCATTGAAAGGAATTTTGTTGAGGGATGATTTTGAACATGTCAGAAGAAATGTGATATATTTGAAACCAGTGTTCAGACATGGTCTGCATTACTTTCAAATTGCACAATATTTGTCCATTTCATGCCCATTTTTATCTAGAAAATCTTTTACACTTATCTTTTCTGTAATTCTGCCAGTATGGATTAATACTACATCACAGGCAATCCTGTGACATAACATTTCAGAACTACTGGGCAAAAAGCCAGTTCTGTTTAAATATAGAGTGGGGATTTATTTAAGACTTAAATAGAATTTAAAAAATACTAAATAAACTAAGATAAAGAGTCCAACTAGTACATAAAGCCTTCTAAAAGCCATCATGGTCACCAATAGATGTAACGATACTGAGTACATGGTCATCCAAGCCTTTCACTTCAACCTGCAGCGCTAATCCCAGCCTCAACCCATCAGAAGTACCTAGTACTTACATAGGAAACCTATACATAGTACGCCGAAAGAATGCTCATGTAAAAGAAAAATGTCAGAGTACTTGGAGCTTTTGGTCTGACCTCTTCATATAGATGATATATATATATATAGAGAGAGCTGAGAGATGATTTGAGAGAGACTACGTGTGGTGAAGGAGAGAGAGAGTATGATATAGTCATTTTTCTATTATGTTTCAAATGGATTTAGGGGCTAGATTATTTATAATAATTTATATGATTTAAAGAACCTCTATCATAAAGCTAACAGCAGCTCTTGCGTTTTTTCTTACTGTTTTTCTTCTTTGCTGATATCGCCATCTAGTGGAGGCTTTACAAAGTCTTCAAACCACTTCTTAAACACTGCACAGATGAACTAAATGTTTCCAAGAAACTAAGATTACTTACATTCCTCCAAACCCAACTGATAAGCCAGATTCTGCAGTCCCTTCACCTTCTCCATCAGATTTGCTGTGGTCAAACTTCCTAATTCTAATTAAAAACAACAACACACAATAACAACAAACATAAGATCATCAATATTTGTAGTGCCACTACAAATAACTTAATTTAAAAAATGACCACACCATACAAAAAACACTACAGCTTTTTAAAATTAATGTTGCAATTTATCGAGCCATATTAAGCTCTTTAATTGAACTGAGCATCTGTCAGATAGGTCCATGACATAAAAATGCTAAAATTATAATAATATAATTTGTTTTGGTGTTATGAAAAAGGCAACAGACCTTTCAGCATTTCAATATCTTCTGACTCCAGCTCAGCCATCCACTTGGGCGGAGAATTTGTGATAGGCTGGAACAACAAACAGAAGTCTCAATTTCGTGTCTGAATGCAAAACTTTCTAAATAATTTATTTTAAATGTATAATTCTGATTCTTAGCTCACATTTTTGAAGGATGCAGCAAATTCAGAGACACCCGGCACTGTTAAAATGTTAAAGAAGTACATGGGACTTTCAAAACAACATTCAAAGCTACATTAGAAAAACACATGACAGGCCAAAATAAAAATGATTATTTCAACAAATGTAACTTTGGGTCATATGTGGAAACATATGTGAATGTTACATCCTATAAAATACGTTTAGGCAATCAAAAAATGAGACTACTCAACTTACACTGCCATCCGGCACGGTTGGTGAATGCTTTCGGTCAAGTTTTTCAAAACTTAGCAGAGAGGATTCAAAGTCCTCACCTATATAAATAAATAACAAATGATATATGCTCTTTATTACAACACTGGTTTAGAAATTAGATCAGAAATAATTTATTATAATTTTTTTTTTTTTAAATCAAGCATTACTTACAATTAGACCACATAGTAAGTGCAATTATAATGTGGATGACTTTAAATGCTGTGACTTTCGGAGCAATATTCCCATGTTATGCGGGACATATATTGAGTGTACAAGTAATGTTATGACAAGACACATTAGAGGGGGAGGTTATGTTATGTTTGTATTGTTGTGATCCAGCTGAGCTAGCTGCATTGATAGCAATGCTTGTTAAAAATAAACAAAAATACACATTTAACAATAGAAGCAAGATACAAAAAGTAACCTTTTCCGCATAACCGCTCCATCAATACATTCGTTTAATATTTAATATAGTAACTGATGCCGAACGTAGCTTGCTAATGACTCCAAACAATTTTATGACGCTATTTCGAGGGAAAAAAAAGACTTTTTTGAAACTGAATTCGTAAATGATTTAAGAATATATATGTTGACTAGTATAATAGTTTATAAGGGTTAATTGGTCCGTTGCACTAATACAATAACTAACGTTCCCAGGGAAAAGAAGAATTAAAATTTACCTCCATTCGGAGACGCCATCTTGACAACAACACACGTGATTCGAAGCAGCCAATAGCTGAAGGCCGTGAATACCTGTAGCCCCGCCCTCTCGCGTTGTGCGAGATGTCGCAACATTAACTTAAGACTTTCAGCTCCCTTGAGAAGCAACTTCATTTTTAACAGGATGTTAATTTAATAAAACTGATCATAATATTGAAATAGTCTGAGTTAAATAGGCTATATTTAAGAAAATACAAAAGAATAACTTGTTAAAAATATTAGCTATAAATTAATACAGTGAAAGTGAATTATTACAGATAGACCATTTATGCAACATTACAGTGTATTAATATAACGTGACAATTTTAGAGACTGTCAGAGAAAGGACCAGACATTGAAAAGCTAGTTGAGATGGTGGGAGAAATCACCCAGATATCAACACAGATAAAGTTGCTTAAAGACATTGGCTAGAAAAAAAAGCAGATTTCTTAATAAGTGGAGATTATAGAAACCCTGTGAGAAAAGATTAGTTTTGCAAGAAAACGTTATGCTTCAGTGATAGGCTACTAGTTGGGTAAAAATATACAGCCCTAAACGAATAACAATTTTCCTCTTAGCATGATGGTGGTTTATGAAAAGTATGTTACCTTTTCAGTAAAAGGACTTAGAAAATGGGTTGCTCTCAAATGCAACACAAATAAAATCCAAATACCAGCTATTTTTTTTTGCAATGTATTAATTTCAGTCAGTCATCAATCTGCATTTAAGGCAACAATTCCAGTAACACAATTACGAAGGGACACAGTTAATTATTTTGTAAATCCAGCATCCAAACATGAATCCAAATGAAATTCTTTGGTATGACCCAGAAATGGCAATTTAATTGATCAAAAACGCAACTTGTGTAGATGAGAAATATAACAATGTGATAACATTGTATTTCAAAGGTTGCTGTTTTTGCATACACTAATTCAAACATTTTGTCTCATAGGAAAAAACAAAATATGTAACAAATGAAATGTACAAAACACAACTGAAGGAGTGAATATCTGAAACCTGAAAGGCACTTTATTACTTCTATCAATTTAGTTCAGTCCAGCTACAGCAGTTAAAACACCATCAAACTTTAATGTAAAATACATGACTGTAAAACACTAACTTTAAAATACTATTTTAAAAAGTTCCATCACAGCAGAGTAAAGGCTGTACTTCCACAATGAAATTAGCCAGTCAACATGTAACAAGTGAAATAGATAAAAACATTTAATGAAGTCCCGGGCACTTCAAAACTGTCTAAAATGGTCTAAAATTCCCAGGATTCCATCCACCTGAGGCCAGCCATGGAGGAGGCAGGGTCATGTGCCAGCGGCCCCCTCATGCCATAGGAGAGAGGATGGAAGAGATAAAAGCTGAAACAAGCAGAAATTGAAAATTGAAATTCAAGTGTGAGATCAATATTAGAAATGGACTGAATTTGTAACCTAAACAAACACAGAACATTTGTACAAAATGCACAATTTCAGCATTAGATATAATTAATATACTTGATTAATTTACAACAGCAAATGTTGTAAATATAATAAAAGCTTAAAAGTGATGTTAGCCCAAAAATAACTACATTTAAATATTGTAGAGTCTTACCTGTAGATGAACCCTAACAGGAGTAGAAATTGACCTCCCCTCACAAGATAATGGGATATGGATGAACTAAAGAGAAGGTGTAAATTCTGGAGGAAGATGTCCAGAGTAATACCTTAAATAAAGAAGGTAATTAAATGTTAGAATTAAATGCGTTAATTAAAAAAAAGTTGTATCTTAATAGGCTTATTAACGCTACTAAATTTGACATTTGTAGATGAGTTTGTTTTTTATTGGAACAGATTTTGAGAAATTTAGAATTACATCACTTGCTCCGTTTTTCACCAACGGTCTTCTACGGGAAGATGCTCAGAATTTGCTTTCATCGCCGATAACCATAACACAATCTACCAGTAATCCACATGACTCCAGTCCATCAATGACTTGTCTTGTGAACAAAAGCTGTGCATTATAAGAAAAATTAATTAGGATGTTTCTAACTGCAAACTATTGCTCCCGCTTACAATATAGAGCCCTCTATCCATAACATTGCTTTTTTACTACTTAAAAAGTCATTTTGTCTATATCAGGAAAGAAATATGCACAGATCAAGCAAGCGAAAACAGTTCAGAACATTATCTAAACCAATAATGTTTTTTATCATCCTGTTTGGACCTCTGGTTCTGACTGCACCCATTCACTGAAAGGATCTACTGGGGACAATATGTAATGTCAGCATAGTTCTCCAAAACTACATCTGGTGGCCTGAGGTGAAATGCTTTCGCAAATGTTACGTTGTGAGTGAACTATACCTTTAAAGGGTGGTTCTTGCGATTTGCACTTTTTTAAACGTTATGTATGTGTATTTTGCTGTTTGACAGAACATGCCGCAAGGGCGACGCTGAGTTCAATGCAAACGGAGATAGCGTCTTTTAAAATTCTGGCAGTTTAATGCCTACAAAACAGCTGGTAGGGACTACAACAAGTTACTTCCCGTGTTCGTGACATCACAAACCCTGATAAACCCCACCCCCAGGAACACGCAACAAAGGGGGAAAACATTGGTGCAATGTAAAATCTGTTCTATATAATCGCGATTCGTCTGCCGTATAACGATTCTAATGGGATCCACCATGTAAAATAATGTTTTAAACTACACCGTCAGGTCTCTACAGTTCCTCGCGTCCCCCTGCTCTGCACACAATCTCTTCACTCTCTCTTCTCATTCAGCGCAGCTCCAACCATGACCTGTTTCCATATAACCCTTAATTTTCACATCCTATGAAAGCGTCAACATGACCGTTGCAGTTTCCGTACTGTCATTAAGCTTTAATCAGGATAAAATCCATATATTAAAGCTACCATAAGATAGCATTGACAAATAACACTCAATATCCTCTCAATATATCTCTGCGTCTCATCAGGCCAAACTGATGCGCTATTTCTTTATGCATTTAGCATACACTTTTATCCAAAGCGACTTACAGTGCATTCAGGCTGTACATTTTTTTACCAGTATGTGTGTTCCCTGGGAATCGAACCCCGACCTTTTGCGCTGCTAACGCAATGCACTACCACTGAGCCACAGGAACACTTACAAAACACGAGCACAGCCCTGAGGTGAAGGGCTTGGACGATTGAAGTGACTAACCAATTTACTAGTGCACGTCTAAATTGATTGGTTTAGCCAATCACAACACACTGGGCTAGCTAACCAATCAGAGCCCATCGCCTATTTCTGAGGGCGGGGCTTCATAAAAGCAGGAAATGATCAGCGTGTTTAGAGGAGAAGGGACAGAGCGGTGTGGAATAAAGGTAAATTGTGAAAAATAATGTGTTTCTTTAAAAACGAAGCATTAACACATGTTAGACTGCACCCCATAAACACAATCAAGCCTAGAAAAAACCCAGTGAACCACCCCTTTAACGCTATTGTCATTAAAATTCTGACTGCAGCATAACCTATTGGACACATGCACTGGAAAATGTATGAAAGGCTAATTAATTAACTTCCAGTCCATAGAAAAACAGTTTGATAAGAATATATTAGAGTAGGCAGTGACTTTGGTTATCTGGTTTGCCGTCGTACCTGTGAGCATACTGCTGAACAACATGGCAGGAAAGTAATGGTGGTAGTAGAGTATGCGACCCATGATGTAGAACGGGAGGTAGTGTAATAGCCAACCCAAAAGCAGCATTCCACCACCCTCCATGAGAGTGTGACAGTGCACTAAAAGACAACATCAGCTGTTTTAGACTTGTTCTGATTGGCTCTTTTTAAGTACTGCACAATATGTAGTGCTGCTTACCTTTCCTCATTCCCTCCATCTTCACTCCTCTCTGTTTTGCTAAAGATGCAACTGTCAGCATTAAAAGAAACAGAGCAAGACTCAAGAGGCTCAGCCACCAGATGACCTGAGGATTAAATGTGATCTTCAGTAATGATATGACAAGAGATCTTAGGAAGCAGAGGACATAAAGTCAGAGACACTTACAGGGTTCCCGAGAAGATAAACGCGGTACTCTGTCTCATTCACTCCAGAAAACCTCAAACCCTATCATGAATAATGAATAACAATGAGATAGTACTCCAATAGATCTGGATCTTCAAAACAGTTTTGTTAGTGTTAAAGGAACACTCTACTATTTTTGAAAATAGGCTCATTTTCCAACTCCCCTAGAGTTAAACAGATGAGTTTTACCATTTTCGAATCCACTTTGCCTGCCTATACCACATGGTGCAGCCAGGCCGCAATGATATTACCATCACCTGAAAATGCCTCATTTTCCCGTCACCATACACGTGACCACTGCTTGCACAGGGAGCGTGCTGGGGACTATTTTCAGGCATTGCGTAATATCATTGCGCCTGCTGCACCCATGGTACGGCAGCAAAGTTCCTTGATTATTACGCCGGAATAGAGTATAGTTCCTAGCCATATCGGCCAGAAAATCGCAACTTTTCATTTTCCGCCTTTGTACACAATGTAACTACAGAAGAATCGAGTTTTAAATAGGAAAACTCTTTGGTCATTTTTGAGCGAGATGCTAACGGTCAAATCAGATTCAATGATCTATGCTAAAAGTGCTACCGCCAGACCCGGAAATCGGCTGAATGGATTCGAAAACGGTAAAACTCAATTGTTTAACTCTAGGGGAGTTGGAAAATGTGCCTATTTTCAAAAATAGTGGAGTGTTCCTTTAACTAAACTTTTAGTAAAACTAATAAAAATAAATTAATAAAAAACATTTTCATTAGAAAGTTTTCAATAGAAATAAAAACTCAAATAAAATAAATTAGAAATGTTGTCTTGGCAATTAACTAAAATTACGTTGAAGTACTAAAATTACTAAAAATAAAAATAAAGACAAATTACGATATATTTAAAATGACAAAGCACACTAATGACTAAACGCACATCAAAATTAAAACTAAAACTATAAAGTTAAGCTTATTCACAATATAAAGGAATATAACTTTATATAATTAATACTAAAATAAAACTCTTTCAAAATAGTGTCTAACACTTCTTACACAACATACCTGATAGTTGATGGGCCAGTGCCAGGGTTTAGAGTTCATCTCGTTGTCTTTGGGCTTCAAACCACTGTTTCCCTAAACAAAAATACAAGTTTTACTAAACTTAAACCCATATACTTAAAATCATGAAGCATTCTGATGCAAAAATAACATTTTAAGGGGTAGATTTTCCTTTAGAAGAATCTTACCCTGATCATCACGACATGAGACTCCCAGAGGATCTCCAGGAAAGTTGGTTTGAGCACTGAAAGACTGATGTTGGGCACTGCAGACATAAAAAGATGAGGTAAAACCCATCCAATGGCACATTTCTGCCTATTATCATATTTTTAAAAAGCAGCTATATGAACACACGTTTAGGATTGATGAGATCCTCAATGTTCCACTGAGTGCTGGGGGTCTCTTTGACATATGGGCTACATGTGACCTCCACTTGTTCCCATCCCCTGTAGAACAGTAATATGCAGTTAAAATGGTTTTCTGTGGTATGTCATGCGCTACAGACCAGGGGCCGGTTGCATAAACTGCTTAGACTCTTAAAATTTTTGCCATCTAATTTGTTTTCTTCTAGATTGGTCATAACTGTTTAAAGTCAATAACAAAAAGGTAGACTGGCCCAATTTTAATCAGAAAAGGGAGACTGATTGTCTCTTGGCTAACTGCTAGTTGGTCAAACTAGTTCTTAAGACACAGTCTATGTTTATGCAACTGGCCCCAGATCTAAGGTTTTTGCTGAATGAACGCTCTCACCACTTGGGAAGGGTCTTTCCAGAGGAGCAGAGCACACAGCCTGTAGAGCGATGGAGAAAACGCACTTTACTGCGCAGCACCTTCACCGGATCTCCTTTCTTCCCTCCACACACCTCCACCTGCCACAAGTCATTCATGTCTCCGCTTCCATTCTGAAATGAAAAGCCATTATTGTTTGGAATTTGTGATGCTACTGTATTTGCACTTGCATAAAATGCTCAACATTCATTTGGAGGTTTAAAGTTGTGCTGAAATTTGCTGTTATCTAGAAGCACAAGATCATCCTTTTGCTGGCGATGATACAATCAGAAAATAAAAACTAAATGAAAACAAAGCCGAATCCATTAATCTGATAGAACACAAACCCACCTAATCGACGTAATAGTGGAACATAGTTTCTATAATAATGCCAAAACATAACAATACATGAATGGTAACATTTAATGAAAAAAAAGAAAAAAATAGTACTCACAATGCCATAACCTGTGACCTGCAGGTGTTTTTTGGTCAGTGGAGCTTCATGGAAATGACTATGAAGATTCCTTGTAGTTCTGATGAGGAAGATCAGGAGTGCACTGTTTTAAACTAACATTCTTTTCGATCATTATCATGTTACTTTTACAAAGACCTGATACGTACTCTTTGTGTTCCAGTCTAATGATGTCACCATGTCGGACCAGTTCTGGTGGCCCAGTGAGATCTTAGTAGAGTACAGAAGTTATTGATTCATGTGCAGTGGCTCTCTAGAAATATAATACAAACCTGTTCAAGAACTCACCGTCAGAGTTGTCAGGTCTCTTGACCAACCACAGGTTGTTGTAATCTTTGTGCAAATAGCCTGTAACCTACATGAGGTAAGTTGAAAAACAGATTTAGACAGGAATATGATTTATCATTCTGTTAGAAACGGATCACCTAACAGAATAAATAATAAATTCAGGCCATATATCAAATATACACATTTAGATACACTAGTTTGGTGTTGGTAAGATTATATGAATGCTGTGAAAGAAGTCTGTTATGATCACCAAGGCTGCATTTATTTAATCTTGTGAGATATTATTACAATTTAAAAGAACGGTTTTATTATATTTTAAAATCGAATTTATTCCTGTAATGGGAAAGTTGAATTTTCAGCATCATTACTCCAGTCTTCAGTGTCACATAATACTTCAGAAATCATTCTAATATGCTGATTTGCTGCTCAAGAAACGTTTCTTATTATTATCTTCAGCAATGTTGATAACAGTGTGCTGCGTAATATTTTCTTACTTACTCCGAACTTTTTAACGGTAGCATAATTAGATATTTTGAACCAAAATAAGGATCACAGATCAGTTTTTCATCTTGAAATCTTCCAGATAATGTTACAGCAGTACTGTTGTCTAACTGTCTGTTAGGAGTAAATGAGGGTGAGCTGACCTGCTGCTGGTGAGCTCCAACCCCTTCTGGGTAAAGGTGCCAGTGAGAGTGCAGATACCCTCCTGCTATTCGCAGGTTCTTCACGGTTATGACAGAGCCATATGCCAGATCTGTGTGAGGGAGGAGTACAAGCCAGGATAATATTGTCATTAAATGGAATCTTTTCACAATTCAGTAAGGTTTTTTTTAAGTAATAAAAGAAACATAAGCAGTAAAAATGCCAAATATTGAGCTCAAGTTGTTCTTACACTCCGGCATGGAGGCGTTGTGCAGATTGTTTCCAATCAAGCGAGACTGGAAAGAAGAGCTGAAGAAACCATCCCCAGGACCGCTGTGTGTTGAAAAGAACAAAGCTTTAGCATTTTATTTTACTGTATTAATGACCAATGAACTGCTTTAATAATAAAATAGAAAATTAATATTGGTTCAAACATACCTTCGGTTTAAGACAACGAAGTGGACGGCAAATATTGTAGTGTACAGGAACAATGGGAGCATTATCAACCCGAAAACCCGAGCTAATAAGTGCTTCCCAAAATCCACCTAGTGAAAAAACAAGAAAATATTATCATCCACAACATGCACTAACGTTCAAAAGTTTGAAATCAGTAAGATTTTTTCTCAGCAAGGATGCATTAAATTGATCAAGTGACAGTAAAGACTTTTACAATGTTACAAAAGATTTCGATTTCAAATTAATGCTGTTCTTAAAAAATTCTATTTCCCCAAAAATAATACACAGCACAACGGTTTCCAATATTAATAATAATAAATGTTTCTTGAGCAGCAAATCAACATATTAGAATGATTTCTGAAGTGATGTGACACTGAAGGGTAGAGTAATGACTGCTGTGCTTTGACATCACAGAAATAAATTACATATAAATATTTTCTATTATTCCCTTAAATGGCTAGGTTAACAATTGTATAGTTCACAGTATTACTGTTTGTACAGTACTGTTGATCAAATAAATGCAGCCTTGTTGAACAAAAGAGACTTCTTTCAAAAACATTAAAAACCTTCCTGATCCCAAACTTTTAAATGGTGTGTATATTTGAGACTATATTCAATCGCGTAACTGGTACTCATTCATACCAGAGACAAGCTGAGGTCCCCAAGCAGCCTCCACAGATCAAATGCTGTGTTAATTCCCACCAAGAGGATGACAAACAGCCCCACAAACTTTACCCCCAGAGACCCTGAGAGGCAGAACCCCGTCAGAAGCAGCCAGAACCACCAGGAGAAGCTGAAAGGCCTAGAGACAAGAAAATGTGCATTATATTAGGTACACAAACTCAAACCGTAAAGCTACATAGAGAGATGCTTCAGATTCCTCTACCTGAGTCTCTGTGTGTTGAATCGGACCATGCAGAGAACAGAGCCCATGATGAAAAACATTAGAATGGGATCCAGGAGAATGTACTGAGACAGGGTGATACAGCCAGTGTCTGTTGTAAAACAGATCAGTCGATTTAGATTATCATAGTAATGCCCTGACTGTATACAGGCCAGCTCTGTGTTGATGATCACTACCACACTCACCAAAGATAAGCAGAGAGGCTGCGATGAGCGCTGCTGGTGTAGAGTGTGACAGCTCCAGGACAATAAGGAAGGCAAAAGGAGGAAGACAGGAACCAAGAGCTGCACAGAACTAAACACAAAGGAATTCATCACAGGGATTAAAGATTGATAGATCAGCAATGCAAAGAAAAAATAAAATAAAATAAAGAAACATCATGACCATTCGTAATCAGAATAACTTTTGAACTTACAAAAAAAAAAAATATTTGCATTTTTGAACTCTACTAAGCTACAATTTTGCATGGTGAAATTAAAAAGCATTTGCATTAGCAAAAATGATCTTTTAAACTACATAAACTAAAAAAAAAAAACTATATAATGATTAAAAGTTTGGAAGAATAAAATACTAAAATAACTTAAAAGTTAACACCATCTTAAAGATATGCATGAAATGAAGTGGGATTTACTGCTCTCATCCCCCAATAGTTGTGGTGCTCGTATTTGTCCCCTGGTTTTATGAAGGGAAAGGTGCCATCATAGCCTGTCAGGTATCCAGCGAGGCCGATCAGCATCTGAGCAATGAGTGTAGAAACATCCTTTAGAGTCACACACGACAAACTACACAAAAATTGACAGAAGAATAATAAATTTAGATTTTATTGCAGCAAGCGTGGGTCTACATGCACTGTAACCCATACCTTTCCAAGAGGTGGATGGACATCAAAGAAGAAGGTGCGGTTAATGTAATAGCTTCCCATTTTCCCGAAATGAGTCTCATCCCAACTGCAAATGGACTATGTTTATTGATCGTGCATTGATAGTAGGGTTATAATCACAACTGTACACAACTAACACTTACCATACATGTGGAGGCTCAGTGATTTTGTAAAAGCGTGTACATACAGAGAGCACAAGCACCAGCACCAGAGTATAAACTGACACATGATCATCTTTGGAGGGAGAATCGAGGTGTCCTCCTCGCTTGGGGATCCTTTTATTTGCCCCATTAGAAGTCTCATTAGAAGGCTGGGAAAGGCACTCAGACCCCTCGTTTGCCTTACATGTTTTTCGGTGTCTTACAGCTGATGTGTCTTGTCTTTGAGTGCAATGCTCCTTCTGTCTGCCGTCCATTAGCAGCTTTCTTGATGAAGACAATGAGTCATTATCAAAGTTGCGAATCCACTATAAAGACAGTTTAACTAATAAATCATTAATCCTCACAGGATTTAAGACCTTGCAGTCTGGTCGTGTTGACATGTCGCAGTATGAGAAATGATCTTGGTCATCATTGCAAGGATCCTAATGCTTTCCAGCTCATGCTTGTTGTGCATTTCCATAAACTGTTCTGGATTGTTGGTTTGGGAGATATTGGAAATGTCTGCACTTTACTGTCACCCGCTGGACAGGAGAGGGACATGCGGCCAAAGTGAATCCAATGCGTGGCATTCACTGATTAAGTGACACGCAAAATGACACGTCGAGAATGATTTGTGAGGGTCTAATAAAAACCGGCGTTTTTCTATTTTCAGTTTAATATGGAATTCAATTAACTATGCAAATGAAATAAGTAGCAGGTCTATTTTTAAAGCACAATCTTTTTAGGGTTATGGTCATTCGTGTGTGTGTGAAATATGGGCGTTATCCTCTGCGAACAAGAAAACAAAAAAATTTAAAACTATAATTTGCTGTATACTACTAATAATAATACAATTTGTGTCTTTTTCTGCAGTACAAAGAAATGTATCCAATTTATGCAACATTATTTTCCCTTTACTGTAATGACTTTTTATATGTAGGTAGATTGGGTAAATCTGGATTACCTTGTGATTGATATTTCAACTGGAACTGGAGATGTCCAACTATATTTGAATAGCAGCCAAATAAACATATCACCGCTGATTTATGGACTATTTTATCAGATAAGTACAATGATAGATAGATAGATATGCTTAACATACCTAAAAAACACAAAAGAATCACAACACAAGATAACACAAAAACAGACACCAGGTGTAAGCCTTACATTTTAATTAGGAGTGGAGCTATGAACGTGTATTAACAGTTCTGGATGATCCGTATACGTTCATGTCCTTCGTACACCCATACATTACTGATCTACAAACAAATGAAAATGGCATAGTTCTTAAAACTCCATTAGATGAGTATAAGGTCCATTTGTATCCAGCTTCAAGACTTGTCTGTTTCCATACGTTCCATGTTTGACCTCTGTAACAGTGTCACTGTTCTTGCAGGTTGAGAGTTCACTTTGACAATGAGACACAAAGCTGTTGTAGAGCTTCAAGCCTTCATCTTTCCCAATGTTGCCATGGTACTGCATCCCTTTTCCTTTTGGTTTTCCTCCAAGCGTAGCTTGCGGTACTATGAGAACACTGCCTGGTAGCTGAAGCACCGAGGTGTACTTTCCAGATTCTGTCTCACAAAGCTTCATGTTCAGCAGTGTGTTCACTGAGTAGGAAAAACAGGTGTCAATTAAATATAGCCTAGTTCAGTCCTAGAGAACCGCAGTCCTGCAGAGTTCAGCTCCAACCCTGAAAACAAAACTCACCTGCCTATAGCTTTAGTAATCCTGAAGACATTGATTAGCTTGTTCAGGTGTGTTTGATTAGGGTTGGAGCTGAACTCTGCAGGACTGCGGCTCTCTAGGACCGAACTTGCCTACCCCTGGCCTAGTTTATATTCTATTTCAGAATTAATGCATCTATATGTTTTTATTGCAAATGTGAGACAGGAGCAATTGCATACCCATGTTGGGGATTATATCTTCAGTCGCACCTTTGAAAAAGCAGATGTAGATAACCATGCCCCTATTAATCTGAATAATCCGAATTACATTAGACAGGCCATTAGTTGGACAAAAACTAGAATTGTGGTTAAGGTTAATTATTTACATATTTTTCCGATACCTCAACCCATTCAGCCCTCACTCCCACTCTGGAGGTTTTGACCTGCAGTCGTGCATGCAGACCCTGCTGGAGAATCACTCGCGCTTTCATGCAGTTCTCTGTTCTCTCGGACATTGCTACGAAATAAGCCGCAAACGGCCGAGTTCAATGTCAGTGATCAGTTTAATTCCGAACCATTACAAATAACAGAAGTTTATTTTGAATGAACCTCACGAGTTCATTGGTTATGGAAATGAACTATGGAACTACAGGGGGTTCCGCTTCCGGTTCCGCGTGAGAAGCCAAACAACCTACGCCATCAACAGTCGACGGTGCGACGCTACTTCACAACAGCTCATGCCATCTATATTATATATAATTATATATAGAGATATATATATATAAACACTGTTTTGTGCTAATTAAATGATTTATTAAAAAATGCAAACAAGTACTAAACGAGTGTCACAGCGGTGTCTCATGTCTTTGTTTTGCTCGTGACGCAGTCTGAGATCTCGACTCTGGAAGCTTTATAAGATGATTAAATTACTCGACAGCTACAAACGGCTTTTGCAAATATATACATTGTCCTCAAATATTATTATAGGCACACCACGTTTGCCTAGCAGATTTGGACCTTCACATCAAAATCGACATGAAATCCGCTTCAAGGTAAGTAAACCTAATTAATTAATTAAATGTACGTTAGTGATTACAGGTTTCCTAATTGTTAATTCTGTATAGATGCATAAACCTAACTACATTACAGTCTAGACTGTGTTACTGACACATATATGTCCCACTCTTTTCTGTTTAGACTTCAGGTGCTGGTGAACGAGCTCTGCAGGAGAGACAGAGGCAGCACATGGCACGAGGTTTGCCCAAACAGAAGCCCATAGCTGGAGTCAAAGAGGTCATTGTTGTTGCATCGGGGAAAGGAGGGGTGGGAAAGTCCACAACAGCAGGTCTGTTGTCTTTTGCATTCATTGACCTTTGTTTGTTTCATGCCACAATCAGCTCCAATCTGTTTGTTTTACTCTTTAATCAACTGCCAGTCTTTCTCTGAAACCCTTAATTAGTTTAATGTCTTCACAGTGAATCTTGCTCTTGGACTTATGGCTAATGATCAGGTAACATTCAGATAACCCCTGTCTTAGCCATCGTATTGAAAGCACAAAAGGATTGCACTTTTTATTAGATGATTTGCCTTTAGTAATATCTTTTTTCGTACCGCTGTTGCATGTAGAGTAAATCGGTGGGTCTTCTAGATGCTGATGTCTATGGCCCCTCCATTCCAAAGTTAATGAACCTAAAAGGAAACCCTGAATTAACAGACAGTGAGTTTTGGTGGCAAAAAAAAAAAAAAAAAAAGATTTGCTTTTTAAACAAAATATATCATGTTTAATAAGAAAACTTGTTTGCCATTCATATATGATACTTTTTTTCTCTCTTTTCTTTATGTTCAGAGAACTTAATGAGACCACTTGTGAATTTTGGAATTCCTTGGTAAGTGCATGACTGAAAAATAGTTATAGTGCAAGAGTGTTATTTTATGTAGACTACTGTTCAAAAGTGATCAAAAGTGTGGGGTTGGTAAGATTTTAAATGTGTATTTAAATAAGTATTTTCTGCTCACCAAAGCTGCATTCATTTGATTAAAAAATTATAATTAATTCCTGAGATTCACAACGAATTTTCCACCATTAAGCCAGCTCAGACGTCACATATCCTTCCAATCATTCTAATATGCTGATTTGGTGCTCATGAAATGTTTCTCATAATTATCATATTGAAAACAGTTGTGCTGCTTGTTGAAACCAGCATTTATTACAGGATTCTTTGATGATTTGATGATTAGAAAGTTCAAAAGAATAGCATTATTTTAAATAGAAACTTTTTTGTAACATTGAGTGTTTTTACTGTGATAAATGCAATGCGTTCTTGCTAAAGAGAAGTATTTATTTTACTGACCCCAAACTTTAGAATGTTAATTTATTTTTGTTTTTTCTTTTATACAATTTAATTTTCAAATGTTTTAAGGTCTTACTTTTTGCTTCCCCGTCCTCTATAGTATGTCAATGGGCTTTCTGGTTGAAGAGGTCGCACCTATTGTGTGGAGGGGTCTGATGGTGATGTCAGCTATTGAGAAACTCATTAGACAGGTGTGTGATTTGGAAATTGCTGTTGATAATAGGATTTTGTTGAATATCTATTTTTTTCTCAATTGTCCTCGTCCAGCACAAATAGATGTGATTTCTTCAATAGAGTTCAATTTTTCTATCCATTGGCACATCAATTATTCTCTACCCTGGTTCCATGCAAAATTGTCGTTTTCTGCAGTCTAAGAAAATAATCCAATTTACTCACCATTGTTGTTCCTTTCATTACTATAATGACTTTTTCCATGCAGGTAGATTGGGGGAATCTGGATTACCTTGTGATTGATATGCCACCTGGAACTGGAGATGTCCAACTGTCTATTACTCAGAATATTCCAATAGCAGGTAAATAAACAAATGTTACAGCTGATTTATGGCCTGTCTGCCTATTTTTGGCATCTATTACAATCTGAAAGAAGCATTCAACCTAATGTCAGTCACAACAGTCCAATTCAGATTGTCATTTAAGGTTTTATTGTAATTTCTTGTATCAGGTGGAAGAGAATTGGATGCATTGTTTTCTATTATTCAGAACATTCATTATGAAATCAGTTTTTACTGCTCTTAAACATAATGTAAGTACTTTTTGACAGGTTTTTACACCAAATGTCAAGCCTAGTTGTATAATTTATGCTAAAATGCTGTCAATTTTGGCTTTCAGGCGCTGTAATCGTGTCCACACCTCAAGACATTGCCTTGCTAGATGCACGAAGAGGTGCCGAGATGTTCAGAAAGGTTAACGTTCCGGTAAAGCATTTGCTTTTGTGTTTAAAGGCTCCAGCTTCAACTTGTCATTAATTTATAGTGGGAAGTAATAGAGTTTAAGCAGTTTGTGTTCATGCTGATATAGACTTAGCAATAATAAAACATTTAAGCAGTAAAAATATTAATATCAATATATTTAATCATTGTTTTGTGTTGATTCTGTGACAGTCATTTCCGACAGAAATTACTTGATTGGTATCAGTATTTCTTTTGTTTTATAAATATACGTTTAAGGATATGCTTTGCTCTTTCAGGTGCTGGGTCTGGTTCAAAACATGAGTGTTTTCCAGTGTCCCAAATGCAGTCATCAAACACACATTTTCGGCTCAGATGGGGCTAAAGAGCTGGCTCAGACCCTTGGTGTTGAGATGCTTGGTAAGGCCATTCTCTATAAAGTATTACATTATGACTGACTGTTTTAGCATTTAAGCACATTTTAAAAAAAAAACGGTGACATTTACCAAATGTAATGCATATAATAACGTCAAATTGTATGTAACTAGATTTTGATTCAAGTGGATCGGCCTATTTGTGAGGACACAGGGTTTCTCTTTTCTCACTCCAGGGGACATTCCTCTTCATCTCAACATTAGAGAGACGTCAGACAAGGGACAGCCCGTGGTTGTGTCATCTCCAGATAGTCCAGAAGTAAGTGAATCATGTTGGATTTTCCTGCCTTGCTTTTCATTGTTTTCCATTATGGTAGTTTGTTACCGTAAGCCTTTCAGGATCTTTGGGTGCAAACTACTGTGGTAACATGTATTGATAAATTACAAAATTGTAATGCAAATATTGTATATTTATTGTATATAATATACTTTTATTCATAAATCATGTTATGTTTGTAAAATATACTATTTTTATTATATTTCTTAAACCACTTTGTAGCATGTTGATAAAAATGGCAAGGTAAATATTGTGTATATAATACGCTTATATATTGTGTTATAATTTTGAAATTATTATTATATTATTTTTCTAAAAGCAAGAGTTAAGATAAACTACAGCAATGGCAAAGTAAATATTGTTTATTTATTGTACAATACACTTTATACTAATTAGTACTAATTCTATTTTAAATGCTCCTTGAGACTTTCTATTTTATGTTGAAATGTGGTTATTTCTAAACAGTCACGCAAATATGAATCACTTTGAATGTACTGTAGTCATAAAATGTTAAACTAATCAACTGGCAGACTTCAATCAGACAGCGTATACAAGTAACGAAAGTGTATAGAACTGATCTGAAATAATTTTCTAATATGTTTATGCAAATGTCTCTGTTTTGCAGGCTGAGGCTTACAGAAGAGTTGCAGCAGCAGTAGTACGGCGACTAGCGGAGCATCCAAGATAAAATGACGTCCACACTTAAAGGGGTCATAATGATGCGATTTCAAGTTTTCCTTTCTCTTTGGAGTGTTACAAGCTGATTGTGCATAGATAAGATCTGTAAAGTTGCAAAGACTAAAGTCTCAAACCCAAGAGATATTCTTTATAAAAGTTTAGACTCTGCCATGCCCCCCAAAACGGCTCGTTCTAACACGCCCCCACATATCTACCTCACTATGTGGAAATATTTGCATAATGTGGCCCAAATGTTCACGCAAAGAAAGAAGGCGTGGTTTCAGGAACAGCAGTTAGTGTTGATGCAGCATGTCAGGGAGACGCTGTGTTTCTCTAGGCGAAAGCAAAAGCACTTTATGCTTCAGAAGTCGATCCATTGAGGAATCTTTAAGCTCAATGGGTACAACAGAACAGCAAGCATTTATGGCGACCGTTTCGGAGAATAGGAGAGGAGCGTTAATTCTGACTTTGCTATGACAAACTGGCGCTTCTGAATCCCGATATGTTTTGTTATTAGTTTAAGTATTTGCTATGACTGTTAAAATGCGGAGGTTTGCGCATTGTGTGTGTGTGAGAGAGAGAGAGAGAGAGAGACAGGGTCACAACCCTCTTAACCGCGGCTTGTGTACTGCAAACACATAGCAGCTTCATCACTGTGTCTGTCATGCGACTCTGTTCCCCTTTCGGGCTCTGTCTTTACATTTATTTTGAAAAAGCTGAAGCTCGCTATTATGGTAAGGGGCGTTACATTTCCGCCGCGTGCTTGTGGTGTTCGGCCAATCAAAATGCACAGGGTCAGCTGGCCAATCAGAGCAGACTGCGCTTGTCTGAAAAATAATGTTTTTTGAACATTAAAGCATGTCAACATATTCTGTTACACCAAATACACAAAATAATGATCTTTAAAAAAGCATCATATGACCCCTTTAATGTAGTTTTGCTGACCTGAGAAAAACTATCAGTATTGATTCACTGTCTCCTAATCAACTTGTTTACCCATTTAAATTGGTATCACATACCTATTAGAATACTATAATTTATGTTCTTTATTTATGTACTGACATATTGCTCATATTATTTACAGAGATTAAAATAACAAATATTAATAAATCAGTTTGATTTTAAACAGTTTGGCAAAAAGTAAGCTTTCATTACATAGCTAATTAAGGTGTGAAATAATGAAAATAAGAACTCACTGCAATTATGATCATATTAAAAGTGCCCTAATGTAACGTCTGAAAAGATCTCAGACATATTCCCACCGGAATAGACTGACAAGATGTTTACCCAAAAGGAATTGTGGCTTCAATCAATGTCATTGATTTCACTTCAGCAAAGTATCATTCCACAGACTCTTTCTTGCAACATAAAGATGGTCATTACAGGTCTTAACCACTTAATGGCACTGCAAATGTTTTCATACATCTCATTGTGCTTTGTTTGATTTATAGTGATAGCTAAATGAGGTCTTTCACTTAAACTGTGACAAATCTTCCTCTTTTGACAGTAACATGATTGGACTCTTTTGTTACTTAACTTGCATTTAATAAAGATAAATGGTCCTGGTCCAATAGGAAAAGTGCAATGACGTTTTCATGGGATGAGAACAACAGGGTCACTTCCCGCCTATTTTCACAGCTCCCTTGACTCAGCTGAAATAGCTGTATTCAGTCCACCGCTGTGTAACTGTGGCCAGACAGACCAGTCTGTGATTCATCACTGCAATGAAGCTATTTTGCTTTCTTTTAGTCTCAATTGCTTAACTGTTCCCAGAAGACCGACCCCGGGGTTTCAGCTGTACAATGACCTCAGATGAATTTGGACAGTTTCACATTTGGTGTTATTTATTTTCTCTTTGTTTTCACGATAAAGAAAATGTTATCCCGATAACATGCCTTGACTGATGTCATTGAGCGCAGTGCTGTGACTCACACTCCCATGAGTGTGCCGTTGAGGTGTAAACAGCAAATAAACATCTATTCATATAGAGATATAAAATTCACCAAAATTCTGCCTGGGATTATTGTCCGAGAAAGGGAGTTTCACAACGAATAGGAGAAGACCATTCATAAATCTGATTCTAGATCAGACAACTTCCACTCATGAAATCTTATCTGTTTGTGAGAGACTGCATAACATGGGCATATTCAGATTACTTAACAAGCAACATGATTGAGTATGTTTCGGGTAATTGCCAGCTGGCAAGAAACAGTTTTCTAAAACGGTGTTCTTGTGGTGTTCTCAGTGGCATTATAAATGCAGACTTTGCCGCATGTGGTAAATGTGGCTTATAGCTTCTACTTCCTAAGGCTATGGAGAAAAAAAATCAATAATTAAATGGGGTAGCTGTGCAGAGGACAGAGGGCAGACTTATTTCTGTGTCATCTTTGATTTATGAGCAGATACTGTTAATAAGATAAGCTGAGGTGCAAACAAAAGACATTTAAGGAAAATCATTGTCTAAAATGAATATTGGTCAGGAATGGTCTCTTCAGTGTAAATCATTCTAGTTACATTATTTCACATAAAACCGCACAATTTTCAATCAGATCCTGATTAAATGATCATCTATTATTTTTGCAAATGACAACTATTTAACTATATGTGGTGATCTCTGCATGCTTAGTTCATGATGAAGTCTTCATGGCTTAAGGATCGGCTTTATGCCTGTAAATTGGCTGAATTGGTGATCTGCACATGTATAATAGAAGACATATATGTATAATTGATTACAATTATGTAAGGTACATGCCTTTTGAGGCCGAGGTTTTTCTGTTGCCATGTAAAATAAATGTTCATTAATGCTACATATTGAGACCTGATTCTGAGAAACATCAGAACACTTTCAGAAAAAAATCTTAATACTATAAATAAAATAAATTGTACATTTAGGGGCACAACAGCTTGTCACTGTGGCAGTACCTTAACTTTGTACCTTATTTACCCTTAAAAGATTCATAATATACCTTAAGAGTACATATTACCAGAATTATTATAGTTAATTAAAATTGAAACTAAAATTAAAACCATAAAAAAAGCATTTTCAGTACTTGAAATAAAATAAACTTGACTGAAATAAAAAATAACTGAAATTTAAAAAAATAAAAAAGGTTTTATTACAGCTTGTTGGCCAAGGCAACAGTTCTCATTTTAATTTATTTGAACTTTGTGTACTAAAACATAACCGAAATGGAAAAAAAAAAGATTAATATACATTAAGTAGTGAAATTTACCAACAATTTCTGAGTGAAAACTGTTTTAAAGTAAATCCTATACCATTTTTTCAGTGTCCTCCAACTAATATGCACCTTTTATGAACCCTAAAGGTTCATTTTTTACACATTTCCCCCCTGTAATATATAGCTTGCAAAGTTGTTAATGTTTATCTTTCCTATTTTATTTATTCAATAAATTGGGATCCCACCTATAGGAAGCTTCTATAGGAAGCATGTACTTGAATTCAGAGATCTGTTAGTCTTACCCATTCAGCACTTATTTAATTTTAAAACCTAGCTAAGAACAGCATTTTTAAGCTCCAGGCTTTAAGATCAGAGAGATAATCTGACAATATTAAGAATGTGGCTGCATTTATTTGCATGATATCTCTCTCCTGAAGCCTCGTCTGCAGTGACCCGGAAACCCAGGCCTTCCCACAATCCCAAGCATGGATCCATAGCCATGGCAATGTAGCCGTGCTGCTGCTCAGGGTACATAGCAGCAGCAGCTGGTTCCAATTGCACTGCAGCGCATGGGAACAGGAGGGGGGCTCCTGCTAAATATGAGGTGCTTTAACTCTCTCGCATTGGTATTCTTTAAACTTTGGGAACATCTCTATAGGCAATATTAGCTGTATAAAACTATATTTTAGTTGAGCAGATATTTACTAAAAAAAACAAAATGTGGGGAATACCATTTGTGTATCAAACATTTACCTAAGCATTTGGCTATTTTAGATTACGTTAAATTCATAGCGATGACTAGGCTTATCTTGCACAATCAGGCTCCACACAAAGGGTGTGGACACCAGGGCTTCTCAGCAAGACTCCAAGCACAGCTGACAGTGAATCTGCAGATCTGAGGGGTGTTGGAAGGAGATTTAGGGGTGGGGGGGAAGGTAAATAATTCATGATGTAAAAAAGAGAGAGGGCAAGATTTAAAGGAGGCACAGACACATTATGAGACCTGATTCTGAGTGTTTGATGTCCACACGTTAGTGTTTTGTGGGCAGTAGCGGCAATGAACATTTAATTAAGAACATTACTACTTTGTATACAGCCTGTGTTGGAGAAGTACAACCATTATAGAAAGTAATTTTGTTATATTACTATTGATAGCAAGACAACTTAAAAAAAATCTGCATAAAAAAAACTTACAACAAATATGAGAAATGTTGCCTTGTCAACTACCTTAAGTTTAAATTGAAACACTAAAATGACTAAAACTTAAATAATTCAAACTAAAGCTATAGTAATATCAAAAAGTAATGAAAATGACAAAAGCACAAAACTGAATTACTAAAACTTAACTAAAATGAAAACTCAAATATGAATACAGCCATAATAGTATATAAATAATACTAAAATAACACAGTTTTGAATCTAGAATGACACAAAAACAGATAGGGCTTTTTATTGCAAACAGAGAGTTTCAATGGATGCTTTTCAAATGAACATCTAGAGAAGGGATGGCTGCAAAGGCTGATGGCAGTAACATTGTGGTAAGTTAAATACAGACAACAATCATGACACTGTGATGAATCACTTTCAGACTCAGGGGTTCAGAGGCCCTGTTCAACAAATCAAATCAGATCTGGATAAAAGAGGCATACTGTAGTCAGACTATTTGATTTATGGTCAGAATATACTAAGCACAGCCTCAGGGAATCTTGAAAAAATAGTATCATGGTTTAAGCAGCACATGTTTTCAACATTGAGAAGTTCTTGAGCAGCAAATCAGCATAGGGTGATTTCTGCTGAAGTAATGAGGCTGAAAATTCAGCTTTGCATCACAGGAATAAAATAGAAACATTTTAAATTGTAATATTTTTCACAATATTACAGTTTTACTGTATTTTTGATCAAATACATGCAGCCTTGATGAACAAAGGAGACTTCTCGCAAAAATATTAAAAATGTTACTGACCTTTCTGAACTTTTGAATAGTATGTGGTACGAAAATATGAAGTACGAAACAATCCACCAATCATACAATATGTACTTTGAGCATTAGCATGACGATCATTTGAAGTAAAAATTCACTGTAAAAAAAATTCAACCTTCTAAAAAAATTGTTTTTCTTATTAATCAGCAGTGCAGACCCTAAGTGGTCAGATTTGCATTTACAAAAGAAGAAACTTGACATTTGTGTTGCGTCCCGGGACAGGGAGTGGCTGGCCTCTGACCACAGATAGGCGTTGCCTTGGGAACAGATGCTCTCTATAGACAATAGATTTGGTGAACGGAGAATTATTTTATGAAACAAAAGCACATCAAACACAAGAGAATCAGCGGCAGCGTGAGCACACCTCAGTGTGTGCGTAACCCACCTTCATTCCTTAGTGAGACCAACCCATGTATAGTTCTGGTTAGTAGCAGGGGATCCTTCTGGCAAAAGTGTACCATTTCAAAATCTTTTTAATATAAATACTGAAGGAGTAGGTGTTCAAAGGGAATCATAAAAAAGAAACTGTTGAAAAAAGGAATCATAAATGTATAATAGTAAAGCAAGGTGTTTGTCTGTTAAGAATACATTTTTTTAGTTTATCTAAATTTAAATAAAGCTTGTAAGCACAAGTGAGGCTGTGCAAATTCAAAAGGTATGGGTCAGTTAATGTCAGTGCTGTTAACTCAAATGGTAAACAATGTTCTATAAACATTGTCCTGGGTCCAAAAAAACAAACTGAACGTACTGCAGATGTTTGCTAAGTTCACTGTAGCATACAATCTCTTGCTAAATGAACAATCATGAGGGGGGGGTGGGGGGGGGGGGGGGGGGGGGGTGGGGGGGGGGGGGTATATCACTGACGGTTTATGATGATGTAAAGGTGTGACGAACTTGTTTAAGATAGAAGCTCTGGACTCAGAAAAGATTTTAAATTTAACTTTAGACTTTGTGCCAAATACATCCATAAGAATAGACAAAAACAGTGCAAACAGGATAAGACCAGCCTTCCTAATCTATGTTTTTTTTCTGTCTTGTTGAAATAGCAGCTGAGCCTTCATACAAACAGACCTGGGCCCATATTCACAAAACATCTTAAGGCTAAAAGTAGCTCGTAACTTGACGATTTAGGAGAAAATCTTCAAAATAATGGGCGTGTCAGTCCTAAATTTAGGACTCCTAAATTTTTGATCTAAAAGTATTTCACAAAGCATTTTAGTACTAAAGCTAGCTCCTAAATCTGTGAAACGTTAGGAGTAGTGAAGAGGACTCCTAAGTCACCAAGACCAAACCACAAACTATTCCTAAAATGGCTGTTGCCGGCAATCTGCCTCGGAACGTAAACATTTTAGAAATATTTGACGATAATGAGCTTTTATAAAGTTATCACCTTCGGTTTTGAAGGTTATCCCAACTCTAAATGTTCCTTTGATTATCCTTGTTTTCTAGTAACCAGTGGCAGGAAGTAATAGCTGTGCTTGGAAATAGCGTATGCTGCTTGCGTTCAGCGGTTATTCTCCAAAATGGCGCAACGGTGATGCGGAGAGCCACAGAGGAGACGAATTGTTGAATAAAGTCATTCTTTTTGTTTTCTTCGCATACAAAAAGTATTCTTGTCGCTTCATAATGTTACGGTTGAACCACTGATGGCAGATGGACTAATCTGACGATGTCCTCACTACCTTTCTGGGCCTTGAACGTGTCAATTGTATGGCAGTCAATCGGGACGACGTCTCAAGCCTACCGGATTTCATCAGAAATATCTTAAATTGTGTTCCAAAGAGGAACAAAGCTTTTAGGGGTTTGGAACGACAAGGGGGTAAGTGATTAATGACAAAATTTTCATTTTGGGGTGGAGTATCCCTTTAAGACTTCTCTCTATTCATCAGTAAAAGTTTGTCTCAGGAGCTTTGTGAATAAGTTTTAAGAGCAACTTTTAGCTTTAAAACTTTTACGCTATTTAGGAGAAACTCTTAGTGGTAAGAAAAATGTTTGTGAATAGGCCCGGGCAAATGTGAGCTTTTTCTTCCAGCTTTATTAAACAACTGGTTTTAAATAAAGTAAAATAGAACATATTGCACCGTTCAAACTATACTAACTATACATTTATTAAAAATATCACATAGGCTATTAAAAAAAGACTGTGACTTATTTTAAAACATACGTAATCTGTAAATTGTAGGCTACTATTTGAGAATAAAATATGTGAATTAGCCTAATTAAGAATAAATTAAAAAAAATCACAGAGAAAGGTCCAAATAAATGAAACTAACCTAAAACTCTACCTGCAACCTCGGAGCAAAAGGTTAATGAAATTTCAATTGGTAAATCTCAATCCAAAAGGCTACTACAACCACATATAAATATACAAAACTACATATAGCTTAATAGACAGACAGATAGATAGATAGACAGATAGATAGAGTGTTAATACAAATCGATGACTCTTTAACAGTTTATTACTTGATTTTTGCCATAGCATAGATCAAATTTAGATATCAAAAATAAGAAAGTATTATTAACCTACATGATCCTGAGAGGCAATCGTGAGGGCGCGTCGTGCCCCTGCGGTGAGCGGAATGGAAAAGTTAGTGTGGAGAGAGTGAGTGAGTGAGTGAGTGAAAGCCGGATCTATCCGTCGCCATTACTGACTGGAATGAGAGGGGAGGGGATGCCTCTCCGATTACACGCATACCACTCTTACTGCTAGAAAACACTGCAAACAACCACTTTGGGGGAATTTCGCCGATTATTCCAACCACTCAAAGGAAAACGCGACAAAACTGGAATTTGTTTCGGCGTCCAATCTGTGGAAATTAAAGGAAATAGTTGGAATGCCTCCTATCTGTGGTGTCGGGAGCTGGGAGCGACCATGTTAGGTAGGGGAATGTACACGGAGTATGTGACTTTCTAGCACGCTTTTTGTCGTTTGCCTTACTGAATTTGGTTTAATGTGTGATTTATTTCCATGTCTAAGCGCTAGTTGTGTAGCTTTATGTAAATGTACAGATGTGTCTGTCTCGCCTACAGTGCGTTGTGTCGGTGTCACACTTAACTAGCCCTGGCTAACTGGGAAGCTAGCAAGCAAAGGAAGCATCTAATGCCTTGTAAGAGGCAAGGCCCGTGTCGATCCGAATACAGATAAGCATATTAAAACATACTAAACGGGTCTAAATCGCCGTGTTGTTTAATGCAACAAGCGCATCTGCGTAATTGATTTGCTGCGATAAAACTATTCAGATGTGAAATTCAATTCCTGGGATTGAAATGCAGTGGACGCTTTTGGGTTGAGGTGTTTCGAAGTAAATTATACACTAATTCTTCGCAACGTGGAACCCAAATTCAGTTTACTGTCATAGCAATCATTGCGGATAATTCACTCGACTAGTTGTGGGAATCGTCGAGTGCCCGTAACAATAGCGCTTCTGCTCGCGTTCTCACCTTCAGCAGATGTTTCTGTCTGCTTGAGAAACACGCCTCGACATCGATGTCCTGTGTTTCCGTGAGGTCCTTTCGTTGATATCCCATAAATGAGGTGGTTATTTATGACATTCTCAGCATAATTCGGCCAAAATGACATTTCTGTCATCATTTTCTCCAGGGTTCCCACGGTCATGGAATAACTGTAAATATGTGAGACTGAGAATGTTAAGTTTTTTTCCAGACCCGAAAATTACAAGGCAATCTTAAAAGTCATAGACATTTTTAAAGAGAATATACGCATATTTCTGGTTATGTTGAGTTTTACGATGTTTCATCAGTAAGGTATTGATTTCGTGTGGAGCGAGACGATTCGTGAGCTGGCTGTTCTTTTGAGTCGGTTCTTTTCAATGAATCGATCAAACTGGTTCAGAAGATGGTTTGAAAGCAAATCGAAATGTCCTTATCCAGTAATAATAAATGACTGAAAAAGACGGGAATGTATTGATCAAAAACAGGTATGATTTTTCTTCTTCTTCTGTGGAACAAAGAAGGGCAGCTTCAGTTATCACTTAGTTTCGTTATGTGAAATTCAACAGATGCAATAAAAAAAAGTGACCCAGGCCAAGATCTTCTTTTGTGTTCCACTGAAGAAGGAAAGTCATACAGGTTTGGAACGACATGAGGATGAGTAAACAAAGACATAATTTTCACTAATGTGAATCTTTTAAAGAGGAGGCTTTACATTTTCCCAGGCTTTACACTGACAAATATTGAGTACAGTAGAGGCCTATTTAAAAGTGGTTCTAGTTATGCTGTCAGTGCCAACGCTGAATTGAATTGCTTTTATAAAATATTTTCTTGCAGTTGTTTTGTTTATCATAAACAGAATGCTCTTGAGCATAAAGTAGCTGATTTGCTGCCTTATTTCTACTGACAGATGCATTTATTTGTTCGTACAAATCTTATCACTGCTGAGGACAAGCATAGCGTGCATATTTTCTAAAAACACTGGAGTACATGCTGTAAATGTATACTACAGAAAAAGAGCTTGTCAGTGTACTCCTACTTATATTATGATCAACGAATGAGTTGAAGATGTGTCAGATGTGGGTCATTGTGAAATTTTGGGATATATTTGTACCCTGAGCAGTTGTGGTTGTGTTTGAAGATTTTAAATATAAAATATAAAAAACATAAAATACATCGGCAGTAATATTATCATTATAAACATTACTGTCAAACTTGAATTTTTAGATATCCGCAACGATGCATACAGTTATGTTGCGTATTGAGAGTCATCATTTTTTTTATTGTACTTGTTTGTTTTGTATTGTGATTGTGCCTGTTTTGTCATCAGATTTATTAAATTCAGAATGATAAATGAGTGATTGGCTACTGAAAACTTTACAGTTTGTTATTGTTGACTAATTTAATATTTTTATGTTGCAGGAAGGTGATAGGAGAGGAAAGAGCAGTTGTCTGGGACAGATGATCAAGATTAAAGCTACATTGGCTCATGCAAAGTGAGAAATGTAAGTGCGCCTGCACTAGCAAATGGAAGTACGTGCTTGCCTGGCCGGCATACTTTGCTTAGCATAAAAAGCAATGAGAGGGGCAATATAATGGCCAAGAATAAGGAGCCCCGTCCGACATATGCTGTCAGTGTCGTCGGACTCTCAGGCACTGAGAAAGAGAAGGGCAACTGCGGCGTAGGTAAATCCTGCCTATGCAACAGATATGTGCACCCCACTGCAGACTGCTATTACTCGGAGCACACATCTGTGTTGAGCACAATTGACTTTGGAGGGCGCGTGGTGAATAACGATCATTTCTTATACTGGGGTGAAGTGTTACATCGTGGGGATGATGGCCTCGAGTGTCGAATCCAGGTCATTGAGCAGACTGAGTTCATTGATGACCAAACCTTCTTGCCTCATCGGAGCACAAACCTGCAGCCTTACACGAAACGGGCTGCAAATACGAAGCTTCAGTCTGCTGAGAAGCTGATGTACATTTGCACAGACCAGCTTGGGTTGGAACAGGATTTTGATCAGAAGCAGATGCCTGATGGCAAGCTCAACATCGATGGCTTTGTGTTGTGTTTAGATGTAAGCAAAGGATGCAATAGGAAATTCGACGACCAGATGAAATTTGTCCACAGCCTTTATTCTCAAATTTCCAAGACGAAAAAACCCATAATCATCGCAGCAACAAAATGTGACGAGTGTGTCGAGCAATACCTGAGGGAGGTGCAGACGTTTGTTACAGGTAAAAAGAATCTCATGTTGGTGGAAACATCAGCTCGAGCGTCTGTGAACGTGGAACTTGGTTTCAATGCTCTGATACAGCAGATGGACAAAACCAGAGGAAAACCCAAAATCATCTCTTATTTGGAAGCGTACAAATCCCAGAGACAATTAGTAGCTTCAGTTTCAGACAAGTTTGAAAAGCTCATCGTTCAAACTGTCCGAGATTATCACACGAGCTGGAAAATTTTGAGCAATAAGTTGAAAAGCCTCCCAGACTATGAAGAGTACATCAACTTAGAAGGAACCAAAAAGGCTAGAAACACCTTTTCAAAGCACATAGAACAGCTGAGACAAGAGCATATCAAGAGGCGGCGTGAGGATTATTTTACTAGTCTGCCAAAAATTCTTAATAAGTTGCTGAACAACCTGGAGGAAATTGCGACGCTGAGTTGGACTGAGGCTCAGAGCCTTATGAAGAGCAGGCCTGAGTTTCAATACTGTTTCATTGAGTTAGAACAAACGCCGTGGTATGAGACAGACCACCTCAATAAAACCGACGACAGAAGAGTGCCCTTCGATATCCTCAAAACAATGGAAGGAGAGAGGATTTATCAAAACCACGTACAGCATTTGATATCTGAGAAGAGGCGTTTGGAGATGAAGGAGAAATTCAAGAAGACGCTTGAGCGAGTGCATTTCATTAGCCCCGGCCAACCGTGGGAAGAGGTCATGTGCTTTGTCATGGAGGACGAGGCGTACAAGTACATCACCGAATCAGATCGCAGGGATGTTTACAGTCGGCATCAGCAGGAAATAGTTGAAAGGGCCAAAGAGGAGTTTCAGGAAATGCTTTTTGAGCATGCAGAGCTGTTCTATGACCTCGATTTAAACGCGACCCCTAGCTGTGACAAGATGAGTGAGATTCATGCCGTACTTAACGAGGAACCTAGATACAGAGCTCTCCAGAAACTCGCCACTGACAGGGAGTCACTTTTACTGAAACACATCGGGTTTGTCTATCACCCCACGAAGGAAACGTGCCTCAGCGGCACGGCCTGCATCGATCTCAAAGTCGAGCAAATCCTCGCCAACAGGCTAGTTCAGCTGGATCACGGTTGATAGCCGCATATCGAATAAGAATCTTACCTACACAAATGGGGCCAACATTGAAAGGTTAACTTGGGTCTCGGGGCAGAGTTGGGTGGGGGGGGGGGGGGGGGGGGTGTGGGGGGGGCCTTGGCGTAAGGATTGGCGCAGGAGCTCGCAATGAAAATCCGAGCTTCGCCAATGATCGATGAATACACCCTTGATGGGAAAACTATTGAATTAGACCTTTTGCCTGTGTGGGGATGTCAATTCCGCCATGCTTTTGAACCATTCCTGGATATCGACTTTCAAGCCCCATGGGTTCTTTTGTGTCTTCAGCTCTATAGAGTCGCTTAATTACATCGGTGACCGCGTAAGCCGGATCCGAGCTGAGATTGCCCAGAGCAGAAGGGATAGGTATAGCCAGCCAGTGCCATTCATTCTCATTCTAGCAAATCAGCGCGATAGTGTTTGCAAAAACATGCCTATTTTGAGGCATCAGGGCCAACAGCTTGCAAATAAGCTACAGTGTACTTTTGTAGATATACCCTCCAGCACTTTTCCCAGAAAGTTTAATGAGTCTCAGATAAAACAGGCCCTCAGAGCAGTGTTGGAGGGATTGAAGCACAATTTCGACATGATGAACCCCATGCCCTCCATTAAGGATCTGTCTGAGACAGATTTGCGGATAGTCATGTGTGCCATGTGTGGAGATCCGTTCAGCGTGGATCTCATTCTCTCACCATTCTTGGACTCACATTCCTGTAGCGCTGGACAGCCCGGGCAGTGCAACACATTGATCCTTGACAAAATCATCGGCAACAGCCGCAGACGCATACAGGTCACTGTGCTCTCCTACCACTCCTCCATTGGAATCAGAAAGGACGAATTGGTACATGGGTACATTCTTGTTTACTCAGCAAAACGAAAGTCTTCCATGGCTATGCTGAGGGCGTTCCTGGCCGAAGTCCAGGATGTCATTCCAGTTCAACTGGTGGCCATTACGGACAGCCAAGCAGACTTCTTTGAGAACGAGGCAATAAAAGAGCTGATGACTGAAGGGGAGCACATTGCCACAGAAATTACAGCTAAGTTTACCGCTCTCTACTCCTTGTCCCAGTATCACAGACAGACGGAAGTTTTCACGCCATTTTTCAATGAGGTCCTCGAGAAGAAGAGCAACATTGAAAGCTCCTTCATGTTCGACAACAGCAGGGACGGAACAGGCACCGGGGAAGACGTCTTCCCGCAATCACCTCATAGCCATTCGCCTGCCTACCAATATTACCCTGACTCCGAGGATGATGGGGAGGGGCCGCCACCTTACAGCCCGATCGGCGATGATGTGCAGCTGCTGCCCAATCCTAGTGAACGGAAGTATAGAATCGACCTTGAAGGAAACGAGTACCCAGTTCACAGCACACCTGTTGGTGATCATGAGCGTAACCACAAAGTGCCTCCTCCGGTTAAACCCAAGCCCAATGTGCTGCCCAAACCCAACGTTAAGAAGCTGGACCCCAACCTTCTGAGGACCATTGAAGCTGGAATGAAGACCTCCCGGTGGGCACGAGGTCCAATGATGGGTCACGGCGATGACCTTGAAGCATCCGATAACTATGCAGAGCCAGCTGACACTCTTCTCAAATCAAAAGGCTTCAGTGATGACATCTATGCCGTACCGGAAGACGCACACAGCAGATCTGGCAGGATCCGCAATTCGTTCGGCGGACTCGCTTTGCACGGGGATGAGGAGAATGGCTTTGACTCCATGTCTAAGTCTCAGGGTGGCAGAAGGCCTTCTAAGTACAAACATCGTTCCAAGATCCTCTTCAGCAAGACAAAAGCTTATCATAGACGAGTGCATTCAGATGTCAGTGATGATGAGTCGGGGCCTGCGACGCAGAAGAAGAAGAAAGGAAGGGGCAACCGAGGAAGTGAAGAAGATCCACTTCTCTCACCAGTGGATCCTTGGAAAGGAGGGATAGACAATCCAGCCATCACATCGGACCCAGAGCAGGATGATAAGAAAATGAAGAAAAAGAAACCACCAAAGACCAAGGAACCCAAAAAGGTAAGCTACTACTTTTCAATTACCTAGGAAAATCTAAAGGTCGTTCAGTAGTTTAATACCACAGTTAAATCTTTAGCAAATCTCAAAATTAATATTCATCAATATTTAATTTATTTAGACAAAATAGTATAGAATTTTAATATCATTGTTTGCCAGAATTTTAGTATCTGTGCATCCTTTAAAATATTGTCCACAAGATTTTGTTGTTTCTAAGAAGCATGAGAAGATGATTATTGCAGCAGACAGAATGAAATGTGATTGTCATCATCGTATCATAGTATGTAATGTCATTTTTTTTCTTAACAGACAAAGTCAACAAAGACCACAAAGCCATTGTACCCACCAACTCGAAGAAATTGGGAAAGCAACTATTTTGGGGTGCCTCTTCAGAACTTGGTCACACCTGATAGGCCCATACCTTTGTTCATTGAGAAGTGCGTTGACTACATTGAGCGCACAGGTAAGTTTCCTGGTTTTCTAAAGCTGATTAACTAAATAGCATCTGAAAATGTGGAACCGCTTGTCTCAGTTCTCCGGTTAGAGGCTGTTTGACAATTGAATCTTTCTTGTGTGAGTTTACTAGCATAAACTGATTTATGTTTGTTATTTTTGTTCTTGGCATTTTTCATTTAGTAGGTTGCTGTTTTAGGAACATTTAGAAACAATTAGTCTTTCCTGGTCCTGAGATACTTTACTGAAAATTGTACATTTGTGCATTTCACATTGCTTAATTTGTGCGTCTGATATAGTCCATATGTCAAAGTACAGGAAATTCTGCATGCGGTTCAAATACCATCAATGAGTAAATGAATGAAATCCATTACTCTGAGGTAATAAATTCTGACACAACAGGAAGTTGACGGGCAGGGGAGGAGTGAAGTCCGTCTAGTAAATGATTGAATGGATTTTTATGGCACGTGTTATGATGATCTAATTTTTCCCAGAGCACTTTGTTCAGTTAGATTGTGGTTTGCATTTTCATGGACTCTGCAAGTGCTATGTGTAAACACTGAGGCCTATCACATATTGTAGCCACGGGGTGGGTTAACATCATTTCAGGACATGCTGGCCATATTTGGACTTGAACAAAGTCCGCTTCATATGCTTAAAGCATTGATAGAGGCTCTTTAACTGTGCCTGTTTGTTTGGTTACAACATGCCCTTCAGTAGCTTGTTCTGTAACTGTGTTCAATGGAAACTCTGACTAACATGGCTGTCAATAAGCCCAGCGGACCCATAATATAGCTTGAGGTTTCGTTAGCGACTAGGTGACACCCACATACCGCCGTTCAGGTTGGTTGTGGCTGTCGATTAGTGAAACTCATGCATGGATGACATGCACTGATGTGGTTTCTTAAGGAAATTATTAAGCTGCAGTTTGTGGTTTTTATGGTGTGTACTGGAAGTGGGCAAAGTGTCTGTGGTGAGCGTAATACTAGGCCAATTTGCTGGTTAAATTGGTTTTGCTTTGTGAATGTGTGGCCGTACACACATGAAGCCTATACGTGATGATCCGAAACACTTTTTTGGTGATCTCACATAGTGCTGTGTCCACAGTTAATGTGCAGGACGATTGATTTTGTTGGTAAGTGGCTTGATTCTGTTTGTGACATGCAGGTTTATAGACCATAGGGAAACATTTACCATTATAAATTAGGTGTAATTTATGGGGAGACGTGATATTAAAATTAAAAAAATATATATTTTCATGTCGCTGATGAAAAATAGATGATATTGAAATTTTACAACATTTTGTCTAAAAAATACAACTAAAAACTAAAATAGTGCATTTTAAAGGCTACATGTGAATTTAGGCATCAAGACGTACAATATTACAATTATTTGTTCAATTAATATTTCATATTAATTTTGAGATTTGCTACTTCAGGAGTGCGCAATATTACAATTTTACAGATAATCTGATTCGTTATTCTCATGTTAACAGATCGATAACAGATAAATGGACAATGTTAAAATTGTATGCAGTTTTGTTTAAAAAAAAATAAAGATTTGTCATTTAATGTATTTTTTAAGATGATTTTTACCTGTAAGGGATTGTTTGTTGATGAAAGGTAAATGTAAAAATAGGGTCAATGAGCATGAATAATATCCAATAACATCTGATAAATATCCAATATTGACCAGTACCGCTACATTTAAATAAATATAAGGTAAATGTTCAATATTAGTAGTCAATATTAATATTTATTATATTTGTACTATCCCTTTAAAATCAAACCATTGTATTGACCGTGGCTGAATCTGGGATTTTTTTGGTTCCTGTGGAACAGGACGAGATGGCACAATGTGCCCATGGCTGCGTCTGAGCATCACAGGGCTCTGTTTAAGAGCTTTTTGAAAGCATCTTGCCTCAAAGAGCTGTGCAGATGAAAAGGTTCATCAAACACCCTGCCCCCCCAAGCCAAACTCCCTCCCATTTATGCCCCTATATCTCGCTCTGTACTGCGTTGTGAAACCCAGAGGAAATGATAATACTTGACTCTCTTTTTCTCTGTGGTCAAGAACAAGCAGTCCAACAATCCACTCCTCGAAACATTGTGTATGCACACACACAGTCCTTTATTTCTTGCGGTCCATCCATTCTGAAAACCAAGACCCTGTGGCATTAAAAACTGTACAGAGAAAATGGACTTTATGGATGTTTCCTAATTGACTTTCATGGCTCATTTAGGCCTGGATGCTTAATTTATCCATCAGAAGAGTAACCCCATTGTCATTTTCTCCTTGCAAGGCATTGCAGTAAAAAACCCTTCTGTGTGAAACGTTATGGATGTTTAGATACTTTTTTGAGACTTTAACTATGAATTAAACCATAAACTTAACAGACTCTGAGGAAGTATGATCAGAAAAAAATTATTGCATAAGTTCCCAGAAAATATTTCCAAACCTTGAATAGGACTATCTCATTCATTAGTCCTACGTGAGTGATTAAATGAGCTGACCACAGTGCACAATCTTTGTATTTTACTGTGACATGCTTCTATCCAAATGAAGGAATTTTATGCCAGTTTTGGTAATGTTGCAACAAATAGAATGCAAATTAGGTGCATTTTAGTTGACGTGGTGTGTTCCTTATGGGTGCAGTGGTGCGTTAAACAGCTCTGTGGAAAGGAGGTAATTTGCAGACAGTTCTTTCTTGTTTAATTTTGTATGTTTGAATTGTTTAAAATGGTTGTGCAATACAGTTGGAACATTAGCTAATTATTCATACAACAAGCATTTCCTGGAAATATTCAATGTTAATGTTGCAACATTTCGTGAAGTGACATGACCTGTGGCCAAGTATGGTGTCCCATACTTGCAATTTGTGCTCTGCATTTAACGTATCCAAGTGCACACACACACTGTGAACACACACCTAGAGCAGTGAGCAGCCATTTTTGCTGTGGTTCCTGGGGAACAGTTGGTGGTTCAGTTCTTTGCTCAAGGGTCTCACCTCAGTCGTGGTATTGAAGGTGGATGAGAGTGCTGCACATTCACTCCCCCCACCTACAATCCCTGGTGAACCCACAACCTTTGGGTCCGACTCTCTAACCATTAGGCCACAACTGCCCCAATTAGGCCACGACTGCCCAGTAAATGCAGTAAATCCTTTTGCATGTAAATATTACCAATACAGTTAGTTGTTTAGTAATATTCCAGTTAGTTAATATTTCAACTAATGTGTCGGAATATTAACTAATTATTTATACAACAAAGCATTTGCTAGACAAATTTGAATGTTTAACTAATTTGAATCAGAATCTTAGAATCTTAATATCCAAGTATTTAAATTTGGAACGTTTATTATCTATTTAAACAACAATAAATTCCTGCAAATATTTGAATGTTAAGTATTAGAATTATACTGTTTATATCAAACTAACTGGAATTGGAATATTAACTTATTTGTATTTGCAAGAAATATTTGAATATTAACTAATTGGATTTGGAGTATTAATATCCATCTATTTGGAGTTGGAATGTTGAATAATTACTTATACAACAAAGCATTTCCTGAAAGAATATTGGTATATTAATTTAATTGGAATTAGAATAAATTATTTGCTACCCATAGGTCTGCAAAATAATTTTAGCTGGAGCTGTTTTATTTTGTATGAAACATCACAACCCATGTTTCAGTTCAGTTGACATTGCTTTGCCATCATCATTTGATCAGCTGCCGTTGAAATCCAAAACATGGACTCAGGGTTAGTTGCAAAGCCAAACACAAAGACTTCCCTGTGGGCACATTTTAGTCTTGACTCAAATGGAAAAGGAAAGCCCAATTACACGGATGGGCCGCCTTTGCAGTGAAGCGGTGGCAGTTAAAGGCACCAAAACCATAGAATGGCAGTTGCAGTTGCTCCCCAGCAGTAGGCTAATACAGAAGCTTCTGGCCCAAGTTTGCAATATGAAATGCTGCAAAAGCTTGACAAGCAGTATGAATTGCCAGGAAAATCTCAAAAATTGCATTTCCCGGTTTATATAGCCAAATGAAAGATGTCATGGTTTAAAGAACCTGACTTGGCCATTACACATGTGTGATCTAGCGCAGATGTTGCCCCATACGCGAGCTTAACAATACATTACCTCACCAATGACTGGATGCTACCAAGTGTGAAATAAGATATGTACCAGAGAAACTCATAGCTGAATGGCTTCAGCTTTGACAGACTGGGTATTAGATTAGCAGAAAATGTCCTGCATAAGCACGAATAGCCGACAGTTCTTAGCTGGACGTGCGGAACTGCTTTGATGAATGAGGAAAAAGGCATAGTGTTAAGCGAGAGTATTTGCACAACAATTAATCAGCTGACTAATATTTCATGATTGCGACAGCGCTAGGCTGAAAGGGTCATAAGTGTGTTTACAGACAATCTCTAAAGCATCATTCTGCAGCGTTGGACTGTTTTCCCAAGAACTCTTAATGGATTGTGACAGGGAAAGGGACAAGATTGTTTACAGCTTGTTGGTGTTTCCCCTCAAGGTCTATGTTTTAGTTTATTTAATTATGATGATACTATATACTGTACTTTGTGTTTGAATAGCAGCCCAAAAAGTGTGTGAAAGGCACTTTCACACACTCAATGTACATCTCAATGCATCCGCATTGGCGACCAGGTCACAAAAGCAAGATGCTGTGCATTTCCAAGGATGCTGTTGTAATGATGCACTATTTAAAGTGACACTCTTGCGGTGAAAAAGCAGGAGTCAGCCTTTTCACGAGTCTTTAGCCCTTTAGCCCTGCTTTTCAATACGGTGCAGCTTCCTCTCAGCCATAGGGATTACTTAACTCAGTAGGGAATAATTGCCATGGCCTATTTCTGCGGTTTGAGACCTAGTGCTGCAGAGTATCTGATCTCAACACGTTGCATTGTATTTTAAATGAGGAAGTAGCTCAATCTTAGGTTTAGCTACCATGGTACTATAGTATAGTTATTTCAGATATTGTTGCTGAAAAATCACCATAGAAATCATTTAATTTGTGATTTAATAATGTAATTTAAATTGTTTATTATTTTTATTCATTTGACACTGTAAGAAACTATCTGTAATTTTAGTTAGTTTCTTGTTTTGATGACAGTGGTTGCTAATAAAAAGTTATTTTTGTAGTATATTGGTGAAAACTGAGATTACTCTGGCATGTTTTTTCGTTAGGTTGTTATAATAATTAGGCTAATGTTATGTTTTTGTGCGCCTTTGATTTTTATGACTTATTTCAAAATTTATATATATATATATATATATATAATACATACAATACATTACCATCATACACCACAACACACATGTCCGGCTTTACAGCGTTTAAAGGACTAATTTTCTGAAATGCAACAATTCTTGAACCTTTAGATAGAATTGACAAAAAAAATCTAAAAAATCTATTTTTTGTTTAGTATAATATTTAATACATCCTGCTTTATGGATCATATAAAATGATATATTGAGAGTATTTAGCTCATGCTCAAGGAGGAAAAAACACCTCAATTTTATTCAAAGGCAAGTAATTGATCAAAATTAAGCATTTGGTGCAGCTGATATTTATGTGGCCAAAAGTAAGATGAAATTCTGTTTGTAGTGTAAATCATTGATCTTTTTATAACTGTATAGCAGACTACTTGCATAAAACGCATACAAATATTGGTTGTCACTCTATAGCTATATCTCCCATTAATATGTCTTTGCAAGGTGGTGTTTAAATACTTTTTTTCATTGTGGGAGGCAAAACATAATACAGTGAAGATTGAGAGATACAAATAAACTTTATGCTTGAGTCCAGTAAGTGTTTATCTTGAAATATTGCTTACAATATAAAGGTTATTCTTATGTTTACTTTATGAAAGTCAGTTTCAGAACAAAAAGTACCATGACCCGAAGGGGAGCATTTTTGGCATTATATTAAAAGTCTTTTTATTTTCTAGAAAAAACTATAAACTATTAATCAGATTACAGTAGGTGTGTAGAAGGATTGAGTACAACAGGTTTTTCAGCAAAGTTTTGATCATGTCGATAAGGCCTGAAATTTGTGTATCAAATATGATACAGCAGGATTTACAGGATTAGGTGTCATAAATCTGAATTGACAGCATTAAGTGCAGTTGCAGGAAATGTGGGATTTTCAGGTGATTTGCAGTTTGCCCCATTTCATTGTAATGTAGGTTGCTTGATCCATTGCATTGTGTTTAGGTTAATCCACAGATACAAATGTTAATGTAAGGTGTGGTTTGTATTACGTACCTTAACTTACCACCTTGCTCTGTTTTTACAAGCACATATTTTCATCAGTCTGAATAAAATCATTCACCCCCCTTTAAAATAAACACATTTTGTTGCTTTGCAGCCTGAAATAAAGACAGTCACAGTTTTTCTGTATTTACTCAGTGGAATTTATAACATCCAAGTGAAATATAAAACAACATGTCAGAAAAAAAAAAAACAGAATCACTGAGTTGGAAAAAGGATCACCCCTCTCCTAAAAATGGCTTGTAAACTCAATCAGGTGTAGCTAATAATCTTCTCAATGGCACTCAAAGCCATTTGACTTTCAACTGTGATCAGCTGTGGTCATTTTGATTGGCTCAGCATGAAAAGAGCTTTCCTGCAGCATTTCAGTCCTTGGTAGTGCAACTGAAGCAAACAATCAACTATGGGTGGCAAGGCACTGTCGAAAGATCTCCTGGATAAAGTTGTGGACAGGCACAAGTCAGGAGATGGATACAAACAAATTTCAAAGGCTTTATCAATGACTAGAAGCACAGTGAAATCTATTATTAAGAAGTGGAAGGTATTTGGTACAACACAGACCCTCCCTAAATCAGGACTTCATTCCAAACTGGATGAAAGAACCAGGAGCAAACTGGTCAGAGAGGCAACCAAGAGACATACAGCAACTCTGAAGCAGTTGCAGGAAATTATGACAAAGAGTGGTCATTGTGTGAATGTGACAACAATATCACAAATTCTCCACAAATGTGGCTTGTATGGGAGGATTGCAAGTAAAAAGCCACTCCTCAAGAAAGGCCACATGCAGTCACGACTGAGCTTTGCCAAAACGCACCTTGAAGACTCTGAGGCAGATGAGACTAAAATTTTATTATTTGGCCTCAACACCAAACAATATGTCTGGCAGAAATCCAATGCAGCTCACCATCCAAATAACAGCATTTCTACAGTAAAGCTGGAGGTTGTGATATCCTGTTATGGGGGTGTTTCACTTGTCAGGATAGAAGGAAAAATTGATGGGGCAAAATACCGTCAAATTCTAGAGAAAAATCTGCTGCCCTCTGCCAGAAAGTTGTCAATGGGAAGAAGGTTTACCTTCCAATATGACGATGACCCAAAGCACACAGCAAAAGTGACCACACCAGGGCTCACAAAATTTTAAAATCCCTGGTAGCCTTTCGGGCAGGCATTCTTCAGGTTTTGGTAGCCCAAAAATTAATTTAACTAGCCCAAATAAAAAAGACATCGGGTTATGAACTTTACTGTGGACAAATCAGCATGATGAGCAAAAACTAGTAGCATATAGGGATGTAACGATTCACTAAACGTACGATGCGATATAATTCACGATACAGATTACACAATACAATTTATTTATATTTATTTTTTTACAAAATTAGATTTAAGACAAATTATAAATGAAAAGGTGTCCTTTTATTATTTCTCAGACAAAACGCTGCATATTTCTTTGTGAAATTGAAATGTTAAATAATAAAACTAACTTGAAATTTTAAAACAAATCCCAAATCAAATAAAAAATTATACAACTAAAAGAAATCTCTTCATATTAACAAAGGCTTTGCCGGTGCTCTATTTAAAATCAGAGGCAACCAATGCATTTTAATCACGATCCAAAGGTTTTAAAAGCTGAAATGTTTAATCGGCACAGACTAGAAAGTGCAAACGAGTAACTACGATACGTTCACCCGAAGTGAATAACGCAAATCAAGGAAGGAATTTTATATCACTATTCAAGATAGCCCGTTGGGCAGGGCGGTGATACATTTTGGTAGCCTGACTGGAAAACACAATAGCCCCCGGGACGTCGGACTAGTGATTTTGCGAGCCCTGCACACAGTAGTTGAAGGAGAAAAAGGTGAATGTCCTTGCATGGCCTAGTCAGAACCCAGACTGAAAATCTGTGGAATGACTTGAAGACTGCAGTCCACAAACAGTCACTATCAAATTTAAACATTTTGAACTTGAGCAGTTCTGCAAAGAAAAATGGGCAAATATTGCAAAGTTAGTAGAAACATATCCCAACAGACTAAAGGCTGTAATTAAAGAAAAAGGTGGTTCAACAAAAATATGACACTGGGTTGTGACGGTGAGGAAATTTTCCCTCCGGTTAATTGACGTGTGACAACACCAATAATACCGGTATCACCGTGGGGGCAGGGCATTCCCTCTTTTCCTCGCTTTTAAATAACTTGTAAAAGCGGCGTGCGCATTTTACTTTCATTTCAAATAGCGGCAATGCGGCGTAAAGCAATTGTTTGTTTGAATTTTCCCTCTTTTCCTCGCTTTCCTTCGCTTTTAAATAGCTTAAAAGCACCATGTGCATTTTACTTTCACTTTATTTAACGGCAATTCGGCGTCAATTGTTTGAATGCAACAACAACTACAACGTTCCATATCACTTTAGGCTAACGGATAAATTATATATATACTATAGTTTTTTTTATTAATATATATAACATAGAACTTTATAACCCAAAACGAATAAAAATACACCATGGTATAGGGCAGGCTATGCCTAATATAAAATAACAAATAACTTGCATAAAGTTTAAATGGGTATACAAAACTGGAAATAAGTAAACATGTATAATATATAACCAAATAAATAAGAAATGTAGAACGTTTATTAGCAAAACGATTAAGAAAGCTTGGAGGCACGGCATATGGCTACACCTTGATGTCAAATAAAATAAATAAATTACACAAAGTTTAAATGCAGTAAAAATCAGCAAACACTGTGGAACCAATTAAAGAAGAAATGAATGTTTAAAAAAAAAAACAACAACTTCCAAAAGCCCCTTAGAACGGCAAAAGTCAACAGGCTTTTAAAATCCAAAATATTGCCTAACAGGTGCTTTTGCATCTCGTTTCCATCGTCTTGCCTGTCTCGCCTCACTCTTCTTGTCAGTCAGCTCGACTCACTCTCCTCACTGGATAAATTAAATCTGATCTGTGATGCGACTGTCGTTCGGCACGCTGCATTGAGCAGCCACGTTCAGTTTTTAATTGTAGTGTCTGTTCTTTTACTGAACTAAATGATTTTTATTACTATAAAAAAATCGAAACGATGGTGGGAGTCGGTGCCACGGTGGGCAAGTGACGTAACTGGTGTTGCGGCTTAACAACGGTATCACCGTCAGCACCGTCTATCGCGGCAAGCCTAACTGACACAAGGGGGTGAACCTTTTTCCAACGATTTTGTTTTTTTTTAATTCGCTTTCTCTGACATGTTGGTGTTATATATTTCACTTGGATGTTATAAGTTATACAACTGGATAAAACAAAAACTGTGTCCGTCTTCATTTCAGGCTGCAAAGCAACAAAATTTGATTATTTTAAAGGGGGTGATTCATTTCTATACCCACTGTAGCAACCGATTGTGTTTTAACCTTTTACAGATAGAAACTAGATTCATGTCAAGGGTTGAGTCTTAATTTGTGTGCCACTTCCCTTTATATGATATGGATGAATTAAGCATATAAAGGACACATTTAATCTACTAGGGTGCTCTGCAAGTGGAGTTTTCCTCCTGATGACTGTTGCTTTGCCCACTCTAGACATGCACCTTGCTGGAGGCTTTTGATGACTCTGGCTTTTTCCTCCTTTGACACATCAAGGTCTCTGGCGAATGCTTAGTAATAAGTGTCCGACAATGCAAAGTCCTGTTATTCCCCTTGGCCTGCTACTGCTTGTCGTGCTTGAGGGGAGAGGATGTCAGAAGCGCTTGGCTTTGACAGGCTGTCGCCACACATCAGCCAGTGCATCTAGACTCAGGAAGTGGCTTAGAAAATGTAATGAAGGGGAGGGCGATGATGCCATAAGCTCTGGGAGTTTGTCAGAAAGCTAGAATGAAGCTTATGTACTTGAAGAATTTACAAGCAGAACTTTGCTAACTTTTTAAGCTCCCAGGGTGCCCGATGGTCGTCGGTTGGGGCTACAGTCCTCACTTCACCATGCTGGTTTAAAACATCTAATTGGAAACTGCTAAAAGATGAATTATGTTCAGAATATAATTGTTATTTTTGTAAAAATTTGCACGTTTTTTGTACGCATAGAATACCCTGATGACCTACTACTCTGGGTGGGAATCTTTTTATTGAGTCAATCTAAGGATGTATCAATCAGGACTTGGAAAAAAAGTAATTGCAATTCTGTTGCAATCCAATTGAGAGTGCACTGGGCAAAATACAGTATCCCACAATTCAGTGCTCTTTTCTTGACCTTTTGTTTCCAGCGTGAAAAATTAACTGGAAATAGTATCAGCCCTTCTTTTTTTTTGTTTTTTTCATATTTGATCAGATTTGCAAGAGTAGACCCATGAGTTCGGTTTAGTTTGGTTTTTTGTTTCTTTCTTTATTTTTTGTTTGTGCATTTGTTTGGTTTTTGTTTATTTGCTTTGCTTTGTTTTTAGTTTTTTATTTTGAAGTTTTTTTTATGTTTGATCAGATTTGCAAGAGTAAACCCATGATTTTTGTTTAGTTTAGTTTTTTGTTTAATTTTTTAGTTTGTTTTGTGTTTTGCTTTGCTTTGCTTTGCTCTGCTTTGTTTTGTTTTATTTTGTTTTGGTTTCACAAAATTGAATCAAACACAAGATTAATTGATGGCACTTATTGAAGTAAACATGATGTAACAGAGATCATGTGACTATTATACCATGCTACTATTTAAAAAGTTTAATAGTTACGTAATGTGTACTGTTTTACACACTGAATTTAAAACATAGTAAGCAGTATAGTGTAGTAGCCAGTGTAGTAGGCTATATTTTTGCCCGTTGGTTCATTGTTAAATGTTAACTCGACAAACATGCATAGAAAAATACTATTTCTGGTTCAGATTTTGAAGTAGGAATGTAACAGTAATGCAACTTACAGTGAACACATTGAAAAGAACCATCACTTTGGTTTTTCGGGAAACACACCTACTTCCAAAAAGACATGCTATCTGGCACTGATTACGCAATTTCCGTAGTTTGCGGATTAAAAAAAAAACTATTTTTAAGCATATCCCATCTGTTCTTGATGAATTAGAGATGAGCTGGAGCGAACGATGCCGTCACTATTTGCTAAAGGACAGATGTCCTGGGTATGCCGGTCAGTCCACGGTCGAGCTGACCACAGCTCATCTGCCGACACATTACACATGCATTACTGCTTTAAGTACAGACTCGAAACCGTTTCGCTGCAGTGGCCTCACAATGAGCCCTTGATGATAATTCACCCTGAATAATTGAATGTGTGATTTGTTGTTTGTCTTTTCTTGGTGGTTTTGTTTTTAGCCTGGCTTCTTGCATTTGTTCCACAAACAGCTAGCTTATTTTCTTCATATCAAAATTTAAGTCCATCAGCCCGCTGCGCACCTGTGCCGCATGCCTCTTCGCTGCGAGCAGATATTCTGCGTTAAATCAGTGCCACATAGTTCTTAGGACTGTGTGAGGGGATGCCGTTTAGCTGCAGGCAGTAGATAAGGCCACTCGGCTCTGCTAAATCCCCTCGACTGCCATGAATTTCTCATGGGGCTAAGCACACGCAAACCCAGCCCTCTTTGATAACAGCCAACTTGCTGTGCACACAACTTAGATTGGACTCGTTTTATTTTAAAAGCACTTATGCCACTCATACAGCTGTCAACTCAGCATGACTAAATATGTCAGGGCTTAATTTTTAACCACTTTCAGACAGTTGTTTGACTCCAAAATCTAGACATCTAAGCGAATATGTAAAAAGTATAGGCTGAGGACCTTACATGCCACTGCTTGACCTAAAAGAATAGCAGAGCTTATAGGGATTTCTTTTGACATCATTTTCCATCCTCATTTTGCATTTTCTGCAGATTGTGTCTGCAATTACTTTAGGAGTTCACCCAAAAATGAAAGTCTATCATCATTTACTTGCTTTCATGTCTTTCCAAATCTATATGACTTTCTTTCATCAGTGTAATACAAAAGTAGACATTTTGAAGAATGTGCAGATCATTTTATTATTTTTTTATATATTTTTTTTGATGAATGATGATGAAGACTGGAGCTTTCGAGCTTCAAAATGGTCAAAAATTAGCATTAAAGAATCATCTGTAAAAGAAGACGCCTATACATTAGCTTAGTGTGAAAAACAGGTGAAATTTAAGTTATTTCCTGATATCTTCTCTTGCAGTGAGCTGTCAACTTCTGCAATCAGATCATTGAATTAGTAAGTTGAACTCAAACCTGGATCAGTTTGGTTCGTGAATTAAACATTTAGACTGTTTTTGTGAGTGGGATCAATCGATTGATTGAATAGATCTGATTCAGTAGAATGATAGGTTCATGAATCAGACATAATTACTTATAAAAAGAACCAAGGAAAGCTGGAACAAATATCAATGTTTTCAGTGGATAACGACCATTTTCGGTCTACCACATGACTCCAGAAAACGTATATAGTGCACAAGGATATGGAGTGCTTATTGCTTACAGTGAACCATCACTTTGGTTTGTAGTGATTTTGTGAGCCTTCTGAAGCTTGAGAATCCGCTCTTTGTAATTGAATGGATAATAGCAGCCAGCTTGTTCTTCAAAACTTGCGTTCAGTAGACAAATAAAGTCATAGAGGTTTGGATTGACATGAGGGTGAGTAAATGATGACAGAATAGGCATTTTTGGATGAATTATCCCATTAACAAAAGTGGCATTGTCAACACGTTTTTTTCTTGCATGGATTTGGAAATCAATAAAAGGAGAGCTGATATGCTTTGATATTTTCATTCACATCTGCCGCTTTGATTTATAGGTTGCCAAAAGCTGCAGGGAAGGGCAATTATTATCACAGTAGTGTAGAAATTGATGACTCGATTCTGCCCCCTTTTATATTCTGCAAGGTTCGATTTTTGGCTTTTGTTTGCGGAGCGACTAAGTGACACTAATGTTGGCATTTTGAGGCTTCACGTCTCTCGTCGCAGGATCAACCCTGACCTGAGTTTATTTCCTGAACCTCGTTAAGTATATTGAAACCCTGTGAGGAATAAGGTTAATAAGGGTTGGTATATTTTTAAACCGATTTCCTGTGGAATGAGCATGTGAGTCGGCGCTTCCCCTCTGCTGATTTATTATCATGTGTTAGTGGAATGCTGAGGCAATAGCCTCGAAACTCACGTTTGCCCCCCGCTAACACAATCATACTGTACCTCATGGAGCATTTCTTCACCAGGCGTCTGCACTGACGGATGGAGGTTGGTTTAGAAAAGCACTTTCCCTCCATGTCTATTTGTGGACCCTGATATTTGGTCTTGAACTCCACCATGGGGGTGGGCGTTATGGCAGAATAATTAAGCAGATGGTGTCAAGTGATTTTGTATAATGATTTAGCACCAGATGCACATGATCTTCCATGTAATCATTTCTCTTGATTTGAATGGTTATGGGTGCTCTCTCATACTGGAAAGCTGGATCGGAAATCACTCCCAATTCCTTGCACAGTAGCTGTGTTCCTTAGCGAGCTTCCTAGCTCCCTACTGCCTACATAGGAACCGTGTTAATTTTGACAGAAAATTTTGATTTAATTTTAGTCATAGTCTTTAGTTTTAGTCATATTTTATTCACCTGAATTGTTTTGGTTTTAGTCTAGTTTTAGTCGACTAAATATCATAAGATTTTAGTCGACTAAATCTACAGTAAATTTAGTCGGCTAATATCTAATGGGTTTAGTTAGTTACAGTGCATTTATTAAGCATTTCTCTAAAATGTTCGAACTCATTATATAGGTTTGATATTAAGGTTTTATCATGATAGACACCGATTTAACTGCGGTGACACACAACATGCCTTCATGTTAAAATGAAATAAAACCACTTCTCATAAAAAACAAGAACATGGTATTCTTTTTAATGAAATTTCAATGGTTATATAGGCTAATTATGCATTCTTTATAGCAAATTGTTTACCATATTCTTCATTCTTTCAAGCAGACATTTATTTCTATAAATAAATGTAGATTAATCTTTAGGGCTACTAAAGTTTTTCAGTCAAGAGCAGTGCGTGATTTTCTGTCTTTCTTTTGTTGCTTGATTAACACCAATGACTCGCAATGCGATGCGAAAGAGTACTTGCGCACTGTGAGATGCGCTTTCTGTGTGTATGCTTCAGTGTCTGCGCTCAGAAAACCGGACCGAATTGAGTTTTCTCTTGCGTCGGCGCCCTTCATCTTAATCCCACATCATTGACAGTTTTAAACGTTTTATGCGACGTGCAGCAAGTGTATGTTAGCTCATGTCCCGCCGGTTCATATGTACGCATCTAACCTCTGAACCACGCAGCAGATTTGTTCTGAATGAATCTCTTCCCAAATCGTCCCTCCCTAATATTTTTGTCTTGTTTTTATTCGTTGACGAAAATGTCAGTAGATTTAGTTTTTGTCATTCAAAAAGAGTTTTAGTTCGTTATAGTCTCGTTGTTGTCTGTGAAAAAAATGTTGTTGACGAAAATGATTTGTCAACGAAATTAACACTGCATAGGAAGCATCCTAACCGGCATTGAACCTCATAAGCAACTGATTGAGAATGGTTTATATGAGCATCAATACAAATGGTGCTCCTGACGTAAAGTGTATAATTGATTCCATTAGAATCTTAATTTGTTATGTGGCTAAGCAAATGGCACAGTAATTAATATTATTATTTTTAATATTATTGTGCAGTTTAGGGTATTTTTAAGTTTTTTAGAATTATTTTATTAATGCATTTTTTAAATGATTTTATTGAATTAAATATTATTTATAATCAACATTTCTCCATACTTGTCTGTCATGGTGATTTTTTTATATTTTTTTCATCCATGATTCCCCCCCCCCCCCCCAAAATGCAGTGCATTTTGGGATTGCTTTCTCCAAGAGGATAAATTCAGTGCTGCCTTAGATTTTGGCTAGAAGAATATTTTAAAAGAGATAATTATGCATCCAACCTTTTGAAACCATCTTCATGCTATGTTTGTTTGGAATGTATCTAATGTGTTGTAACACCAATTTTAAATTCTTTATTTATGTAAAATCATTTTTCATACAAGCTGTGCAAGTCTGGGCACTGCAGTGCAGGTGCAGTCTGGTTACCTAGAAGGAAGACACATAAAACATTTGATTTTTACAACAGATAGTTCTTTTTAATCTCCTCAAACATTTCTGAATAAGCAGATAAGATACATAAGATACAATACACCAGAAAAGGTGTAGAATGTAAAATGGATCAAAGCAGTGTACTGGGAATACTCTTTGTTGGGTTTAAACTAGCCTCTGTAGGTATGAATCTTTTGATAGCAGCCCATCCCTGGTGTGTTCCTGTGCAGGCACACCTTTTTCAGAAAGCATTTGATGACAGCATTATAAAGGAAACTCAGTGAAAAGGTTGCAGTCCCGGCGTGTGGTTCGTCCCAGCTCTGAAGCAAGAGCATTGATTTCACACAGACATGCGCTGTAGCATTTACAGAAGCTGTAACCCTGAGCTTTGACCTTTTATTGTGTACGACCCCTTCAAGGCATCGCGGTAACATGGGAATAAGATGCATGACATTTGCCATTATGCTCCAGAGTCCAGCCTAAAGCATTCACGTTGACAGTGATTTTATTGCTGGAGGTCGCCAGGTCACTCTGTTGTTTCTGACTGTGATTACAAATTAGATGTATCACCAGTAAATATAAGTTGTTATTGTATATTGACAAGAAACCTGTTTTCTTGTTGCTGAAAATTAACGTTATGCATGGGACAGTATATAAATTGCATTAGTGAATCATATGATGAACAAGATGAATTACAGAATGATAGCCACCCGGTGGTCCTTCTGACATGGTTTTCCATGCATAAAGTTTTTATTATATCTCTCTGTGTAGTTAGTAGGGGTGCAACGGTTCAACTTACTCACGGTTCGGTATGTGCGATGATGGAGGGGTGGTTTAGGAAAAAATATATGCCAACCTACAAAATAAGAAAAATAAGAATCATAATCTACTAAAAAAAAAAATGGAGAAAAAAAAAAAAAAGAGAACAGCCCACATTCAATAGAGCAAAGAAAATAAAAGAGTACCGTGCTTTTCAGGTTGTTAGGTCATCTTACGTTAATGTTAGGTACAGAAAGTGTAAATAATCAAATGTGTGATATATATATCCGTTCACCTACTGCGGTCAAAAACTATACTTAATATTTGTTGCACATTCGTAGACGCGGGTCTCTGCCGTGCTCGGACACTGAGGGCGACACACACAGATCTTTCACGCGTGTGCGAGTTTGCGTCTTCTGGCTCTTAGGTAAATGTAACGGGCCAGCTTAAATGAGTTTAGTTTAACTAGGGCCCGTATCAGATTTTTGGAGGCCGACACCGATCGTGATCCAAGAGCAATATTTGCCGATACTTATGATCTCGATCTACCGATCCTTTTTAACGACCTTCTTACTTATCTTTATAACCATAATGCATCTTAGAAACCAAACAGGATTTTAGACATTTATTCCATACACATGTATATACAAGCATCCTGCGGGTCTAAATTCACTATTGTTTTCCTAGTCACGAGTGCCATCTATTATTCCTTGTTTCATCTAAAGAATCTCATATTACCCGTTACTCGTCCTAGGCCCAAAAGTGCAAAAATCAATAAACATTATTGGTGTAATTCTCTTTCGTGTAGCCACATACCATATTCAGTGCTGTTTTACTGCACGACAATGCATGCCGGGGCTGATTGTGCTTTTAATTCAGCGCTGCTGGGTCGCAAAATAGCCGCAGTGTGGAACGTCTCTGCACTGCTGGCTGTCACCGCTCCGACGCCTGCCGGACCGCAACTGTGTGGGACTGAACGCTTGAACTTCGTTAACATTGATGGCGGAAAAATCCACACACTAGCACTGCAACTGAGTAATTTGAACCTGGCATTATTCTAGTTGTGCTCTGCAAGTGGGCAGGAGCGCGCGGGTCGCCAGTATAGCGCGCGGCGCTGTATGGGGTCACTGGCAAGCAATTAACACAGAAATGCAAATTATAAATCACACTTGTAGTGACGAGTGACAACTGCCTACGCATGTCAGTGCAATTCCTGTCAATGTGCAGCAGCTCACTCATCTTAGTACCAGAATGCATAGTGTGGTATTTTGAAATCCATATTAGAGCGAGAAGAGGGGGGGGAGAGAGAGGCTTCACACACGCTGTTTGTGAAATTACGTCTCTCACAAGGTTTTCGAATTACTTAAGTTATTTAATGAAGAAATATTATAATTGTTTCACCCGTGCCAGACTGAGACGGTGCTGCTGCAGGTTGTGCCAAACCTCTCACGGCACCGCTTATCACTCGCTTAGATACGCCTTTAAGAGACTCATCCGATCGATCAATACCCAACGTGATTATCGGCCCGATAGTGATCCGGTAGCCCAATCAATCGAGCCCCTAGTTAAACACAGATAGCCACATTGTGCTGTTTCGGTCTCACCTGGTTATCACACAATGATGACGACATAAATACATGTTATTCCCTTCCATGCACTCGCATTGAAACCCAAGAGGGTTTTTTTTGTCTCTCATCGCCTGTATGTAATGTAGTGGGGAACACAGAATTTGTATCCAATCAACGAAGCCATGCATTAAGCCGAACGCTAACAACCATATACAGATGCATTGTCAGATTAAGTTGAACCCGCCGTCCTAGTGCTGCCGAACCTGTGTGTGGGAACCGTTACGAGTACACTACAGTTACCTCACATAAGTGGATGTAGTGGGGTAGGTTTGCGATCGTATCGTGTTCGATGATAGTCAGAGAGATCGTGCTGGGCTGATGCTCCGTTGACGATAACAGACGATTATCATATTACCTACATGAGTCGTCGTAGTTTATTATTAATGAAATAATCTGCAGGAGACTTGTATGGGTATTTACATCTAATTAAGATTCACAACTAAAAGGCTAATGTTTTCTCCCATCATATTTCCCTTTTCCGCGTTGGCAATATCTACCAATCCTGCGCATGATATCTCACTCACACACGAGTTCAGTCACTGAGGATGCAATGGCCATCAAAGCGTGCTGGTATGAGGCCTCCACGGTGGGATAGTGACGTACAAGGTTTAACTAGGTAAAATTGTACTCATGTGTTAATACAAATGCAGTCATAGGAACAACATAACTACTGCAGTAGGACATACAGTGCGCAGATCACGGCGCTCACGAAAATAGTAGTAGTATAGTTGAATAGAGCACCCATTAGGCCATCTCTTGATCAGCGGGCAGCCTCCAAAACTCTGATAGGCGTGGTGCACACTCGTCCTGGCGAACCGAAGAGCGTCGAGAAGTGCGGACAACGACAGATAACGATACTTCGCACACTAAGAGTGGCGCGGATCGACGATCTCACAGGCTGACGATATGACTGCGGACAGTATACCAGCCCGAGAAAATTTACCCTGCTGGGAGCCCAGGTCACGCACGGCGGCCGCCGAACAGCCACAGTCGCTTCTGGAGTAATATCACATTCTCTTCACCATGGCGAAATCTAACCTATAACTAGAGAACACAAAACAAATACATGCACCCTATTCCTAACAACATGCGCTAGTAAAGAACTATGCAACCCACATTCCTGCAACACTTGGATCCACCAATGAAAGAAGATGCTGTTGCCATAGAAATGAGAATCATGTCAAAAGACTACAATCAATTTTCTGAACAACTTCCACTAAGGGTTGAGGGTAGATGAGAGGAAATACATCTTTTTTTTATTCATCAGGTTTATATTGATTGATCAAATGTGGCAGTAAAGACTTTTGCAGTTATAAAATTCTATTTCAAATGAAAGCTGTTGAACTTATTCACTTCTGAATTTCACAGTACCACACACATATTAAGCAGTTTTCAACACTGGTGGTAATAAATGTTTCGTAAGTCAGCAAATCAGTATATTAGAATGATGTCTGAAGGATCACGTGACACTGAAGACTGGAGGGAGATACTGAAAAACAGCTGTCACGACTTTACAATCTTACGACACCATTGTTAACAGGACGTGATTTTTAACACTTTGTATTTAACGGCAATTTGTAAAAAAAAAAAATTTTTTTTTTTACTTAGATAAAATGATGGTACTAGATTTAAACTTTGTAGATTTATATACTTATTTATTGCATCATGTGCAATGTATCATGGTCTTGTACCTTTGTAACTTTGGTTTGGTTTAAGGCTTAGAACTTGTTCAAAAATTTCCGTGGGAAAATAACCTCGCAATTAGGGCTGCATGATTATGACAAAAATCATAATTGTCGATTATTTCCTTGAAATTGTAATTGCGATTATTATCACAATTTACATTGAATGATGTTTATACCATTGTTTGATGCAACTGCATGCCGTATTTTATATGAAAATAAACAAGCTGAAAACACTCCAACTGAAAAACTTTTAGTGTTTTTCAATAGTATTAAGCTTCAAATGTCAACTATACATCGGATTGATTTCTTCTTTAAATTATAAAAAAAGTAAAAATATAAATGGTATTATAGTGTTATACTAAAACTAAAATTGAAACAATGGAAAAACCCTTAAGATAACATGTAGAAAGGAAAAAAAGCATCTTAAGCACACAGAATAATATAAGGACTTTGAACGATTAATTGACGCTTTGAATGATTACGTAATTGTGGCATCCATAATTGTAATCGTGATTAGAAATTCGATTAATTGTGCAGCCCTATCTGCAACCAAGACTTTCACAGTAGTCACTGTTGCACTCTAGTGGTAGTCATTGCACTGTTAAATTGCTCATTTGCATAAAGTTTCAACTGGTCTTGACCATGTTGAGTCTCTGGACATGCTTGCTTGTGTCACTAATGGTCACTGTTGCTTATGAACCCTTTGAAATCACCAACACTCATTGACAATTAATGACTTCCTTCTGCTTTTACTATGAACAGGGCTTAATGCGCGTTGTGAAAACAAATACTCATGAAGAACATGAAATTTTAGTTCCTCTAATGAAGCATCAGACATGCAGAATCTGTGTGCAGTGCACTTTTTCTGTGATATTGTCCACTTCCTGCTGTGTAACCACTTCATCAAGAGCTAAACCAGCAGTGCCCATAATGGCAGGTTTTCATTACTATGCTGACCTTTTGTGTACGTCAGCTGGCATCACTTCAAACCAGATTCAAAATTACCTCTGTTAAAAGAGAAGGAGTCAAAGCTTGACTGATAAATCTGTGTTATATTGTGATTTCTGGGTTTTATATGAGTATAATATATGAATATAATGCCTGTGATTTACTGTATCATGGTGGCCATTTGTTGCCTTTGAGGTTGAACTTGATGGTAATCTGCTGATGAGGAGGTGCAGATAAAGTCCAGTGGTGGATGGGAAGGGCATAGAGGGGACAATAGACGTGCATCCAAATTAAGATCACTTCCCTTATTCTGGCTTCCTGTTACTGTTTTTTTGCACTTTTGACATTGACCTTCCTCACAGCATTTGACTAAAGATCACCACGTCTGAAATCAATGCGCTGACTGATTTTACTTTTATGGCTGCCAGCTGTTGGACACCATGATTATTGGTGCATTAGAGTCCTCTTGGGAAGTTTGTATTTATGTGTTGTGAAGTCATAATTACGAAGTCAGATCGCAATGCACCTTTTCTACATAAAATTACAAATTTTTAAACTCTTCATCTACTGAATGATGAATAAAGCATGTGCATTGGGATAATGTGGGATAAGTGTTGCATAATGTTTTTATTCTATCGTAATTGTACAATACTGTGGTATTTTGTAAATGCAATTTCAATTTAGAAAAAAAACAAAACAAATTGACCATTAATCAAACACTGCATCCATTGTGTGCGATTTAATTTCTCATTGACCCCCAACTCGGAAACTCTGAGCTTAAAGGGATAGTTCACCCAAAAATGAAAACGCTGTCATTTACTCACCCTCAAGTTGTTCCAAACCTGCTCCTTTCTTCTGTTGAACACAAAAGATCTTTTAAAAGAATGTTTGGAAACAAACAGTTGCCGTTAGCCACTGACTTCTATAGTATGGAGAAAAAAAAATACTGTGGAAGTCAGTGGCTACCGTCAAATTGTTTGGTTCCCAACATTGTTGAACATATTTTCTTTTGTGTTCAACAGAGGAGAAAGAAAAGTACATCATGACAGAGTTTTCATTTTTTGGGTGAGAACTATCCCTTTAAAGAAAATCCAGAGTTTCCCACTCGTAATTACAACTTTGCGGTGACATTCATATGCGTTCAACTCGTAATTACTATCTTTCCAGAGTTGACTTGAATGCACCATATGTTTGAAATGTGTCCGCACTGTATGGTGAGTAACATTTTATGTTATTTGAACCGGTTAAAGTGTGGTTATACTGTCCATCAAGTGATTCATATAAACCTGAGTGGCTGAATCTCAAGGAAGTGCAAATGTCTGTTTTTGTGTACTGCAATTTATCCACTATTTGAAATAGTAAGCTGACACGTTCTTGAGCCGGCTGACAGTTCAGTATGTGTGAACTCCTTCAAGGCTTTGACTTTGAAATGGTACAGTGCGTTTAGTCTCGACGTGTTCCTGCGCTTGTAAGTGAGCTCTGTTCGCAGTGTCAGGCCGGGCATAACACCACCAGGCCACTCACACGTGACAGGCCTGACAAAAAGGGTTGGATCCAAACCCACGCCGTTGCATGGTAACCTCACCAAACCATCATTTAATCTCCATGAGTCATCAACTGGCCGCAAATGACATCACAAAGCAACAATCCACCAGGGATGGGTCACTATGGTTTGCCTACACTGTAAAAAAAAAAAAACAAAAAAACTCGTAATGACTGGCAGCTACTTTATACACTCACTCTTTATTGGTTGATTTTTTTCTTTATAAAAATAAAACATTTTTAATGCAATACATTTTTTTTTCTGACATAAAAACTTCTATTAGTCAACTATATACATAGTTGATTTGTGTATTTTAAGGCTGATTTTCTATTGTGTATATATATTCTATTTCTATTCATTATAAAATTACAGAGTTTGTAAAAATACAACTAAATATAAAACTAATAAGATTTACTTTAAAATGACAAAAAGGAACATTAAATTGTTAGTATGGACATAAACCTTTAATATAATGAGCTACATTATTTAATTACAGATTATATTTGTAATTTTACGTAAATTTGTACATAGTTTAAGAAAACTGAAAAAATACTGTATAAAAAAATACAGTAATTTTATTTGTATAAAAAAAATTAGAATTACTGTAATTTGTCATTAATGGAATAATCCTTAAAATAACAGACAAGTTGTTAATTTACAGATATTGTTTGTAATTTTACATGAATTTGTATGTAATGTAAGAAACAAAATAAATACGTGTAATAATAATGTAATTTTTACGATTAAAAGAAAAAATCTGTACGTTTGTCATTAATAATATAATCCTTCAACTTGATCAGTTTAATTAATTTACAGATATTGTTCGTAATTTTACATGAATTTGTATGTCATTTATGGAAACACGAAAAATACTGTACAAATAATAACAGATATTGTTAGTAATTTTACATAGGTTTTTTTGTTTTTGTTTTTTTTTACCAATAATTTAAATACAGACACAATACTGTAAATGTTAAGTAATTTTTTTAGCTAATAAAGCTATAAGTGTAAGCAATAAATTAATTCGGCTAATTTACCTAGATTTGTTTTATCTACATTTTTGGGGGGATTTATTCACTTGCAACTAGCTTAGGGGTGAGCGATATGGCAAAAATATCATATCATATATAGGATTTATTTCAGGAAAATCACGATTCACGATTTTATCATGATTCTTTGTCATTTAGGTGGGGGGGGGGTGGGTTTTTACTATTTTGCAAGTTGTCTGAGCAGTACAGCCCAACTAATTTCCCTATTTTAAAAACAAAGCCTTACAAGGTAACAAAATATAAAAAAAGAATGGCGGATATTTAGGCCAAAGTGGGTGGAGATAAAAATCTTTGTCATTATTTTAGCTTTGTTATTAAAAAAGAAAAATTCTTAAAAAATGAGAACAAAGATACACATTACAAATACACAATGTACAATTAAAACAAACAGTGCTTTATTTTTCAGGTCCAGTAGGTGTATTTAGAAGTAGCATTCAAGAAATTGAATGAACAAATATAAAAATAAAACACTATTTACACTTCACTGTATGAATTATACATTGATTCTTATTAAAGCAACTGTATTAAAGTTCTTCAGTCAAGAGCAGTGAGTGATTTTTCTCTTTGTGTTTTGTTGTTTTATTAACATTAAAGTGATAGTTCACCCAAAAATGAAAATTCCATCATCATTTACTCACTCTCAAGTTGTTTTAAATCTGAATGAGTTTCTTTTCTTTTGTTGAACATAAAAGTGATATTGAAGAATATGGGTAACCAAACGGTTGATGGTCACCAGTGACTTCCATAGTATTTTTTTCCCCTTCTATCAAAGTCAATGGGGACCAGCAACTGTTTGGTTTCCCACATTCTTCAGAATATCTTCTTTTGTGTTCAGCACAAGAAAGAAATTAATACAGGTTTGAGAGTGGGTAAATATTGACAAAGTTAGTTTTTGGGTAAACTATCCCTTTAATGACAAGCGCAGGATGTTTTGTACAATTAATCTGCTGTTGCTTTAAGACCTGCATGCATCTAATATACAGGCATGCATTACTTTCACTTTAGACATAACCAACTGTGTTTATATGTAAACCTTGTGTGTTTTTGACAGTATTAACGCAATCAGACGCAAAACACAACAGTCCAGTAAACAGGCGTTGTTTGACAGGCTTTTTAGTGTGCGACTGTGTGCACACTCAGAAAAAGTGCATGTCAGATCAGCACGTGAATGAAATGTTTAACTGGCAAGTCTTTAAAGCACATGCAAATAATCTACTTTTGTGATTGTGAAGTGCAGTGTCCAGTGAGTGTAACTACCACTGAGTTAGAATTTGATGTGAATGTATGTCACGCCGGAACGGCAACTGATAGTATCGTGCTACAGCGCACATTCTACGATATTTCTTCAAAAAAAGATTGAGGAGACGTTTTAATAATCCATGATCAAAAATCGTTATATTGCACACCCCTAGCTAGATCTCTAGATTTCAAAAGAGTCATGTTTCAATTCGTTTGACCCATTTGTGGGAAACAGGTGATTTACCCAGGCAGTAATAAACAGCCCACATTCGTCTCAACACACCTGTCCTTTCTGTGAACACGGCGGTGAGTTAAGCAGGCTCCTCTGTGTAGCCTCCCACTGCTCTGGAGGAGGAACCGGCTCTGACATGTGCGAGCATCTCAAGAATGCACAGTGGTTTTGACTTGTAGCAGTTAGCAACCCACAAGGCTTTGGAAGTGACTGTGGGGGCCCTGCACAAGGTCATGGCTTCACATAGCTATCTTTAGCTTGATAAACGGCCTTCAGTAGATTAGACGTAATGAAAATAAAGAGATACACGCAGCATTATCTGTCAGGGAATGGGGAAGTGTGGGTTGAATTCTGCTGCATTACCTGCATTTCTGGCCTACTTTTTCTCTCGGTGAGATCAGCTCGCATGTCCACTCATCCATCTGGAGTGGCCCAGTTTACTGGGTTGAGTACATGATTTTAAATATTTGAGCAAAGGCTGTAGAAAAAGAGCTGTTCTGTGATGTGGGAAGGCTATAGATCTATAGCTTTACTGCTGTCAGTAATATTTGGTCTTCTGAGGAAGATTTGCTCCTCTGTAATGACAGCATTTCTGCGGATGGGACACAAACATGTACTGTTTTGGCAGATGCTTTCTTACCGGTGACTGATAACAACAAACTGTTGTATTACGTACTCGGATGGATACAGCAGCAAAAGTACTAAGAACAACACAACAGCACAAAAATACAGCTAGTCATATTTAAATCTTTAGATGGAAGCTGCTCAGGCTAGCAGGGCATCTCTTTCTTGAAATAAAAGGCAAACTATGGTGTCTAGGGCTCATAAATTGATATCACAATGATTTTGAATTAGTACTTCAGGTCCTTATATCTGTATTTATTTTAAATTAAATTATGATTTTAATTAAAATGCTAAATTATTTTTTAATTTATTATGTGTATTTCGTTATTATTATTGGTAAATTCATTTTTTTAATTGTCTAATTATGTGTTTTTATATAAATAATTGTTTTATTTATTATGTGTAAATTACTTAATTGTAAAAATAACTATATAACATAGTAAATTATCATTGATTTTTCCTACAGTTCAAGTTAAGAAGCAGCAGATAATCTCAATAAGCATACATTTTAAAACCAGAGTACCTGGAGTAAGATACCCACAAACAATTAACTAAACTAAACTTTAATTTAAGTTTTGTCATTCTCTGAAAAATGTATTATGTAAATGCCTGAATACATACATTTTTGTATCTTTGAAATTTCTTCATCCTTTACTGTTTCTTTGTTTGTATTCACTTCATGTTCAATAAGAAACTGTGGAACTGACACCTATCGTTTCATTTGTGCATCCTTTTATATGGCTGCTTCAAGCATTAGCTGTTTTTTAGAGCACTGACTGCTTTGTTCCGCTGAGATTTTGTCACATAACCTTTGTGGGATTGATTTTAATGAAGTGTCACTCTTAATTTGCAGGTCTCACCACAGAGGGCCTTTATCGAGTGAGTGGAAACAAGACGGATCAAGACAACATTCAGAAACAATTCGACCAGGGTACATACTGATTTTAACTAGGCTCTGTGGGAAATTAGGCTTCATTTGCAGGCGTTTGATGGCATGCCGCTAGGACACATTTTGGAAGATAGTTCACGAATTGGATAGCAGGAGGCTCTGATAAACTCTAGTTTGAAGGGTTAATTTGTATATTTGATTTTCTCGTCACCTCTTAGATTCATTATGGTTCGATTTAAGACACGCACTGCTCAGCAGCATTCACCAGAAAGCTAAACAGTCTCAGGTCTCTTGTCTGATTCAGCTGTTTGTTTCATTTTTAATGTGCAATATATTACTCATATTTTATATAAAAATGATGTATTTTATAATAGATAATTTTTACATAAAATATACGATTTTGTATTTATAGTACATAAATATTAATATAGATTGAATGAAGAAAAGATTACATAATAAAATGTAATTTAATGTAAAATTTCCAACTTCTAGCTATCAAGACTTAAAGGGTGCACACTCCATTCTGCCGCATGAATGACGAGAAACAGGCCCTGAATTACATGATTATGATCTGTTACACTGTAAATGGACAATTCCTGTAAAAACAAACTTGACATTTGTGGCTTCTGACTGGCGTGACGCCTGCAGGCCTCCATCAAGCTGTGATTCGCACTAGTTATTAGCTTATGCAAGACATTTTTTTTTGTGATATAAAAGTGATCTGTTATATTCTCATTTTAAAGCTCAGAATTAAATCATCACTACACTGACAATATATTGAGGCAGTTACAGGCTAGTGGTGGGCAGTCTGACCTCAATTTATTCCATGACACAAACTATGTTATTTCACTGTAATGGTCTATATTACAATATAGTTACTTTTTCTGCAAATCATTGAAATTTTTTTTATTAAATAACAATGACTGTTTTGGATAATGCAGTGAATTCAGTCTTTTACTTCATTTGTTTGTTTTGTCTTTTTCTTTGTAGCTAGATGGACAGGAACCAAATGATAAGATTATTCATAACAAATGAAGCCTGGCATCCATGCAAAAGCAGCTTTTAGCACATTATGTAACACTTGAGTTAAAAAACAACAGCCTCTAAACAGTAAAACTGACATTATAAAACAAACAGAAAAAATTGCTGTGCCTAACAAAACTCATAAGTACTTCCTTATTTTGACAAATTTGCGATGTATTTCCTCATTACTATTTTGCATTGCTGTTTCCCCGTCACTCTCATGTGTAAATAATACCATTATGCAGCTTACTATTACAGAAGATACACTTATTTTGTGGCTAAAGTGAATCCACTCTTGTTTTCATATATCTTTCAAATCAAACACTAGTCATCTCTAGCTGGTGAGTTGTGGAGATGAGTGGGTGGAAAATCTTCAGCTGAGTGACCAGATTATTCACTCAGTGAGCCATCGTTTGCCCAAAAGAGCTACTATAGGCATCAGTCTGCCCGCTGGCCTGGAGCCATTAGCCTCCCTCTCTTTTTCTCTTCTCCATCCTCACGATACTGTGAATTGGGTGCTTTTCCCCCTTCTTGTGTTCATTCAGTGCCTTTGCGGAGAGATTTAGTCTGACAGCTGTCATTTCACCTTAAACCCGGCTCTTTCAGCCTCTCTTTCTCCTCCCCATCCTCTCCCATTCCTCTTTATTTTCCTTTTCTCCATAGTTTTCCTTTTATTATGCTTAATTCCGTTAAATCTGTTTTAGTGGCTTTACCAGCACTGACAAAGGGAGCTGGATGCTTATGCAAGCTCAAACTATTTTCATTCTTCTCTCAGACCACAGTGTTGACCTGATAGTGATGGATGTAGCCGTGAATGCCGTGGCTGGGGCCCTGAAGGCCTTCTTTGCCGACCTCCCCGACCCCCTCATACCGTATTCTCTCCACCCAGAGCTAGTTGAAGCAGCCAGTAAGTATCGATTCATTCAGATTCTCAAGTGCTTCCTCTTTGACTGAGATTTGTGGTAACAGACTGCTTTAGAACATCTCATTTTATTAGTTACTGATTGTTTCATTTAAGACTTTAAGCTGACAGTTTCTGCTAAGTGAGGCATTAAATGGCTTTATCTAACCTTAAGTAATAGTGTTTTTTTATGTTAAAATACATACAGCTGTAAGTCAGTCATTTATAGGTTGATTCCTGCAAAAAACTGTCACTGTGCCACAAAAAACAATATTTCATTTCTTTAAGCATTACAACGACAGTGACATTGACTCAACCAATGGTGTGAGTTTAAGGCGTTTTTCAATCTTGTTGTTGACTAGCTTATGATTTTCAAATGTTTAAAGGCACTGGTTTCTCGCCATGAATATAGCCGTGGCAGTTGGCATGGCACTTAATTATAAACAAACAAATATTTCATGTAAGGATTGGAAAAATTGTAGCAAAATGGCTGAAGATCTGTGTTAGCAGCTGTCTTAAGTCGCTGGGGTATATTTGTAGTAATAGCCAAAAATACATTGTATGGGTCAAAATTAATGATTTTTCTTTTATGCCAAAAATCATTAGGATATTAAGTAAGATCATGTTCCATGAAGATATTTGTAAATTACCTGCCATAAATATATTAAAACTTAATTTTTGATTAGTAATATGCATTGCTAAGGACTTCATTTGGACAACTTTAAAGGCGATTTTCTCAATATGTAGGTTTTTTTGCACACTCAGATTCCAGATTTTCAAATAGTAGTATCTCGGCCAAATATTGTCCTATCCTAACAAACCATACATCAACATACATCAGCTTTCAGAGGATGTAAAAAATCTAAATTTCGAAAAATTGACCGTATGACTGGTTTTGTGGTCCAGGGTCACATATTATAATTTTGCCAGTGTTAGAAGGTGTAGTAAGCCATCAAACTTCAGTTGACTCCATCTGTAGTCATGTGTCTGACCCTGGCTCTGACCCCAGCCTCTCATTCAAACTTCAGTCTTCTTCACAAACAGCAGGTGGGCAGCAGTGTGTCCAGGCAAAATGAGGAAGGTTTAGTGACACAGCGTTCATCCGTTGCATCAATAAAGGCTGCGGCTACAAAACAGACAGGAAGTGTGTCTGCTACAACTATGAGAACAAGTAGAGACCTGCCCGTGTTACTTCACCGTTTCAACAGCCTATGAGTCGAGTTTTTTTTCTTCTATCTGTACCTGGTTTCTTCTTTCAACTACGTTCAATATTAATCCCATCACCACAACGTCTAATCCCAGCCGAAGGTAGCTGAGAAGTCATTTAAATGCATCTGCATTTCCGTTTGATGCTTCCGAGTGCTGAATCTAATCCAGGGCCCCCTGTGATGTACTCCTCAATATTTCTGATCCACTCTGCTGTAGATAAATGAATTGAAGTGCTGGGATGCTGTTCTTTTTGAATGTACTGATATTTCGCTTTATCTCTTCCCTCCCCTTGCAGTTTTTTGGCCAGGCGGTTGTTCTTATACAGAAATCTCTTTTTGATGATGAGTAAGACACAAATGCAAATTTCTAATTGTCTTTCTGCTGGAAAAGATAAAATATGTATTTATTATGTGCTTTTCAATTTTTAAGTTTTAAATATTCAGTCCTTGTTGAACTTAATTATGAGCTGATTGCACGTTACTCTGAATACTTGATTCTGATTGGTCAATTTTGGCAATCTGCAGTTAAATACTTTTGTGTAATATATAGGGATGCACAGATATTGAAATTCTGACCCGATAACAAAATGTTAAATTCTGCACTTTTTTTGGTTTTGAAAAGAAATGCTACAAGCTAAAATGAGTCTTTTCAAATTCTACAAGTGAATTTATGCATCACGGCATTCTAATGTACAGTGAAAATGGATGTTCATTTGTGAGGTCACTAAATATTACATTTAAGAGAGTTATTAAATGACTAGTCTGTATAAAGCTCAACTTTAAGTGAGTGTTAGATGACAATGTAAGTGTAAATAAACAAAAATAGGGGAAATTATTATGTATTGCTAGTTTAAAGTGTTTTGCATCACCCTTTCTCACATGATAAACTCGTCATGTCCATTTTATTTTATTTAGTAGTTGTGTAATAAGCAGAATCATGTACAAATAGCCAGTTATTATCACAAAATAAACCATAACCGGTATTAATCTGGAGTTATTAATAAATGCATCAAAGTCTAAATATTTCCTCACTTCTCTGTTAAATGTGTCTTTCTCCAGAAATTGTAGATCATTACGAGAGGCTGCAAGTGCTGAAGGAAATAGTGAGAAAATTTCCTCCCGTGAACTATGAAGTTTTCAAATATGTCATCACTCACCTCAACAGGTAAAGCTTGGGCTTCCCCGTCTGTTGTAAAAATAGTTAAAATCCTGTTAATAATAATGTATCCCAGGCATCTTTATTTATAGAGCGGTTGATTCCCAGCTTTTTCATTTTGTAAATATGAAAATATTATGTAATGTATATTTTGAGAAATAATATACTTAAAAATACTTCTCAGGAATGAATTTGAATCTCCTTTCTCCACCAGGGTAAGTCAGCATAGTAAGACCATGTTGATGACGGCCGACAATCTGTCCATTTGTTTCTGGCCCACGCTCATGAGGCCAGATTTTGAGAACAAGGACACGCTGTCTACCACCAAACTCAACCAGTCTGTCATCGAGACCTTCATCCAGCAGTGCCAGTATTTCTTCTATGGTGGTGAAATCACAGAGCCCTCCAGCGCCGAGGGGACGCCTCCTCCACACGGCCACGGCTTAGAGTCCCTGCTGGCCCTGCAGCTCCCTCCTCCCCTCCAACCACAGCAGATCCAGCACCCGCTGCCCCCAGAACCCTTCATATAGACCCCCTACCCCCATTTGGCTTGTACGTGTGCGTATAAGACTCTTAAAATAAGAAGTGAAAAAAAAAATGTACAAAGGAAGATTTGACTTGCATTAGACCTCCCTGTCCCCAGTTTTTTTTTTTCTGTTCCTCAGCCTTTCTGAATGAGAGGCTGAATAAAACTGTAAAGAAAATGTCTATGTTAATATGACATAGTAAATGTGCACATTGACTAATTTCAAACATGGCAAACATAAGGAAGATATATTTATAAAACTTTTTTTTGTTTTGAAAGACAATGGAGCTGTCAATCACTCACAAAACCAACACCATATGCACGGCTTGCCATAATGGCAAAATGTGCCATTTTTCTGCTTGTGTTTGTCCCCTTTTTATTTTAACATGGACTAAAGATATATTTTTAGGATATTTTTATCTTAAAGACAGCAGTTGTAGTTGGGGTGGTGGTATCCCATGGCGTTTGGGATTGAACTAATATGAGTTTATAAAATCAGGGGCACCTGCCTAGGATGCACTTTGTCCTACAGACTTTGAACTGGGAGCCCCTCGTACTCTGGAAACCACAGAAAGGGAAACAGCCCACTGCAACAGTTTGGCACATCTCAGAGATCCAGGCTTCAGAAGACGCCCGGCTATCTCAGTCTCGTTTCATGTTCCTTCAAAAGTTCTATGGTTCTGTTGGTTTATTTCTTAAACTGAATTTGCATGTTCTTTGCCACTTGTAATAACTGAAAGAGAGAAAAAAACAAATGCTCAACTGTTTTTATGCAAGACTTTTTTTTCCTTTTTTTTTTTTTTTAAATCTAACTTGTTTGAGGGAACATTAAACTGGGGTAAAATTGTTATATTTGTTCGTTTGTGTCATGCCATAGTTCGACTCATCATATTTTGGCTTTATTTCCCTACAATAGGAAAATATAAGTATATCTGTATCTATCTATCTATATATAGATATAGATATGTCTGCATCGTTTGATGACTGGCAAAATCAAAATCCCGGGGTACTGGAGCTCTGAATAATCTTGTAAAACCTATAATCAGATTTCTTTGTGGTATGATGTATAAAAAATCGGGGTTAGATCCATTGACTGTACTTAATTCCCTATATGAATAAAACTTTTTTGTTTTGTTTGTTTTTTTTATTAGATGGTACTGAATTTTGTTCCACTGTAACAGATGCTGTCTAGAAAGCTTGCAGTCTTTGCGTGGAATACGGCACAACTCAGAGGTGTTTAGTTGTGATGTGAATGGATGGGAACAAAAATTACAAGATTTATCTCAATTGACTCACTAAAAGGTCAATTGAGGAAAGGAAAGGGCTCAATAGGGCAAGTGTGCAGCTGCTAGGATTCCGTTTAGTGTAGTTTAAAAGAAAAGAGCAACATTATGTTCATATGACTGTCTCATATGATGTACAAACTAAATATTTTAACATCATCAGCTATGTATTATAGTAAATAAATGATTTTGACAAATGATGTTTGCCTGATGTTATTTTTCGGTTCTACCTTGCAAACAGGGTTGCCAGATCTGCGCAACAGAACCAGCTTAATGGCCAATCAAAGCTAGCCAAAGTTTTATTTCAAATAAAATAAAATACCTAAACTTAAAATATTCCACTCCCATACATAAAATACATATTTTAGTTACTGTTATGCATTACACGCAGTAGTAATCATAAACAGTCTCCTGGCAAGTTTAAAGTAGCCCAGTTCTTGGCAACCCTGTCTGCAATGTTGCTGCTGCAGTCCTGTGAATGAGGTGCGCCACCTTCAGGGTCAAGATATGAACTACACAACCCAATCCCACAGTGCGCGCTACTGCGCTTTATTTGATTTGTTTACATTATTAGGCACAATTCCTACGTGTTTATGTTTTGTAGAGCGAATATGCTAACATAACTAGCCTCAAGGACACAAAATTGAGCTCATGTATGATCGAAAATTCAACATTTCTGGAAGGAAGTCAGCTTCTGAAAGCTTTTACCATCCAAGGTGAGAATTTAACCCGGTCACATTCAGTGAAAGGGGAATTGTTCTTGCTCTCTATCCTAATACATTTGATCGCTCAGCTCACTTAGTCTTGTGTGAAGAGTAACACATCATGTAGTTATTCTTGGCTGCATGTGGAGGTCTTATGAAATCTGAGACCAGCAAAACCACTTTAAAATGTGGCTTTGAGTGCCAGTTAAGAGTTTGCACATTGCTAAATAAATTGGCCTAATCATTTAACAAATAAGGATAACGTCTGAGGGGGAAAAGTGCCCCTTTAGCCTAATATTATAGAGTAGTCCACCCAAAAATGAAAAATCTGTCAGAATTTATTCTCCCCTATGTCTTTATACCTGTATGACATATGTGAATATTATTATAATAATTCTAATAATAATATTATACACCTTTGGTTACTTCTGTGTGTTGCTCGGCAACCGCTTTGTTGGAACTACAAAAGTTTCTGAGGAACTACATTGTTTGATGGACGAATACTGTTTTTATTAATATCATTACACTTTATTCTGTGAAACCTTATAGGTATTTGGAATAACCGGTTAATAAAAGCAATAAGCCCCATGAAGCGTGGTTTACAGTGAATTTAAAACAGCTACGGAGTGCCTAAAACCCCCTTAGCTGATATAAATTCACTGTAAACCATGGCTTCTTGGTGCTTGTTGCTTTATTCAAGCTGCTCTTTTCCATACAATGAAAGTGAACTTCAATCACTTACATTTCTGTCAGTTCCTCACATTAAGCTCAACATATGGCTTCAGGTTTGGAATATAGTGCATATGTATGGACCACTTTTACGTTGTTTTTGCCTTTATGGAGCTTGACAGGACCTCGTCCCCATCCACATTCATCGAGTGGAAAAGAGAAGCATGAAAAATCCCCAACTATCTTCTTTTGCGTTTTACATAAGCGTGAGGGTGAGCAAATGATGACAGAAATGGGCAAATAGCCACCAGAGAAGTACTGAAACACCCATTCTATGTTTTGCTACTACCCTGTATAATTGGGAATTTGTTCCTATTTTAACATGTTGACAGATTTATGACAGACGTAGATGGAAACGGTTAACTGCTTGCAGGTTGCATAGTGCAACAGCCGCCCAAACACCGCCGCACTTGTCAAACATGAGAGACTTCAGTCCAGTGCTGATTGGGAACAATGTTAATCACTAACAGCTGCTCGATCGCAGGGAAACAGTCCCGTCTGACCTGCAGCTGACTAAACTGACAATAAAAACTGCAATAACATCATTGCAATTTCCCCATAAAATGGGCACATGGCACATTTGGGGAGTTATTTTCGTTATCAGTTTGAAGCATTCTGTAAAGGAGAGGGCAAAAGACAATAGGGCAGCAGGATGACCTGATTTAGTGATTGTCTTTTCACACTGATTTACTAGATAATCAAAATAGTAAAAATTTGTTGGAAAAAAAAAAACCATATCAGAGTGTGTGTGTGTGTATGAATATATATATATATATATTATATATATATTATTCTCATAGTGGCACCCCTTTATGTTCATCCAAACTTTCTAAGGAACATGTTAGTTATGATAAAATGACATTTTAAAGCTCTGAGGGACTGGCTGCCAGCTGTCCAAACAAGCCCATGTCAAGTTTAAATGTGGCATCTCTCCACTTTAGTCATTGTTCAGTTTAACACTTACATATTCGTGTTGGGTGATGGGTGATGGTGGTTTTTGGCCGTACACTTGAAGACAGATGCCAAAGTCAGAATATGAGGCAGAAACATTTAAAGCAGACGGTCAATGCAACATGATACAGCTGATTAAAACATCTCTGTCAGTGTACTCTCAATTACACTTATGCCAGGGAACAACCATATGTTATTTTTCTGTCCTGCACAGAACTGGAGAAATATACTGAATGAAAAGCGAGACATTCTCGGCCTCTGCCAAAATAAATGTCAGAGCGTCAGATCCTGAGATTAATCTAAGAAATAAGAGTTTTGGATTCTTTGGGTGAAAAAGTCCAACGGCTCATCAATCTGATTCAAGTCACTTGCCCAAATTGTTCACAATATGCACGACATGGGTGAATCTCACAAGAACGTGTTACAGTCATATTTCACTCCACATTTTTCAAATCTATATACATTTGTATAATATTTGTAACTGGAAAAAAAAATTAAGAGCTTGTTTTTGGACTATTAAGTGTTTTGTGACAATTTTTAAAATGTCAGTTTCCCCTAAATCTATAAACTTTATTGCAAAAATTGTTTTTAAAATTAAATTGTCAAGTATTTATACATCATGGCAGTATGTTATTCTGCCTACGCTGACACAGTAAAACTGTATTATGAGAAAGAGAACGAATTTGAAAGTGGAACCTATAGATTGTTTACAGTTATGAGTATATATATTACAAATTTACCATTAAATAATAATATAAAATAAAAGTATTTATCATTTACTATTATATATGTTATTTAATGGTATACACACACACATGTATTTGTTATTAAATGGTAAATTATTATTATTTAATGATTAATAGTAAAATGACCCAGACATGTTTTTCTGAGATTCACACACATTCAAACTTTTGAGGGAAAATGTCATTTTGGTTCGATCAGACGTAGCAAAACATCCACTAACATGACAAAACTGTGCTTCTACCTTTAAAGATCTGCTGCATATGGCTGAAATCTTTATTTCACGTTATCATGGAGCACGAAACTGATCCACCGCTGCATTGCTTTGAGCAATCACGTCTTCTCAACTAAACAACAAAGGCATGTGGACAAGAAGATGCGAGAAAGCAACGGTCCTTGTACTGCAAAAGAATCCTGAGATCGATGATGCTGCATTCTGACCCTTCCAGTTTCTGATTGGCTCCGTCAAACCGTACGAGCGAAAATTTCAGTTAAAGCTCAATGGTGAACGTTTGAAGTGCAGCAGAAAACAATATAATATTCGATTCATTCATTAGGACAAAAATGTGTTTGATTTAAGCCAATGAAATTAGTAGTGATCTACAGTATGTCATAGAAAATACAAGCACCACTTATCAAAGTAACTTTTTATAATCGTTGACCAAAAATGATCATTTTTTTTCATTAATAGGCCATTATATTACTCAATCAAATCAAATATAACCGATAAAACCAAAAATAAAATACATTTTCTAGAACAAGAACTGTTCAAGTGTCAGCTGAAGTCCTAAGCACTTATTATAACTGTGATTTTTTTTCTGTTCATTCACATAAATGAAGCTAGACAACAAACAAGTCATGGAATAAGCTCACACAGAGATGTTTGAAGGCCGCAAAAAAAAGACATCATTCCCTTTGCTTTTCTATTCAAATGCAGATCAAAAGAAGGCAAAACAGTGCAAGAGGTAAATGGTGCAAGAACCAAATGACTCCAGTGAGTAGCAGATGCCGAGAGAAGCAGGATGCACCTCTCCACCCAAACAAAACCAGAGAGGAGAGCATAAAACGAAGAAAAGGGGGCCTTGTCTGTCCACATGGTTGGGGATATCATTCCATTCCACTTCAGAGTTCGTCCCCTGCACAGAGCTGTTAAATGTGTGCAACAGGACAGCATTGTCATAACTCACAAAAGGCAAGTGCTTGTTTGTGTTCTGAACACCACCGACCTCATGATCACACCTAGTTCTGTTCGTTCGTCAATATCCCCGTTAAGTTTGTTCAACTACTATGAGCCCGGCGGGCTGTGAGCGTCTCCGTCGGGCCACAGGGTAGCCGGGCGTCCTAATGTAACAGTTTCCGTTAAGGAAGGTAGTTGCAATTGCTCGCTAACTAAATTTTCGTACTCGCTACTGTCCTCGTCATCATCATCCTCCTGGTCTTCCTGGCCGGTGGCCTGACGGTTCAGGGAATCTGAGCTCGAACCGTCTCCGTTGCCCAGGCCCAGACTGGGAGACGGGTGGCCGGGCGAACCTACGGCTTGGGGCCGCGGCAGCAGTATAGCGCTTGGTGAATCTGGAAGCAGTGTGGTGCTGTAGATTGGTGGAGATGACGAGTTCACGGGTCTCTCTAAACTGGGCTCCACCGAGGGACCTGAGAGCATGACTTGAGTCAGCGAAGAGTGTGAGGAGTCGGGAAGGGCAGGGTTGTCGGGAAGCGTGACAGCGGCTGCCTCTTGAAGTCCTGCGAGGAAAATAGAGAAGATATTCAAGGAAATTGTTTCCTTTTTTTGTTAAACAAGCATCAAATGCGCAGTCATCAATACATACTTCTCTCTTCCTCAGCGCTGTTACGTTTCCTGAGAGCGATTTCCTCTTTGAGTTTGTTCACTTCTTCTTGGATTTTCTCCCTCACTCGTTCACTTTGATCCACTTCACAACACACCGCCTGCAGGATGACAGAAAATTCATGAGGAATGCATGATATTATTGGAACGTCATCCGAATTGACGGATAAGGCTTAAAATGTAAACATCGGCATCATCACAATATTAAATAAAGATGAATAACTCACATGTGATGTGAGTGTGCTAGCGATTTTTAGAATTTTTACAGCTCTTCTGCTTTAGACCATCTACAAATGTTAAATCTACCAATAAAATAAGGTTACAACTGCATCTGTCGGGAAAAAGCTAAACAAAACCCAGCAGTGATTGATTTTATTATAGTTATTTTCAAAGCTTTCAATGTACTTATAAAAATAGCTTTAATAATGTTTATTTAGTTCTAACAAGTAAGTTTTTGCTTAAAACTAACCAAAATTAAAAATAATTTGTTTATAATCTCTGCACAGGAGAGACTTGGTGATGTTTCCAAATAAAAGGAAATGAATATCGGTATTGTCTATCGGCCAAAATGAGTTGAAAAATATCAGAACATCACATATCGGCAAAATCCAGTATCGTGAATCCTTAAAATTCATAGATAGAACATTCTCAGCATTATTTATTTAAGACATTTAAATGTTATTACATGCTAGCAAATTGTGATGTATTTTAACCAACATCTCGTGAAGTTATCTGAAAGTTCAAAAACATTATAAGAGTGTAACTCACCTGCACTCTTTCTTGAAGGGCACTGTATACTTGAAAAATAGCTCGAATGTCTTTCATCACCCCATCATTATCAAAGAACTCAGTCCTATAAATTAAAAAAATTAATAAATTAAAAAATTTAAATATAAATAAACACTTATTCAAGTATTTACTGCAGTAAAAGTCAGACTTTTTTGTTTTATATGCTGTGCAATTTAAATTAAATAAATGAAGAAAAACTGTATCATGGTTTCTACAAAAAATATCAAGCAGCTTAACTGTTATTAACATTGATATTATTAAGAAATGTTTCTTGAGCACCAAAACAGTATTATAATGATTTCTGAAGGATCATGTGACACTGAGGACTGGAGTAATGATGCTGAAAATTCAGCTTTGCAATCACATGCATGAATTACATTTTAAAATACCATATTGACCCGAATATAAGACAATATTTTTTTCTCGGAAATGCATCCGAAAAAACGCGGTCGTCTTATATTCAGGGTCTAGACTTTGACATGTCAATAATACACCCACAACAATAGGTGACACCAAATACGCATAAAATGAGTGTGCCATGAAATACATAATGTAATGCGTGTTGTAAAGATCGCAAGTAAAAACAAAAGAAAAGATGAAAACCTTACTGCTGCATGAGTCGTGACTGTCACGTTTGCCTGATGGGACCAAACTCCCTTTGTGATTTTAAAACGTAAGACAGTACCCAGATTTGAAGACTACAGTAAGATTTAACTTCTACTGTTAATAAGATTTTGGTGGGCTACTATTACATGGATAGCCTAAATGTCCTAATTCAGATGGGCTACCTGTTTTTTCTTTTTTTTTTTTTAATGGTATATCAAAAAGCATATTTTTTAAATGTGATTGTTGGTACATTTTACCAGTTTTTGCCATACTTTCAAAATAAAAATTAAAATAGGAAAAATATGCAATATGAAAATAATTGAAGACAAAATGTGTTTTACTGAGAAAAAACAAGATTTGGTTTTTAAAAAGCCTTTTTCCAAAAGGTACATCTGGAAAAAGGGGGGTCGTCTTATAATCAGGGTCGTCTTATATTCGGGCCAATACGGTATATTCAAATTGAATAGTTTTAAATTCTAATAATATTTCACAATATTTTGATGCAGTTTTGATCAAATAAATGCGGCCTATTATGGTGAACATTTTTTAATGGTAGTGTAGTAACAAAATGATTTGATGTATCTACATTTTGTGACACGGCTAAAGAGGAATATTGAACATTGCAGTCAGGTTGCCTCACCCATGTTCTTTAATGACACTTGCGTAGTTCTTGGAGGTGTTCGGCACAGATGAGACTTTATATTCCTGCTGACTGGTGTTGCCCAGGTTTGGGATGCTTAGAGATATCCTCTGATTATACCTGCTGAGATAAAGATCCAAATTGCAACAGAAATGCTCATAAACACGGTCTCAGCTACATCACACCATTTGCAAACATTATGCATGGTATTATGAAATAACAATATGAGAGACAAGTCTCTAAACAGTTAAACAGAATCATGATTTTATCATATTTTGAGAACTTTTACCCAACAGGATTACATTTTCCCATAAGTATGTATTAACCAGCATGTACATACTTTTTGTTGGGCCTGAAGAGCACATACTCCAAAGCATGTGTGGAACTATTGGCTGTGGAGATGAAGCTGAAGAGGAGGAAGACCAGATCTGGGATGCCAAGTATATGGGTCAACTGCTTATGGATCACCTGCTCCCTGAATGACATCTGCTGTTGAGTGTTCCTTCTAAACCGGTACCAGCCGATAACATTCTGCTCAGCAAGAAGAGACATTGTGAAGTGGGGCGGCGGAATTAAAACACACAAAGTCGAACACCAAAGGACAAAGAACCTGTCAAAGCACCTGCTAATAATTGATTTATTTTCCTCTCTAAAATTTTTTATGCATAACTGCTTACTTTTCTTCTGTCCTTGAGGATTCTGTTGAGATTTTCTTCATTGACGTTACCCGCATAGTCATAAAAGCTGAAACAAACAAAGGAAATTGTATTCAATTAAAACATATAGATGGCAAACATTAAAGAACACATCTACTAAATCCAATTGCCCATGCAGGACATTCTTACCTAAACAGTTGTGCACAAGGTTCATGATTATGGACCTCTGAAAAACAAGTGAATGCGAGTGACTAATTATATTCAACATCTGAGTAAAGTTTGCTGTGACCAGTGTTGGGAAGGTTACTTTGGAAATGTAATAGATTACGGATTACACGTTACCCTATTTAAAATGTATTAAGTATTGTAACTATTTCAATTACATTAAAGTAACTGATAACATTTGATTACTTTTCTAAATTTCTAATGTTTTCAACTGTTAATAATTTTCAAACATTTAAACCAGGCAGGGTTGACCTTACAGTAGTATTTATCAGACTTTTAAAATATTTCATCACTTGAATTAAGATTCAAGTAAAATTTTATTTTAAAGCACAGCAACCACAAAATCAGAACTTACTTTGAGATCATTCTGAGGTTAAATACTGATTTAAAACCATAACAAGAAATATTTTAGTAGCTATGATGCTGTTTTTAAAATATTTGCATAACTATGACAGGAAATACTGGAATCTAACAATGCTGTCGAAAAAAAAAACTGTAAATATTAAAAAAAATTAAGCATATACATTAACACAAATAGGAAATAAAACAGTTATCGAATAAGCATGTGTCCTAAATTCTTGAAATATTGGTGTATCATATTTTAGGGCAGTCTCTGCAATTTATGAAATAAATTTATTAAATCTGTATGTGTGTGAAAAAAATTCAGATGTAACCCCCTTTGTAATCATTAATATTTTCATAAGTAACTAATTTAATTACACATTTTTTTTTATTACAGTTACATTTATTTTGTAATTAATTACGTAATTTCCTTACATGTAACTAGTTACGCCCCAACACTGGCTGTGACTGACAGTGCTGGGAGTAACACATTACAAAAGTAACAAAATTACAGTAACTTTTTTGCTGTAACGCAGTAATATAACGCATTACTAATAAAATGTGGGTAATATTATACTCGTTACAATCTCGGTAACGCACGTTACAATAACATATTTTAACTCAAAATTAAGTGGTGGAATTTACCAATACCGCAAAACAGCACCAGAGAAAAAATTCCCTGGGTAAAATAATTTGTTTATTTCCTGCTGCTGGAATTCCATGGTTGAGATGACTGCAGAGACGGAATCTACATTTGTGAGATGGACACATCCTGTTATTTTCAGTTCATCGGAGAAAATGATAAGAATGCATAGTCAGGTGCAATATATGCGACACCAAACTCTCAACATAGAGAAATAGCACGAGTAAAACCTGGAAACACCTGGACTGTTGCCACCAACACTAATCGGAGAGCTGGCAGGGTCAGAGGCGAGAAAGAATGCTGCGCCAATCAACAGAAAGCAAGTTTAACTAAAAATAACAAAATCAGTTTTTATTAAATCATAGTCTATATATAAAAGGAATGAATACGCGAAATATATTTGACTTTACAAAACTAAAGGAAAAGACTGAGTGTATATGCGAGTTGGTTCATTTTTGTGTGGTGCGGCACTCTACAAACAAGTTCACGGAAAGGAAACCGAGATGACAAGTGCATCCTAAAATAAAAGTAAACGCATTGCAGTTTCGAAGGATCTGTATGACCAAAAATTACGGATTATTTTCCGCTGTTCAATCTCAAAGGCGCCTCACGCACACACAATTCAGCACTGCAAACATTGTGGCCTGTTCATTATCAGAATAATATACAGTCAACCAAAACATATAGATACACTCATTAATTAAAATAGTCCATAGTACAATCCGCGTTAAGTACAAAGCCTGGTTTACATAATAAATAATAGTTCAGCAATCAAATACATTGTGAATATGAAAACATTTGGATTTGTGCCGAATGAGAGAGGTAGGCTGCGTGAGAACGAACGCATTTGATTTCAGTTTCGCATTAAATTAATTTGATTTTACTTGTTTAGCAAATTATTTTTTATTTGTTCTTTTCTAAATACTGTTAATTTAAAGGATTTGTTGTGGAGTGAGCAGAACTAAAATGGCCTATAGGCTAGCTGTTGTATTTATTATTTGTACATTAGGGCTTATAACGGTCGACTTTATTTACCGCTATAATTTCTGAATGTAATTGCGCTTTGTGCTTGAAAGTGAAAGTAACTAATATTACAATTCAGAGACAGTAATATTATAATGTAACTATTACTTTCAAAAGACAGTAATAAGTATACAATGTAGGCCTATTACATTTTGGAAGTAACTTGCCCAACACTGCTGTTCAAAAGGTCTACATTTAAATATTAATATGCATACAGACAACTTGGAATAGACAAAGAAAAATATGCTGGCAGATTTGTTGTGCTCTCTAAAAACTGTAACAGGCGACGATGAATCTCAGCCATCATGATCTGAAGGTTGTCTAGAGGACAACATGACCTTCATAATGACTCATCTTACTGCAAATATAAGATACTATCCGGGCCCACTTTTGATGTTGAAGGTCTTTGTGAAATTCTTTGTAAAGTTATCAGAGATGAACGGGTCCTGGGAGCAGTGCCAAACTCAGAAACATGATCTCTTAATGTTGGAGAGGAGCTATTTCCAGCATTTCTGAGCAAAAAATGGTCTACATTGATGTACAATGCTGGCTCTCTCAAACAGTTGGGTGGTTTATCAGGTTATTGACAACCAGAACAGTCTGCTAAAGTACTTTGAATTAGGGCTGCACAATTAATCGAATTTCTAATCGCGATTACAAATATGGATGCCACAATTACATAATCGTTCAAAGCGGCAATTAATCGTTCAAAGTCCACTTATGTTATTCTGCGTTTTATTCTTTCTACATGTTATCTTAAGGGTCTTTCCCATTATTTAAATTTTAGTTTTAGTATAACATAATACCATTCATATTTGTACTTTTTTATAATTTAAAGAAGAAACCAATCCGATGTATAGTTGACATTTGAGGCTACAGAAAAGCACTAAAAGTTTTTCAGTTGGAGTGTTTTCAGCTTGTTTATTTTCATATAAAAATACGGCATACAGTTGCATCAAACAATGGTATAAACATCATTCAATGTAAATTGTGATAATCGTAATTAATAATCGCAATTACAATTTCAAGGGAATAATCAACAATTATGATTTTTGTCATAATCGTGCAGCCCTACTTTGAATAGTTGAGACTGAACAGATTACATCAAACCACATCTTGAACTGATAAAGTCCCTCTGCTCGCACAGGAAGGTCGTCACGTCCTCACTATGAAACGTATCATGTCTGTGATTTGAGCCTTCATGTTTTGGCAATGCATGATAAAGTTTACCAAACTAAAATGGTCATTAAAAACTCTAACTTTTGTCTGTAGCTTTAGGACGGTAAAAAATGATCAACCATGGATTTACCTATTACATTGAGGAATTCTGAGCTACCGATGTGTGAGTCACTGATGCTTAAAGTCTCCTCCTGTCTCACTTCTCCCAGCAGGAAGCCCTCCTAAAAGAGGCATAAAATGGCATTTCAATGGCAAAGACAGTGTAGTTAATGCTGGGTACACATTAAAAGATTTTTTAAATCTTATAAGATCTTCAAAATGTCAAATTCGCGATCAGGGCGCCTCCGACGTTCTTCCGAGCAGATTCAGTCACTCTTAACACACCTCACACCACAGGAAAATCTGATAAGATAATCGTTAGAACCACCAAGATAATCAGGCCATTACCTAGGATTGTCGGAAGGGGAGAAATCCCAAAATCAGCCCGATTATCTTGTGGTGTGTACCCAGCATAAGATAGAATGTCATTATGACCGCAAGTTAATAGACACTTTCAACAAACAGGATACAAAAAAAGGCCTGCAACTGTTTTAAAATGAAGTAATAATTACTATTATTATTACTCAAAACTTGGGATGTCTTCATATAGTTTAAAACCCTTTTATGATTTAGCAATTTTAGCAATAAACACAAAATAAAAATTAAAAATACAAATGTTGAAAACAACCTAAAAGTACAAACACATTTATTTATTTGCTTATTCGCAGCATTTCAACTTTTTCAATTTTTCATATTTCATATCCTGTCAATTAGCCAGGGCTTGCTATTCTGTAACTAGGTTTTAGTTTTTAATTTATATATATAATATTTTGTCCCCTACAATAACAGGCCAAATGCCATTTTAAGGTGAATACAGATATTTGATACGTTTAAAAAAAGCAAACAAAACCTAATCGGTACCTCTAATGGTCATGGGATGCCAAAATGTACCATATTAGGTGAATGTACCCAGAATTCATGCAACGAATATGTTAAATATTGTCAAAATAGACAAGTTTATACAAGGAGGTCTGAAAAACTGAAATTTCCCAAACACTGCTGCAATGAGAGAACAACAGAAACACTGTTCTCCAGGAACACAACACAACTTGCCTGGCTATTTACTTGTTCAGTTTGAGATCACACTGAAGATGCAGATGATTTTTTCTAATTAAAATAAAATTACGTTACAAAGGTGGTTTAGTATCAAAAGCCCACATAATAACACCATGCAAATTGACAGTCTATCCCATAGACAAGCTCCAATCCAAATTAGAATGGTTGCCATTTAGATATTCTGTAAGGAAAAAATGAAATGAAAAATGAATGAAAACAGGTTAAGCATAACACCAGACTAACCAGCTCGAAACAACTATGCGAAGCCTGCAGGGTCAATGGCAGATCTCCTACTTCCTAATGCCTCAACTACTACACTAGAGGGAATGACACAAAGAGCAAAAGGGGCTAGACAATGTTAAGCAATCTGTGAACACTTCATTTAATATGTCTGTTAGACATTCAAGTTTGCATTTGACAGTTGTTGCTGACAAACAATTTAGCCTTAATCTTGACACCTATAAGACGACATCGACGGGATTTAATTCTCCAATCGCTACTGGGCGGTGTCCATTTATGACAGCGAGCAATCATACAGTGAATAAATGACACTTTCTGACAAGCTTGTAAAATCTTTTGGCTTGTAGGTTTGCTAGCTGTCAGCCAGGCTGCGTCTCAAAACCCAGTGTGCTGCCTACCTAGACCGCGTTCTGTTCATCACCAAAGGCGTGTACCGAGTCGGTTCTGTTCGACTTATGACATCTAAAAATGCCATGAAATACTACAAAAATCCCGCTGATTCGGAATTTTGATCGTTCTATCGCACATTTGAATGTTACAGAGGCTGTCTAGGTAGGCAGCTCACCAGGTTTTCATACACGGCCCCTCTGAAGCCGCACCAGGAAGATGACACCGGGAAACGAATTCATTCTGATTTGATGGAATAAACTGTTTGTTGTTTCGCTGTGCAATCGTGCTCTTAAACATTTAGCCTCAAAGTCAGATGACAGAGTACTTACATGGTCGGAACTGCTGTTGGCACTGTGATAACACACAGAACTAAAAGTGTATCCCGAAATTGACGCCGCCATGATGGAAACATACGCGCCGAGCCCACAATCCTTTGCGCACGCACTGTACATCAGCCTGCCCATAAATAAACAAACCCTCTGCTGAGGTAAAAGATGCTCACCCTAAAAATATTTATTTATTTATTAAACGTTCGACTGGACGAATGAAATAATATACATAAAATGTTATAAATACAATACATTCATCTACTGTTATTTGAAGAAAAATATTTCCCTTAACATTCTTAAAACGCAATAAATAACACTTTAAAATTAAAATGGCATTTATCTACACACTTGTTGTATAAACCATAATATTTACCTTGAAAACAACATCGTCTTTTACTTCCATCTGTCTTTGTTTTTAGTATAGAAATAAGTGCAATGATCTTCTTCTTCTTCGTAATGTTTAATGTTGGCATCCAGCGTAATTGGTGCATTACCGCCACCATCTACTCCGGAGTGTGGATCAGACAACAAGTTCACAGACTAATACACCCAAAATTCCCTCTTTCTCCCCCAAGCATACAAATCCACACACTTCATCCTTATTCTACTATATAATACTAATAATTTTAACCTTCCTCAATACTCCTATAACTCTTCATACTCTATTAAAAACCTCTGTGTCCCTTAAGAAATCCATAAGAATTCTAGTCTGTGCCCTGTGTTGTGTGCTCAACAGCCCTTTTAATGTCATGTCCTGAACCTCTATCTCTCTCAACTTATTCCTCATCAACTCTCTCTGAACCTCATACCTGCTGCACCTCAAGACCACATGCTCCACTGACTCCTCTTCCTGGCAAACCTCACACAATCCAGTATCATGTTTTCCTATTAACTTGAGTGTTTTATTTAATAAACAATGTCCCAATCTTAACCTAGATATGACTGTTTCCTCTCTGCGATTTCCACTACCAATCACTGAACATTTAACATCCCTCTGGATTTGATATAAATGCCTTCCTTTCCCCTCTCTATCCCACCTCTCTTGCCACATTTGATTTATTGTCTTCCATATCACGCTTTTAACCTCTGCTTTACTGATACTTACTTGCATTTCTATGTTTCCTTTTGTTAACGCCGTTTTAGCTAATTTATCTGCCATTTCATTTCCCCTTATCCCTACATGTCCTGGTACCCATAAAAATTGTGTCTGCCTTCCTTGGTTATATATTTTTGTAACTGACTGTAGGACTTCAAACAGTATATCTTGCCGACTTTTTGAATAGAATGACCTTATACTTGCTAAAACTGATGATGAATCTGAACAAACCAAAGCTTTATCCTGCCCTGTCTTTTCCACCCATCGTACAGCGATTAATATTGCCAGCATTTCCACTGTATAAACCCCTAACATATTAGATGTTATTCTATTAATTCCAATTCCTTTACTTGGAACCACCACACTCAATCCTGTTACTTCCGTCTCTGGTTCCTTGGCACCATCTGTATAAACCTGTATGTAATCATTATACTTTTCCGCTATCCGATTGTTGAAGACCATTTTTAGATTTATATCTTCCTTTGCCCTCCTTTTTTCCTCTAACACATACCAATCTACCTCAGGCCAAACTAACTTCCAGGGAGCCGTCTCTGGATAAACTACTGTGCAACTTATCCTCAAATTAAAAACTCCTAATTCTTTAGCTGAGTCATTTCCAATCCTACCAAAGTTATCATTTAGCCTTTTCCCATATTCCCAGCTCTCCTGCAACATTGCCTTAGTAGGATGTGAATCATTATGCCCTTGAAACCTGCCCAATAATTTACCATCAACTGCTTCCTTCTTAATTCTAAAGGACATTCTCCTATTTCTACCTGTAATGCTAACACTGGGGTAGTTTTAAAAGCTCCACAACACAGCCTCAAGGCCTGTGCCTGGATTACATCAAGCTTTTTTTTAACAGAGATTGAGCTGCAGAACCAAAAACCACACACCCATAATTTAACACCGATCGAATTAGAGACACATATATTCTCTTCATTGATAATCTACTTGCACCCCATTCTTTTCCCCTCAAACATCTCATTACATGTATTACTCTTTTGCACTTTTCTTCCATTCTCCTGATATGATCTGCAAATGTCAAACGTGAATCCAGATTAATTCCAAGGAATTTAAATGTTCCAACTTTCTCTAAATCTCTCCCATACATTCTTAACTTTAGTCCTTCCTGAATTATTTTTCTGGTAAAGAAGACTGACTGAGTCTTCTCTATAGAAAACCTAAACCCCCAATTATAGCCCCACTCCACCACTATATCAATTGCTTCATGTATTTTCCTAGTAACATATTCCATATTCCTTCCTTTCTTCCATAGTGCCCCATCATCTGCGAACAAAGACCTTCCTATATCTTCTGGAACTGTTCCAAATACGTCATAAGTGCAATGATGCTCATCAGAACTGAGGACACACATTACGTCATGACTGTGGAGTGATGTAAAACATAAAGTAAGAATTGTTAGAATTTTGTGCACCAAAAAAGTACACCTTTTGTCAACTGTGTTATGGTTGTATTTATTTTATATATTTACTTATTGTTAGTAAAATAACAATTGGTCCCTCGATATCTCTTTGCCGCCTGGAAAAATTCTCAGTTCCTTAAAGTGTATAACGGCCGGGAAGCAAGAAAACACACATTCAATGTATTCTCAATATTTCAATTTTATTCATAGAAACAAAGATATTATATAGGCATATGTCGAGGGGAGTTTCAACCCTTTAACCAATGAGGATATAGATGACATACATATAGGATCTTTGGCCAAGAACATGTTTATATAAAATGGCCACATGTACAGAAAAACATGGACATATTAGGAATAGACATTGGCGAAGGATGCTGAACTCTCTTCATAGTTCATCACGAACCCCTTTACCTTGGAGTCCTAGCTTTTGTGTCCTCATTTGAACATTTGAACCCAGGAAAGCTAATGCATACATGTGCGCATGCTTACCTCGAATATGAGTAAGAGATATTAAAACACAATACAAGAGAGAGAGAGCAGATGGAGGAGGGGGATTCAGAGAGAATGCGTTGTATAGGGAGCGAGTGAGAGAGGGACAGGAAAAAAGAAAAGGAGGGGTGAAAACATCTGGAACCAATCTCAAAACAGAGAGTGTTTTCTAACACGTATTGTTTTGTTTTGAATTGTTTTAATTGATATCCTTTTACCTAAATTCATTACTTCAGAGTTATGTGCCCTCTAGAAGATTGCGTTCTGCAAGTGAACGGTGTATTATTTTGCCATCTCAAAGAGGCACAAAATCACTTTCCCAGACTTTTTCATATTACTTTATAGGGGTAGTCGTGGCCTAATGGTTATAGAGTTGGACTCATAACCAAAGGCTGTGGGTTCGAGTCTCGTACCGGCAGGGATTGTAGGTGTGGGGGAGTGAATGTACAGCGCTCTCTCCCACCTTCAATACCACGACTGAGGTGACCTTGAGCAAGGCACCGAACCCCCAACTGCTCCCTGGGTGCCGCAGCATAAATGGCTGCCCACTGCTCTGGGGGCGTTCACTGTGTGTGTTTACTGTTGTGTGTGTGCACTTTGGATGGGTTATATGCAGAGCACTAATTCCGAGTATGGGTCACCATACTTGGCCACATGCCACATGCCACATGTCACTTCACTAACTGTTCCCTCCTGGTGGAATGACCTGCCCAACTCATCTTCAAGAATCAGCTAAAAACACATCTGTTCCACCTTTATTTGACCCTCTAACTCTAGCACTCTCTATTCTATTTTAATTCTACTTTATCTATATTTATCTTCTTTTTTAACTTTTTATTTAAAAAACAAAAAAACACTAGCTTTCTATTTTTTCTATTCTATCTACTTGTTTTTCTTTGTGTGTGTGTGTATGTGTGTGTATAATCTTGCTACCTGTACTGCATTAGGCTAACCGAGACTTATCATTTGCACTTATATATTGTTGCCCTTTTGTTAGTTTTGACTGCTTTTATTGTCCTCATTTGTAAGTCACTTTGGATAAAAGCGTCTGCTAAATTACTAAATGTAAATATCCGTGTATTCAATTTGTATCGCTTTGCTTCCAGTTTTGAATATGCGATAAAACTGTACCTTTATCACAAACCTTTATTTTGTAGTGTCACGTGGCTTGAGGGTCATGCTCTGTTACGTCAGCGGAAGTTGATGAGGCGAGACGTCACGATGGAGTCGTCAGTGAGCACATGTGCAGTGTACAGATTAAAGAGGATCTTGCTCCTTCAAAACTCGGAACAAAGAAGTAGTAAGAGATTTCACTTGATTAGTTAGCCCTACGATTCTCGATCTCATAGAGGACCAGCACATGGGTGACATTTAAGTTTATGCAATACCTCCCAATAATATTGTATATTCTACCCAGCAACTGCTGCAAGTAAAATGTTACACCTTTATTTGTTAATAAAAAAAGTTGGGTTGTTTTGAATACTTTCAGTGCAATCAGACTCTTGACTTGTTATTAATTCAGTGTTTTTCCCTGAAGCTGGGATGGTGCTTATAAGAGAGCTGCAGACTTACTGGTGATGTGGGAGAAATATGGTCATTTAGCTGTTTTGTGCTTTGTGTCTTGTACTTGTTTATGAATGCTCTTTCATATAGATTCTTCTTCAAAATAAACACTAGTGATGTTACATATGACACGTCTTTCACAGGCTTTTGGCTGCTATATTTCTTATTAACCACGAGACGGCGCTGTTTTTGACACGCTCGAAGCTTTGAATCTTTCCTCGAAACGGTTAGAGGAAGGCTTCATTTGCCCATCACTAATGTGCATCACTACAGCGTCTCAGTACTAGTCTGTTCTGGAAGGATATGATTGAATCTGAACCAGCACCATCTTCTGGTGTATATTAGTTGTGTTCTGCAATTTGGTCAACCTTTAGGTTTGGTGAGGAAAGCATGGACAGAGTGATCAGATGGATGGAAGCACAAAATCTAACCGAAAATGCGGCCATACTTGATATTGGAACTGGAAATGGGATGTTCCTTGTGGAACTGGCAAGTCAAAGTTCAACCTGTCTCTGCATTTAATTATATTCAATCATTCTGTTAATTTAAATACTTTTTAAAATCACAATAACCAGGGTTTCTGGAGACCTTACACAAATTAAAGCCTAAAAAGATTTTACATTTGAGCAGAAAGTCTTAAATTCATAAGTCTTACACTGTTCAATTCAACTGCAAACTATATAAATATATATATATATATATATATATATGTCTATGTGTGTGGTGTGACCAGACAGTCATACATCTAAATAATGGCATCTTTTGTTTTTATTTCAGTGTAAATATCTAAACATTATTAAATCAAGATGCATTTACTTTAATCAAAAGTCAAAATGAGAAATTCACAAATGAGTGAATTATGTTTAAAACAAAACAACCTCTGTCAGTAGGGCAATGAACTCCGTTGAATTAAGTTGATTTTTCAACTTGGCTAATATGTGTTGCTGTTTTGAACACAAACATCCATTTCTTATAAAAGCAAGAATTTTGATGTAAAAAGACTTTTAAAGTTTAAGTAAATGTATCTTGATTTAGGAGTCTTTAGAGATTTGCTCTGGAAAAAAACAAACAATAAAATACTAATACAATTTTTCATAAAGTTGTATTTTCATACTTTGAAGCATGAAACATTATTATTATTACCACACTGAAGTATTATGTTATAGTTTATTCAGTTTAATACTCAAATTTTCTTTACTTGATCTTAAGGTTTTAACATTAAAAAATCTTTACCTTCATAAAACTTGCAGAAACCCCGTATAAAAATATAAATAATAATCACATAAATGATCCCTTAAGGCCAAGCATGGTTTTTCAAACCTCACTGGAACTGGACTATTCCAAGGCGCTGTAGAGCGAACCGTAAATATCGGAAATGAAGGCTTCAAAATGGTTAAAATTCAGGTAATGGAAATGATTTGTTTTTAACATACGTAAATTAAGTAAATAAATTCATTGCACATTTAAAAAGAACACAGAATCTTTGTGTTTTACATGTGACTCCAAGTGGCGGATTTCCTGAACCCCAGCGCAGAATTGAAGGGTTTTGATGTATGTATAGATAAAGGCACATTTGATGCCATTAGTTTGAGCCCAGAGGACAGAGAGTAGGGAAAAATTTCTATGTGAAATCTTTAAAAACTAATGCACCAGGCGGCTTCTTCATCATCACCTCCTGCAACCGGACCAAAGAGCAGCTGCTGCAGATCTTCACACCTGGTACCTTAACATATAGGCATATTTCTTAAACTAATAATACTAAATAATACCCCTCCCGTTCAAGTTTTGGTGGTGTTGACGTACGCAGTTGTACAAGCTTGTATTTAAAAGATTGACTAATCCTCAAGTTTTTAAAACTTTCTGTTTTTTGCAATATCAGTATGTACTTTTCTAATAAACTATTTTGGAAAATATTGAACTTGTTTTTTTTTAATATTGAGGTAATCAAAGAAATTTAATTTTGATCGATTTGCCTGTTACATATAACCTGGTGTAACACATGAGGGCAGTATTGAGCTACATTTAATCTTAACGTTATGGCCATTTTTACACAGATCTTATAAAGTTGATGTCTAATGTACTAATAAGGTACAGATATTGAGTAGTTAATTGTGTACACTGTTGGGTAAAGTTATTTTTTTGTCTTTCTATGTAGGGTTTTGTCTGAAGATTAGTGCAATTATTTTTTTAAAGTCATTTTTTGTCTTTGCATGCTGTTTTTTTTTTCTGAGATTTGAGCAACACATTTTTAATGTATAATAAAACTATTGAGGCCATACAATGGAACTGAATGTAATGACAATGCCAGCTGTTGTTAAGTACAGTGGCATTTGTTAAATAACATTTACATTGCCATTTAATTGCTTGTTTTCAATGCCAAGTTTTCAGGCGGCACTGTAAAAGCCAATTTAATAACAAATTATAAAATCAATTTAACTAAAAAAACCAATATTATCAAAAAGCCCCTTTATTTGTGCAACATAATTTGTTTATCCATTTACTAAACATCCAGTAATTGAGCTTTTTTGCCTAACAGTTTTCACGCACCAGAGCTTTACCCCGAAGCTTTCAAGCACTCTTGCGAAGTTCTTGCACTAATGTGAACGTGTGTCTGTGTCTCCCATTGAAACGGCTGAACAAATGTCTCTCGCTAAATTCTGGGTCACACTATTGACACCTCAGAAATAGCGTCCATACAGTCTCTGTTACCTCTCTCTTTCTTGGGGATATTTCCCTTTCTCTTGGTCATTTTTAAGAAAAAGTCTGACAGCTGCACCTGATAAGAAAATGATTGAGCTTCCAGGACACAACTGCTACCACGGCAACAGTGAAAGAGCAATAAAACACTGGCTTTGGGCCATGATGCTGTGGTGCTTTAAAGTGAGAGAAATCCCCCATACCTCTCTGGTTATTACCCCGTCCCCTAGCCAGAGAATGAAATGAAAAACAAAGACCTGAATTTAAATCTCCCTTGGCAACTTCCAGAGACGAAAACAGAAGTTTACATTAAATAAACGGATTGAGGGTGCGAAAACCTCACCTTTTTTTGTGCATCAGCATTTCTTGTCAGTAACAATCTGAGCAGACAGAGTATCCAGACAGCTCTTACTGAAGCAGAGATGTTGAATTGTGAATTAATAGTGTATGAGATCGATAGGTAGCCAGTGTACATAAATGTGGAAATCAGCTGTGAAGTCTGCAGCATTGGATTAACTGTACCATGGCCACTCAAACACGCAGTGACCTTGAGCTGGTTAGGAGATTGCATGCTGGCTGAGAGCAGTCAGACTCTTGTTTGGAGCACTACAAGGACTTTACAGGATCTACTACTCTGTTGGCAGATGATCATTATGTCATCATTGGCTAATAAACTTTAATGCCTAATAGTCTTTTGTTTTCATAGACAAACATGTATTAGGTAAACAGATGCATGAGAAAAACAATAATAGCCATGTAAGTTAACTTGGCATTTTAGACTGAAAAATGTTAGTCTTTTTCCATTTTTAAATATTTTTAACTTTATCAGAATGGTATCAAACTTGGGGACTTCTGTGGCACTTGCTATAAATGAACATGCACGCACGCACGCACATACGTACGTTCATATAAACCATGGTTGATTCTGTTTTGAATATGTTTGGAACTATTTCCATTAGAGGATCAAAAATACACAAGGTAACTAGGTAAGGTAAGAGAAAAGTGATGCAATTTTGTTTTTTTGAATCACGAACATGCTGATACTCAGAGCTCTCTTGCTCGTGAGATATTGTGATCTTATGATCTAAATTTATATCAGGAAATTCAGTTTTAAACTTTCCAGTCAAATCCATTACAAAAAAAGAAAAATCAATTTCCATTGCCAGGTGATGATCATTCAACAGGTTGCAATAATGAATGCTGGTGTGAAAAGCCCACTCAGTGCTTTTTAATATAAAACTCTTGACTGTTCATGACTCTTGACCATTAGACACTAACTGAAATTAGAGTGTTAAGCCTTTAATTTAACATCCAAGCAGGCTTCTCTAATGAAGAAAAATGTATTCATTGTGTTTAATTGAATTAAGTTTGCCTTCTCCCTAGTCGGCTAAATACAGGCAGGATATATTTTATATACTGAAAGTTTGCTTTATTCTGTCACTAATTTAGCACTCTCCAAGGTTCTTCAGCAGATGTAAATTCACAGAGATGGAATAAAGGAGACAGAACTGGGCTGGAGGCTCTTCTGTAACATCTTAAACTCAGTTCTTCTCTCGTCATGCAGGAATGGGCCCCAGCAGGTTGAGCACAGACGAATGGTCGGACTAAAATACATCACCTTTGTTCAAAGAGGAGGTGGAGAGTTCTGGTAAAAGATGGAGCGGGTGAAGACAGAACATGCAGTGAGATGTAGCACCTGCTCGGTCTCCTCATAGCGATTGATGGGAACTCATTGATGAAATTCTTTGAGATTAGGGCCTGTGTAGATGCTGCCAGGGCCAGGTCATTGTTCATATAGACGAACTGCAGTAAAATTGGGACACTAAAACTGTGGAAAAGGGAAATTAATATGATTTGATCTTTTTAAATATTAGTTACAACATAAAGTAATTATTGCCTGTAGCTTTCTATTCTCAGCCATCATAATAAAAATTATATTTTATTATAATAAAATAGTTTGTATTATAGTATAGGTTAAACTACGTTTAACTTGGTTGAACGAAAATGTGAATGAAATGTGACGGCTTTAAAGCAGCACTATGTAACTTTTTCTGTGTTCAGAATTTGCAAAATGTATATAATGAGCGAATACATCATGAATTAATCTTCCAAACCACATTTTTGTCTTATTCCGAATCACTACAGTACACTTATAATAAGTACTTATATTTGGACTATTGTAGCTGGTCGGGTCGTCACCGCTGCGGAGTAACACATACCTGCGTGAATCGCCATAGACGTACACTTAGAGAAGTAGATCCGCTCGGAATGTTCTTCCGCGGGATGTGTGCAACTCTGTTTATTAACCGCTAGAGCGCCAAAACAAAAGTTACATAGTGCTGCTTTAAAATAACGCAGGGCAATCTGCCATAGGGCCTATAGCAGAACCCTCTGGGATTAAAGGCGGTCATATGATGCTTTTTAAATATCATTATTTTGTGTATTTGGTTTAACAGAATATGTTGACATGCTTTAAAACACATTATTTTTCAAATACTGTTCATTATTGTAAGTCCTCTATGCCCCGCCTCTCTCAAATGCTTCGTTTTCTACAAGTCCCTCCTTCCGACAATCGCAGTCTACTCTGATTGGCCAGCTGACCCAGTGCTTGATTGGCCGAACACCGCAAGCACTCAAATGTAACGCCCCTTACCATAATCAAGCTTCATCTTTCAAAATAAATGTAAAGAAGGAGCCCGAAGGGGAACAGAGTCACATGACAATACAGTGATGAAGATGCTATGTGGTTTTGCAGTTAACAAGCACGGGAAGACAGCTGACTCCCCTGTGATTGCCCTCTCTCTCTCTCTCTCTTTCACACACACGCGCGCACACACACACACACACACACACAATGCGCAAAACGCCGCATTTGAACAAACGGTCAATAGAAATTACTTAAACTAATAACAAAACAGTAGCTGATTCAGAAGCGCCAGATTGTCATAGCAAAGTCAGAATTACCTCCTCTCCTAGGTTCACGAAACGGTCGTCCATAAAATGCATTGCTGTTCTGTTAATTCCTAAATGCATCTACTTTCGGAAATCCAAATAAAGTGATTTTGCTTTCGCCTAGAAACACTCAGTGTCTCCCTGACATGCTGCTTCATCACTAACTGCGGTTACTGAAACCATGTCTTCTTTCTTTGCGTGCACATTTGGGCAGCATTATGCTAATATTTCCACATAGTGAGGTAGATATGTGGGGGCGTGTTAGAACGAGACGTTTTAGGGGGGCATGGCAGAGTCTTAACTTTGATAAAGAATATCTCTTTGGTTTTGAGACTTTAGTCTCAGGGATCTTATCTATGCACAATCAGCTTGTAACACTCCAAAGAGAAAGGAAAACTTGAAATCGCATCATATGACCCCTTTAAGCAATAGCCTAGCTTTTGCCTTTTAGTGAAGATTAAATACGTTTTATATCCACCGACTAGATGGATTCATAATTTGTTCAGCTTTGAATCTTCAAGGTAAGTGTGTGTTGGAGCTGGTAACTAAACTCTGCAGGATGTTAGCTCTTCAGGAGCAGGATTGGACATCCCAATCTAATTTAACTGGTGGCGCAATTCTCACCACTTCTGAAATCACACCTTTTGTCCCCATAACTTTTTTTGACTCAGCATTCAGTGGCTGCATCTGAAATCTTAGGCAACTGACTTGATGCATCGCTGCCTTATCAGGCAATGACTTTGCAAGCAGCGTTTGTGCATAAAGATACTGATTTCGGACAGACTTTTGAGGCAGCATAACGGTTTAATGATCTATTCTACATCTGTTTAGAATTCTAGCAACACTCAATTTGCGAATGAATTATTTTCTTCTTCAACAAATCGCTAATGAATCACTCTTTTCTTTTCAATGAACACGTGGTCACATGGGTTAGCAAAGCTGAATCGGTTAATGATTTTGAATCATTCAGCTCACCCATGCCGTTTAGAGCGGTATCTCACTCATTAAAATTGGATACTTTATAATAGAGTGAGCAAAAAGAGAACTGGATGAAGTGGATAATTACCTGGAATCATTTGAAACAAAGATGAAAATACATCCTATCATAATCGTTTGTTAGTGATCAAGAAGCACTTAGTTCAACACGTCCACCTGCAGCTTGTGAACGCCTCACTACAGGTGAAGACTCCCTTCATTACACACACAGCGAGCAATGTATATTGTATGTACATTATTTATTTTCACTTTTTTAGTGAAGTAGCTTGAACAGCTTTTTTTTCTTTTTTTCTGAAGTGTGCTGTGGCTTTCAGTTTAGCTTATTAGTAGTTTGCCCAGCACTATGTATATGACATGGTTAAAGGGGTCATATGATGCGATTTCAATTTTTCCTTTCTCTTTGGAGTGTTACAAGCTCTTGGTGCATAAAGAAGATCTGTAAAGTTGCAAAGACTAAAGTCTCAAATCCAAAGAGATATTCTTTATAAAAGTTAAGAGTCAGCCACGCCTACCTAAAACGGCTCGTTCTAACACGCCCCCACATGTCTACGTCACGATGTGGGAAGATTTGCATAACGCCACCCAAATGTTCATGCAAATAAAGTTATTTATGCTGTAGTATTGTTGTTGCCGCCGCCGCCATGTCGTGAAGATGCTGTGTTTCGTTGTGAAAGCAAAACTACTTTGTTTGGCCTTCCAAAAGAGGACGATATCCGCTTTGTCATGCCTAGAGCTGATCCGTGCTGGTCGCTGAGGAAATACATCAACTTCGCGCTGTGGATCACCGGATCAGCTTTCACCGTGGACGAAGCGGAGTCCAGCCCGGGGTCGTCACATGTGGTTGCCGTACGCATTCCCGCCGCCGTCACTCCAAGCCGGCCTTCCTGTTCATTCTAGCCCGGGTGTCCGGAGCTGTGTTTCGTTGTGAAAGCGAAACTTGTTTGGCCTTCCAAAAGAGGACACGACTAGAAATCAGTGGTTAAGTTGTATTTACAACACTGTTCCAGAACACTTCAACCCAAATATTCCGATGTGTCCAGCGCATTTTATGGAGGACTTTTTCCTGATCCTGGTAGATTAGACTACAATGCCGGCTGTTCTGACTCACAGACTGTAAGTACGTTTTTTATATTTAAAGAATTTGCCACTGACGATTCAAAACACGAGTTTTGAGCAGTGTAGAGTAGCGCTTGTTGTTTGTCATTTCTCCGATCACAAATGCAGACATGGTTTTATGTTCACGCGGCGCGATGCAATGCATCGCGTAAAAAGACAGTATAAGTTATTATAATCCGTAATTATGTCCCCACTGGATGCAACAAATGCCTCATTTATAATGGGTTTTCATGTTTTTGAATTGTTCGCCGCAGACTGACAGGGCATCACCAGGTCAGGGTACAAGGGGCGTAACATTTCCGTCACACGCTTGAGGTATTCGGCCAATCACAACGCACTGGATAGCTGGCCAATCACAGCACACCTCGCTTTTCAGACCGATGATCTTTGTAAAAATCGACACGTTTCAGAAAGGCGGGGCATAGAGGAGAAACAATACTGTACAGTATGTGGAAAATAATGTGTTTTTTGAACCTTAAACCGCATAAACACATTTAATTACACCAAATACACAAAATAATGTTCTTTTTAGCAGCATCATATGACCCCTTTAATGATAACCATTTGAAGGAGGAACTGGTCTGTTATCTACTTTGCAAGCCAAGATCTTGGAAGGTGCCAAATTACATGCATGCAAAGATGGAGTTGGGTAAGATTTAATGAGCAGTCAAAAGTAGCACGTCTGACCCCAACTCAGTCCAAAAGAGATTTAAAAACACAACCGTTCATTCAAATTCAACATATGGCATATAAACTCAATGGCTCTACAGTAACCCACTGCCACAAAATCGATAAAGCTGAAACCGAAAGTACTTGGCCAGTGCTGAAAGGTTTGAATTATGCTGCTAGTCCTTGGCTAGATCACAAGTGTGAGTTATCTGCACAGAGTTCATAGAGTCAATTACCATATGATAACTAGAGGCTAAAGAGCATCTACAGCTCACTGTGGTCTGCATCTGGGACTGTGCAGACGGATGTGCTATTACCGTTCTGGACAGGACAGATGCTTCAGACATGTCAGCAGGTGACATCCTGCTAGTTGTCTACACTGGTCCATATTTTTCACCGTTTGCACTTTTGGCTGTGCCAAGGACTGACAAAGGCAGTCACACTTAAAGACATAGTTCACCCAAAAAAATTAAAATTCTGTAATTTACTCATCCACATGTCGCTGCAAACCTTTTTGACTTTCTTTCTTTTGTGGCACACAAAATATTTTAGGAGAATGTTGGGGTATGAACGACACTGGAAACCAATGATATCTTCTTACGTAGGCCTACCACATAAGAAAGACAGTTGTACAATTTTGGAACAACATGTTGATGATTTAGATTTTATTTTTGGGTGAGCAATCCCATAACTACACCTGTGTGAACTTACTGACTTCACAAGTCTAAAAATCACCTTGTGATTAGTTCGATGAACAACTGTGAAAATGACTAAGGAAAGTTAAGTTAGAGCATTGTTTGTTTGCACATTTGATATTCTGTTATGTTTATACCCTTCTAAACTGTCCAAATGTATTTAATTTGTCCAAACTTTTTCATGGGTCTACCAGTTAAAACTTTGAATACACACTTCATATCTCAGGATTTCCAAATATTTTTTAATGATTTATGATTAAATGAAAGTCAAAAGTTTTAGATTAATTGTGCCTACTTGACAGAATATAAATTACCTCATGTATTATTATCATTTTTTTTTAATGGATAGGATGGAACAGATGGAATATGAAAAAGCAGCCAAGAAGTGTCGGAACACATTCAACACTGCTTTAAAAGCATTCTAGGACACATACAATTGGTTGAGAAGCCTAGAATGTGCAGAGCTGTAATCCGGAGAATGGTAACTACCGAAGAACTGGCTACTGAGAAAGCTCAAATATATTTGATTTAAAATATAACATATGCATGTCTCTGTGTGTGTGTATATATATATATATATATATATATATATATATATGCCTGTGTGTGTGTGTATTATTCTAATTTTGTGTACTGAGTATACCTTGACTGTTCCGAAGTCTCCTGTGCACTAATTAAATTTGGTATGGACTCATTGTCAACCAAGTTTGAGCAGCATTTTAGTTCATCATTCCCTTCCTCAAACACTGCACTGCCCCTCCATCATTCAGGCCTCCTGCTGATTTATTGCTTCGCATTAAATTCTGTGACACAGTTTTTGTCTCAGCTGAGCAATTGGCCGCTTAAGCAGCTCTGCTAATTGATCCTGTAAGACTTGTAAATCATGCTGGTGTTCCTCTTTTTTGTCTCTCTCAGCCTGTGGATTAATCTAATTAAGAACTGCATTACACTTGCCAAGGCGCATTACAACGCAGTTTTGCAGCTTACAAGGGACTCTACCTCCATGGAATAACTCAACCCAACTCTGCAGATGGCCGTCAGAGACTATGTAAATTAATTTATGAAATTTTGCAGTGATCTTTATTAAAATATGATATGGCTACTGTAACGAATCAGCTCATGACAGGAAATATGAATAATTAACCATAACTAGTTATAATTAACTATTCATATTTTAGATCCGCTGTAGATATTTAGCTGACCTCTCAGGGTCAACTGTCAATTCTAAGAACGTTAATTTCCTGGTTAAGGGAAATAACTTTCTTACTGTACAATTCTACAAAAGTTTGTAGCGTAAATCTGCATGATTATTGACTCCGGTTTTGAGTAAACAATGAACACGTCAAGTGGGATACAAGTAAGGTTGTATTAACTACATAAAAACATAAACTGGTCTAACATACACATAAACACACACACACACACACAGTTGGTATAGGAAAGGGTTAAAGTTTAACACTAAAGAAAGAGACATAAGGAATGAAATTTATGGAACCATTTGCATATTCAGCAGATCTAAGCCTTCAGGGATACGTCAGGTTCTGAGTTCAAACACACCTTTGTAAAAAGGTGTAACTGATACTTAAGGTATCAATTAATAAGACTAAGTTTGATACTTAACGAGTCTCGGCGGTCTGAAAGAGATTCCTGATGCATATCTTAAGGCCCAGGATCGTGCTGTAAATTAGTGATGAAAAGAAACAGTTTGAGTCAGAGAATCTTTGGTGAATGGAAAGGACAAGGCCGAAGCCTGGCACGATGCTTTGATATCCTGAAGCGTTTTCTCAAATCTTCATCTTAGCATCCGACCGAACCACAGACTGGGGCGGGTCACATGAAGTGTGACCTTTAAAGCCTGCAAAGATTCATGCCTCTAAAGATGGGCTTGTCCAATGAGAAAGACCAGAATCCCAAGAGGGAGTTCTGCGTTGTTAGTGGCCCTTTGTTTCTAAGCATGTATTTCGCCATAGGTATTCGCTTGGGTGTTTGAGCACAAAATTAGTAACGATTCTTCCGTAGAAAATCAATGATGTTGCTAGGTATCAACCTAAAATATACATGCTTGTTTTGATCATAAGAAGGCAAATTCATAGATGCTAAACAAGGTAAGATTACATATAGTTAAAAGGGATGATCAGGAATGGGTTCCATCACAAGCATACTAAAATAGTCTAAAAAAATATCAAAGACAAAATACACGATAACAATAATATACACAATGACCTGAAGAATGTGTGTTCATTCAAAGAAAGGTTTTCCTAGGAATTAATTAGTAGAAAAGTCAATTTATACTCTGCCTTTCCTATGGGGAAAATGAGTGGGTTATTCTACTCACATTCCTGAGGGGTCATAAAACCAGTGATATCATGAATAGTTGTCATGGTGACCAAGGTTGGGGATGGTGTTCAGCCGAAATCCTGGCATCCAGTTTATTGAGAGAGGGGACTGTGACGATTTGTCAATCTAATGAATAATTGATTTGTTAAATCAAATAAAAAATTAGTGTGTCAGATGGGCGAGACGTACATATTCCCCCACCCTTTCGCAGCGTTGTTGTCCGCAGAACGAGCGTTGTCAAAGGTGCAGAACAATCGAACACATACCTGGCACTCACGGCTGGGAGCCAGGGGTGGCTTTTTGGCTGTTGGTGCCGTGGTGGATGTTGTCAGGTGGTGTGCTGTGGTGATGTAGGCTGTGGCAAGGTGTGGGTCCTCGAGCTTATGAAACAGGTGTCGAGGCTGTGTCACCTGTCAACCTGAAGTGAGTTAGTCCGGGTAGGATGTTTTTGGTGATGCTGTTAGCCAGTAGGCTATCTATGGTACCCACGATGTGGAACAGCCGGATTAGACTCTCACTGGTGAGAGTGCAGATGGTTCCAGGGATTGCCGGGAACTGTTATGGAGATTCCGTAGTGTGAAGAGACTTCCCGACTGACCTAATGATGATGGCAGGAAAGCGGCAGCTGGTTGTGAGCTCTCTGCTTTGCTCAAAGTCACTAGAAATCCGATGTTTGCGGTATCGCTTGCCTCTTGTGGCGGCACCGACTTGAGCTAGCCTGAGTTGTGTTGGTAGAGCTTTCAATGTTGGGCATGTGGGCCCGTTGCTCAATACAACGTTGTCTGGCTGCTTCTAGGGTGTCGACCGGTTTCAAGGGATGCACCTCCCTTGGAGGGGCCTGATGCTGTATTGCAGCAGGCAAGGAGTCAGAGGTTTGTCCTTCTCAGTCTCTAGTGAGTTTTGTTCAAGGAGCTCTTTTGCGAGTGTCAGCAGCTCCTGTGACCCAGAGGTAGGCGTGTCCAGCTGTTCTTGTGTAGCCTCCGTTCAGCACCCGGGTGGAGGAGGATGTTGTGGTGGACTGATGTTGGACATACCGTGGTGTTTGCAGAATGAGGACGCCTTTTCCCAGTGGTTGATCTGGAACCTGGGTCTGTGTTATGGGTGATGGCTCTATCCTCTTCCGTCTAGGGGCTATCTTTTGCATTGTAGCAATGCTGTGTGCCTTCTGGTGCCTGCTTTGGATTCTGCGTTGTGCAGTTCAGACTCAGTGGGGTCTGACAAACACCTTTAGTGAAGGCCTTGTGCTTGTTAAAGGCCTTCTGTGTCAGGTTACGCAGCTGTTGATTAGGCATTGTGCGGCAGGCCCTAATGCCTAGGTGCCTTCTTGCAGCTGGTGTCCTCCGCCATCCCAGGGTAATTGTGAGCTTTGGAGTAAGTTTGTCAAAGTCTGTGGTAGTAAGCATGAGGAGTTTCACGCCGGCCCTGCTTGGTATCTGGGGCAGCGATCAGTCCGTGTTCAAACTCTGGGTCTGAGAGTATTTAGGTTGCCAGATGTGTTGTCTCTGCCAGCTCGTTGGGGTCTGTGGGGTCACACGGTGTGTGTGTCTGCAGTGGTCCTCTGGAAGGGTCCCTGCCCCATCCCCTTGTGGCTGCTGGTTGGTGACGCGTGAACAGTGGCTCTCGCCCCCCCCTCACAGGTTCAGACTCTTGGCTGAGGGGGTGGGCCTGCTGGCCAGGGAAAGTTCTGTTTCGTGTTTTCCCTATCTGTTCACCTTGTGGTCTGCAAGCATATTTCAGTTCATTTGTGACACTGAATTCACCTCGTTGCGTTGTTTCGGTTCGCCTGAAAATTTTTTTTTGTTGCAGCTGCAGAGGTTTCAGGGAGCTGACTTGTGAAGTGTAAAGCAGAAGGCTTTGGCTCCCTTTCCCCGCTTTCGTAGCTGTGCACAGGCGTGGAAGGCTTGCACTGCTGGCGACCGATATTAAGCCGGCTGTCTTTTGCTTAAGTCTAAAGCCAGTCGGTAGGACTGTTTAAATTATTTCTGAACCAAGTCAAGCTCCTTTCAAATTGCTGAGTCAGGGTTTGGACCTCAGCTCTGGCTGCATGCAGCTGGCCTTGTAAGGCCTTAGATCTGGTGTCTCTCTCATTTAGTTCCACATATGTTGTTTTAAGAGTGATTTTGTGTGAAACAGTTCTCTTTTCAAGTTCTGTGTGATGGCTTTTTCCAGCGGCGTTTGGTGTCTAGCAGCTGTTAGAGCCTCTTGAAGACTGGTGATTTCCTTCTGTCGAACCATTCTGTGGGGTTCTTTGCATCCGTTTTGTGCTTTCTCTCGTTGAGCAGGTGTCCGTTCTCTGCAGAATTCTGTGACTTGCAGATTCAGCTCATATACCTCCTGTCTGAGACCCTTGAGGGTGTGGACCAAGGAGAAGATTATGCTGGTCAGATCCTGGTGGTTCAGGCAGGGTGTCAGGTGTCCACTTGTGTCACAGTCTCGCTGTTCCTTTCTCTGCCATGGCAGGTCGTTGGCTGCTTTGAGCTGAAGGAGGTACATTACAGTGCTCTACTGGGTTTCCAGATGGTCCTGGTGAGCTGGCAGGGCTGGAAGTCTGTGGAATGTCTGCGACATACTGACACACTTGTGAGAACACCAGAGAGAGAAAGGGACAAGACAAATACAAGTATGTACAGAGGTGTTAAGTTATCTCTATGGGGAACGGCTGTGTAGACCATGTAAGGTATGAAATAGCTGGTGAGAGGCAGCTAGTGAGGCAGGGTGCCATGTTTTTGTGTTCGTGAACACAAAGTGAGAGTTTGAGTAACTTTGTTGAGGGGGCCGTAAGAAGGGGTCAGCTGATGACCGGGCTATAAATGTAGTCAAACTATTACTTAAAACACTGATGATTCACGGGTTTGGTCA